>JAODKL010000128.1:1846668-1868087 GCA_026780765.1 Petrocephalus schoutedeni
TCGTGGAGGAAGCGGAGAGCTCGGGCTTCCGTCAGGCTGTCGTGGAGGAAGCGGAGAGCTCGGGCTTCCGTCAGGCTGTCGTGGAGGAAGCGGAGAGCTCGGGCTTCCGTCAGGCTTTCGTGGAGGAAGCGGAGAGCTCGGGCTTCCGTCAGGCTTTCGTGGAGGAAGCAGAGGGGGCTTCCGTCAGGCTGTCGTGGAGGAAGCAGAGAGCTCGGGTTTCCGTCTGGCTGTCGTGGAGGAAGCAGAGAGCTCGGGCTTCCGTCAGGGGTGGGCCCTGGCTTGGACACCTTCCATCCTCCATCTATGTCAAGCTCATAGAAACGGCCAGTAAATGTACCACCCCACCAGTGCCAGTCGCAGCGCCATTCCGCTTTCTGTCACACAGCTGGAGGCGTCGCTTAAAATGACAGATTATTGTCTGTGTGACTCGCCTCCTTTGCATGTAAAGTGACGTTCTAGAAAGGTCTTGGGTCAGATTCTATAGTCAAGTGCACTGAGCCGTGGGAAGCCCTGAAAGCGTCAGCTGAAATGGTAGACAATCCATACCATGTTATCACAGGCATCATTTCTTGTCATCTATACCTTTGTGCGCCCCCCCCAAAGCATATCTGCATGTCCTGTTTTAAATATACATTAGAAAGAGGATCCATTTAACGGAGAATCGTTCCCTCCGTGTTCTGCGATAGGCGCAGTGGGCTGACATAGCTGTGTTCCTATAGCCCAGTGTAAACACCCCCCTCCCCCCCCCCCAAGCTGCCAAATGTGAACTTCAAGCACGATCGCCCCCCGTCTTTCTGTGGACTCGAGTGTGTGCTGGGGGAGGAGGCTGCTTCTCCAACTGGCTGGCGGCGTCCAGCTCCGTCCCGTGTCCTTTTGCACTTTGCACATCCTCACTCTCTCACGTGTCTAAGCCGCCTACGTCTGTGCACCTGTTCCTCTGTTCGTCCTCGGACAAAATTCTATACTTAATGTTGTTGATATAATGATGGAGACAGTGATGTTTTGCTCTAACTTTTGTTCTTTTGGCCAGAATTCTGGCTGTGCACAACTGTCAAAGTATTAGAGTTAAATATAGAGATACCGTGTAAATAAGAATGAACTTAAGAATGGGTTTTTTTTTTCAGTGGATAAGATTGCACTGGTTCTCACAGTTACAATATTGTGTATGTATTTGTAATTATGGTCAAAAGTTTTATCAAAAGAAGAGTAAACGCAGTCCAGAGCTTCCGGGCTCTTCTGATTCGTAGTAGCATCATGTATCATGTAGCCTGAATGTGAACCTGGAAATAAAGGCTAAGAGTCCAGTCTTATTAGAATTAGGGGGAAATCATTACATGGTTTCAGGGCATAACTGCCCTGAATCAGTGGCTTCATCCACTGTAACCTTGGCCTGTTTACGTTTAACGAAGGATTCAGTATCGAAGGACGAACTCCTGACTACTGAAAATGAGTATGTTTTCTCATTGTGTATTACAGCTTGTATTCTTAAAAAAATAATTAAAAAAAAACTACTGATTTTGTAATTATCAGAAAATACTCAGATACTGGTTGTATTAACCTATTTTGAATAAATTGTATATTTTGCTCATTTTTGTAGTATGTTATGTTTATTAGTTTGTAGGAAAGCTGGTACCAGCTCCTATATTTACGCATAAAGTAAAAAAAGAAAGTAAAAAGCAAATTAGTATGAACATCTTGTGTCTGGGGTGTGGGAGAAAGCAAGAGGGTGGCTGTTTGTCCTGCTGGGCTGTGTACGCCACACTGATCTACATCAGCATCACTTTGGTTGCATGGCTTCAAAGACTCTGACTGGGTTCAGAGGTTAGAAGACGGATGGGTGAATGATTTCGCTTCCATTTGAATACTGGGTGACTAAAATGTTCCATGTAGTGACAGTGTAAATAGCACAGGGACATCCGGCATTTAGTAGGCCTCAATTATTTTTAGCCCCATAGAAATCCGCCCCATGGCCCTCCCACTGCACGAGCCCGTCTGCCTTCCCGCTCTCTGCAGGGGCAGCAGAGTCCCCATTGTCAAGTGGCTAGGAGAGACTCGCTCTTGAAGTTATCCAGCTCCATTCTCCGCCCTCAGAAAAACACACACTCTGCGGACATGGGGTCCCAGGGGGCAAATTCTGGGGGGCGGGGGGGCTGCGTTGTTCTGGAATCAATCAGAGGGGCCCCCAGAGGTCAGCAGGACGAAAGGAGGAAGCGGGAATTGGGGGGCTGCCGGAAGCAGTAAGAATATGACTGTAAACACGGCTCTGCCAAAACCTCCATTTGAGACGTATACTCACTTGGAAGGGCAAATTTAAGAAGCGCATTTTTTGTGTGCGTATGCAATTTCATTTGTGGCAGTTCCTTGCTCGTTTTAAGCTCAAGAGCAAAGCCAAAGTTCACTGCAGTGTGAAACTGCACAGATGTTAGTTTCATTTACCAAGGGGGAAAATATGCCCAATAGTGTCAAAAATGAAATAATGGAGATTAAAACAACCTCATTCGTGGCTCGTCTGTTACGACACATAGTGTTATGGGGGTTTTCGGTGCTTGTTTAAAACTAGCTGGTAATGGGGCACCAAAGTTTGCTGTGTCGAAAAAGCGTCCCGCGCTGCAAGCCCGACACTCGATGAGTCTCATGAATGAGGCTTTTATCCACGTCAGAATGTGGACAGCCATGGCGGGGAGCCCCTCACACGCATGAGGGGAGGCCGCACAATGGGGGATAAATCACATGACAGGAGACTGGCCTAACCCCATGGCCCCCCAGCCTAGCCTTGGCTTTGTGTGTTTGGTTCAGCATTCAGGCCCAGCCAGCTGGCGGGAACGTCGCTCACTGCTCATCCTGGCCCTGCTGGAAAGGTGAATCGGCAACATGTATCAGAAGCCTCGTTTCGCCAGCTGCTACTTAGCTCAGCCCCCGTAAATGTACCATTTACAAGCGACGTTTGACTATAGTCCTGCCACTGCAGCTGAAGTTTTTGATAGATTTTAGTCTCTGTCCTTTGGAAATTTCCTCAACAGAAAGTTTATCTGAGCCAAAAATATACTGACGCTGTAGTTATGGTGTGCAGCAGAAGTACAGGAACGGAACCCATGTCATTCAAAATGACATCATGATAAGAAAGGCAGAGAAGTGCAAAGAGTTTTTTGCTGATCAGGCATCATCAACACATGCAGGTGGCTTAGCAGTAAAATTCTACCCAGAGATACAGACGTGAGATTTCTGGTAAGAATGGCAAACAATGTGTGAAATTCAAATTAATGAAAAAACTCACTGGAATTACTCTTTAAAAATCAGCAACCAGCATCAGTAAGCAAGGACAATTTATGACAAATTCCCTTGGGTTTTTAAATCATGCAAAACGTAATATTTAGATGACTAGAACAATTATGAACTGAAATTATGAACAAAACCTGTTTTCTGACTCTAACTGGTCAGTCACACTGACAGATTATATATTTAATTATGGATCGATGGATTCCTTATATATAAATTCAGCATTATCATACATATTAAACGCCACACCATCTTAAGATGTTTAGAGACCCCATTTCCAAAATGGAACAATATGAGTATGCATTATCCCACATATTCACTATTAGAGTGCAGTTATAAATTCATCCTTTTGCTCTAGCAAACCGATAAATACTTAACCGTCGGTTTTAAAAACGAATCACCCCTAATGATTTTGTCCTGTACCAGACAGTCTCCAGCAGGCCATGCAGAAGGCGGAATAATACGGAGGGCTGGTCTTTACACAAGTGTATTGTGTGTGGAGCACAACAAACAAACAAATGAATATACAAGCAAACGAATAAACAAATTTACCACGAACCGTCTATGACTTTTAATTTGAAGCGTTTTTTCTGGTTCATGACGTCACGGGTCGTGCTTTGACCGGCTGTAAAACGGGGCAATTGGAGCGTACGGCTAGCTAGACTCTCCGCTGGTTTATTGCGTCTATAACCTGATACAGTCTCAGTGTATTTTTATGTGAAAGCTACTTTCTGGTGCGGGGACATTTTTCGTCTTCAAATGGCAGCCTTGCCGTCTTCAGACTTTTTTGGCGGACCCTTCCCTACTTCGCGGGGGCGGCCGGGCTGCCTCGGGAGATTTCGCCGACGAGGGGGGAGGGGGGGGGGGATCCCCTTCGGTAGATTTCGCCGACCGGGGGATCCCCTTCGGTAGATTTATCGCAGTCGATTGGTTCCTGTTACAATGCAATGGAATTTTTCACATTTTCAAATTTTCCCGCTTTGGGAACCCCTGCTTTTGGGAACCTCCGTGCCAATGCTGTCATTTTTATCCAGTGTCAAGCTTCCGTAATTAAAGGAGTAGCACATTTTGGTTTAAGTTGGGAGAGCTAACGAGTACCTGCATTGATCAAACTAGTAGTCTAACAAGCGAAATATTAATAACAAAATCAATATTATCGAATAAAATCTTATATTATCAATCAAATTCTTCACTCTGAAAACATGGCAATATTAATATTAAGCAGGATTGCTGTGTTAATCAGTTACATGTCCAAACATTGGTATTTTGTTAAAAAAAATTGACTGATGACGTACATCTAAACATACTCAAACACTATTATTCGTTTTCAAAAATACAAGTTGTGGGAGGGAAAGCGATACTCATGCTGTTTTACTTTGGGAATTAACGTTGCGGTTTTTAAAGTGAGCATGTCAGCTAGTACCGACGTGTATGGGCCAGATGTTACTTCTTATAACTGCTGCTCAATACTGTAATATTACCACCCAACAAACATAAGCCGGAAACAAAACCAGCACTTTTCAAACATGCTAGACAGAGTAAACAGCAAACGAAAACCCTCCCCTGTTCTGCTTATTGAGGGAGGACTGTAGATGGAAGATAAACCAAAATTGTCGCCCATCGTAAAACTGGAGGTTGAGATAATTCAACGGTTACCAGCTAATCTTCAAACTAACCGAGGTTCCTATGCAGTTTAGCGTTATTAAGCCATGTTGATGCAATAACCAGGCTATTCGTCATATGGGTATACAGCACTTTAAATATTACAACAAATTTCTCTGCCAAAGATATAAACGTTATTATTAATTAAGCCCGGTAATTTACATCTGACAGAATCTAGCCACAGGCACCCTCTTAGATTGTATATGCCCATGTTGTGGTGTTCAGGGTTAAGTTTCCCAGAGAGTCGGAAGATTAGTCCCGTTTCAGGATCAGGATTACACTGGCCGTATTATTAATTTAGTATCATAAAATAATATATAGTGCTTAGACCATATGAAGTTTAATGACATTCTTATATTAACATTCCATCCATTAATTCCTACATTTCATGAATATATCTCCACGAGAGCTTGCACCATTTCAATACATCACACAAAGGCTTAACCAGCACTATGCAGGCACCATGCATATTTTAAATCGTTGTAATAAATCTGCCTCATGGTTACAGTGTTGACCTATGTTCGAGTTACCCATTTCCCCCAGCTCGAGTATTAATATGTGGGCGTAAATGGGCGCGGCTTCTTGCTCACTGTGGCTTTTATTTTGTGGGCGTGGTTTCCCCCCCACCTCAGTCATTTTAATATGGGGGCGGACTTTTAATTGTAATGAGTGGGCGTGGTTTACCTCCCCTTCAAAGTATGGGCTCGGTTTCTCGTCGCTGTCATTTAAATATGGGGGCGTGGCTTCTTTCTGTTGAGTTCCTCGCCACCGCGATCTACAACGGGATAGGACAGGAGGGAGCGCCTGGGCAGCATGTAGCCGCGCTTGTTAGGCGGCATGTTGTTTCGTTTGCGAAACATTTCTGCATATTAATACCGAACTCGGAGAGGGTAAACAACGATGCTATTGTGTGGGAGAACGAGCGGTTCGGTGATCCAGCTCATGAACTCTGGCGGCGGGCTGCAAGTTGCTGGAAGGAGGCACGTCACCTGGACATTGCATAATCGTACCTTTGGCAGATCGAGGTTTGATTATGGATATTCGCAAAGCCGTGCATCTGTGTTTTCGCAGCCGAAAAGGAGTACGGTCTTGGACTGTGCGTTCGGCACCGAAGCCCGGGAATTCAGTGTTTTTATTCCGACGCATTTTGTAAAAATGACACCGAAGCCTCATCCCGCCGCGACCCTCTTCACAGGTGCAATGGGTAATCGCCGCGTCCTGCCTCCCGTTAAGATGGGACCCTTGCAAGCCGGGAGGCCCGGCGGGCTAGGTGCCGCGGGACCGATTGCGTTCACGCTAGGGGACGGACCCTACGCCCTCCGGTGCCGTGCAGCCGGGGTAACGCCGAGAGCGTCATCCACCGCCGCCGCGGAGAAGCGCAAAGAAGGGGTGCAAGGCACCGTTGCAGAAGTAAGCGCGGTAAATCTTCATCCTTGCACAAATGAAATAAAACCCGCTTAATTCTCAAGTGTTCCGAAGGCTTTCCTTTACGCGATTTACTGTAGCTGCAACGGGTCTCTAAAAACAATGCATTTCTCACGGGTATTAAGCCCTGTACTTAGACAGCCTTTTAGCTTAACAGAAAAGGTACGAATGCAACTGGTGTCGCATTCTTTTTTTTACTATCGCTGCATGTTTATGAAGTGCGCTTTCACCGCGATCAGTGTTGCTTTTTTCCCAGTACACAGTCTTTCCGACTCGGTTATGCAAGTGCGCGTCTTGGCCCCGTATAGGTGTCAGTTCATGTGATGTGTGTGAATCCTCAACATAGGCATCCTCGTAATTTCCCCTTAGCAATAGACCAGAGGATGATTCATCGAAGCAAATGTCTGTCCCCGCAAATATCTCTGGGTGCTGCTGCCAAGTCGCCCAAAGGCACGCCGTTTCTCTCCGCCTGTCTAGCGCTATCATTTTGTAGACCCTCTCTTGGTCAAACTTCAAATGTCAAGCGATCGCATTTTGCTATTTACGAATCGCAAGTCTTAGAATACATTTTTCTTTTTAATTACGTTCTGCCGATAGCAGCCGTTCAGCACTTAAACGCGCTTTCCCCTAATGCTAAAGTTTGCTTTGTAATTAGGTTTCTGTGCATGAACTGCAAAGATCTGTCAAGCAGGCCGTCGTAATTTAAGAGTGTCGCATTTCACAATACTTTCTCACCAAGCATTGATATGATCTTGGAAAAGTAAAGTTAGGCACCGTGTGCAGAGACTGAATGGAATGTGCGAACAAGGTATGTCCCCTGGTCGTAGACTTTCTGTTGTGAAATGTTTTTTTTAAATCATGTGCACCATATAAAAAAAATCAGTTGGGGTTAGAATCTTGTAAAAATTTTTATATGTAAGGTTATATATATAAGATTAAAGGTTTTAAAGGAACCCAAAGTTTTAGCTTGCACTACAAACAGGAAGACTATTCCATACTCTAACAACACGCTGTGTAAAGAAGTTTTTTTTCTCAACTCCAGTTTGAAATGTTACTTTATATTCAGTTGCTTTGTTGACTTTTAGGCTTAATGACTTGCAGCTAACCTAGGTACAGCTGGAGATAAGATAATATTACAGAAATATATTACAAGAATACAACAGTAAAGCTGCACCCATTATTAAGCAATGTGATTAAGCAGCGTGCCAGCCGCCTGCAGTTGGTTATATATTCAGTACATCTGTTTATCAACTGTATGTAATGTGTACCCACAGTTTTTTCTGTCATCGTTCAGTTTTGTGACTTAAGTGCGTCTTTTTGACACGCAGCATTTAATGGTGGGAATTGGCTAAACGGAGTCAATTTCCAAACATTTAGGCATTCCAGTAGTGGCAGAAACATCCGGGCGAAATTCATCCCTTTTGTCAGGTCTGACGGAACGCCTAACGGTACCGTCCCCCTGCACGGAGACAGGAAGCCCCAGCCAAAGCCATCTCTGCGAGATGTGCACTTGTGGCTCCTAGTTAAATAAGCGGAAACTGGTGTGCGGGAGGCCCGCGATATTAATAGCCGAAGCCCCTTCCGCTGCCGATGCGGCCGCTTATCGGAGCCCCAGCCCCGAGCCGAACGCAGCCAGCACGCAGGCAGCATGGAGGCCGTTATCTGGCACAGCAGCCCCGCTGTCCCTGTGCACGGTCTGGCACAGATCCCTCTGGCCGCGCACTCACATGACCCTCCCCGCATCTGCTCGCTGCCTGTTCCTCTCTTGAAAGCAAAAGCGCGGCTCTCCGCCTTTCTGTCTATTGTTGCCTGGGCTGGAGTGGCGAGTGACGTCACGGCACGCGCACCCGTGACCAGGGGCCCGGCAAAACAAAAACAAGCCCCGCCCCCCGTGACAGGGCAGCTATGTAAGGCGGCCCGGGTTGCAGATGGTAAGCAGACTTGACCTTTCTTTGCATAGTGTGGGTGGTCATTGTATTAAGTCTTGTGCTGGTCATGTGGAGGACTGTATATTGTGCGTCTCTGGTTTTTTTAATAAAAACCCACCCTTATTAGCATCTTAACTCCTCTTAAATGCTTTCTGCCTGGCCTAGTTTTTAATGGGGTTAGTGAGGATGTCGCTGTCTTGCTGTGAAAACCCTTCAGGGAGACAAACCGCCATCCTTCCATCTCTTGTTGGTATCCCTCCCAGAACCCAGCACCAGAGTGAAAGTGGTCCAGTTCTTCATTTGCATCCCATTTACATGCCCGAGTTTGGCATTCCCTTTTTGTGTCCAGCATTCTGTATTAATCACTCTGCGTTCCCTAGGTTTTCCATAGATTCTCCCAGCATGCCCCAAGGATGGGATTTTCCCAGTAATTGTGACAGTTCCATTTTGAAATTTGCATAATTCATATCTTACCGGATTTGCTGTTTGCGGTAGACCGTGGCCAGCAGGCTAGGCGCTTGTTTCTTCCCGTGCACGCTTGCAGCCCACGTGCCTCGGTCATGATTTAGCTATGCCATTAATTTAAAACGACAAGGCCAGATTAAAATGTGAACTGCGGGTGGTGTGTTACTCTGACGACCAGAAGCCTTTAATGCATCGATTTTAAACTGGCAACTGCAGTGCGGCCTTGGTAAAGATGGACTGAAATCCATGAGAACTGAGACCAGTTTGCGGCTGGTATTTTGAGCATTAAGCTTATTGTCTCCTATCTGCTCGCTCTCCCACTCGCCCATATCTATCGTTACGTCACCTTGCACTCAATCCCTTCACAGTCGCCACCTTGACACTGAATTGCTCTCTTTGTTTGTGACTTTCGTTTTGCTTTCGTTTTGCTGCCGCTGGAATCAGACGCTCCTTGTACTGAAGTAAGGCTATTGGCACGTTGCAAAATTTCGCTGCTAGTCATCACAGCCCAAGACTCAGACTCTGGATATCAGGTTAAACGCTGATCTTTTGATATACAGGCACTTATGTCAACATCCCCCTTTTGCTGTTACTTATGCATTTATTTTTAATTAGCTGGATAAAATTAGCTTTTATCCAGAGTGATTCGCATTATTTACATTTATATATTTGGTAGATACTTGTGTCCAAAGTAATGTTTAAGTGGGGCAGGTAATGCATAACGTGAGGCAGGTAATGCATAATGTGAGGCAGGTAATGCATAATGTGGGGCAGGTAATGCATAACGTGAGGCAGGTAATGCATGACGTGAGGCAGGTAATGCAGGACGTGAGGCAGGTAATGCAGGACGTGAGGCAGGTAATGCAGGACGTGAGGCAGGTAATGCATGATGTGAGGCAGGTAATGCATGACGTGGGGCAGGTAATGCATAACGTGAGGCAGGTAATGCATAACGTGAGGCAGGTAATGCATAACGTGAGGCAGGTAATGCATGATGTGAGGCAGGTAATGCATGACGTGAGGCAGGTAATGCATAATCGTCGGCTTTATAGATCCCGTTGTATATATTTGTGCAGTTACGCGTGTAGCTGGAGGCTTGGAAGTGAGGAAGCTTGCATGCTTCCAAATGCAAGGCTCCCCTTTGTGTAATGAATTTCCATTTTTGTCACCCACCCCCCCCAATCTAGACGGCTCAGCCTTCAGACAGCCCCCCTGACCAGGTCCCGCAGGAGCTCAGCAAGACCCAGCAGCTGAAGAAGGTCTTTAAAGAGTATGGAGCAGTGGGGGTGGCATTCCACGTCGGGATTTCGCTTATGTCCCTGGGAATGTGCTACGTGGCCGTTTCCAGGTGGGTGGGGCTCCTCCTTCTGGCTGTGCCGAGGCCCAATGGGAGCAGCCCTTAAGTCACAGACGAATGGATTACAAATGCCCTCTATGGGGATAGGTCCTCTCTGGACAGGATAGTATCATTATGTGGTATACTCTGCCAATGCATTTTAACAGCTGAGTTTGTATACTTTGTATACATTGCATACTTAGATTGTATACTTACAAACAGTTTATAAATGAACCCTTATTTCTGCAGCTATATATTTGTATGCGTGTTGTGTGTATAATTAATTTATATGATGAACAGTTTTTTTTAATTCCACATTAATGAGGAACTCCAGTGCTGGCTGAGCTGTCTGAGCTGAGCACTCTTTAGAAAAAGTTCCTTTGTCACGTATCAACTTTAATGTCGGTTTGTTTAACGGAGGGAAAAGTCCCTCTCTCGAAGAAGAAGACCGGGTTGGCAGCCACGGAAAATGCAAGCATAGACAAATTTTAAACTGTTTTGGGTACATCACCTATTCAAATTTAATCGGGGACTTGCTCTTGGGCACAGAAGCTGTTCTGTACCTACACTCATTGGCCGCTTTGTTAGGTACACCTACGCAGTGGCAGCTGCATGTTTCATTGGTGTAATTTTAGAGGAACACTTTGTTCAAGGGCAGTGCAGCAAGGCCCCAAGCGGCAGTCATTTTATACTTGCGCGTCTCTGGTCTTAATACATCGAGGTCTGTTTATTTTAAGACTACATTCCCAAGTAAATCCCCTGCTGAGCATCAAATATCAAGCTTTCTTTGGTGTCAAATGCATAAAGAAGGATATAACCTTCCTAAGGTTACGCACCTTAATTGTGTGAACCCTGACAATAACGTTCCTAAGGTTACGCACCTTAATTGTGTGAACCCTGAGTAACTGTTGAATGAGCTAGCTGCATGAAAAATGATCAAAAATTGACTCTTTGTGAGTGAGTCCTTCAACATTGAGATTCTGTTACTTGCAGCTGTTCACACACCCAGTCCTGCAGACGGCCTGTAACATGCATGTGCTGCAGGACACGTGCACAGGCATAGCTGCTTAACCATTTGCATTATACAACTGCAGTGCAGTCCATTGTACAGTCATAGTGGTTTGGATGAGCCTATGATAATTACTGCCACTGCCTGTTGGGTCACGTTCCGTCTGCGTGTCTCTTCCGGGATATTCTTCACTCGATATCACTGCTGATGCTATTGAATCTAGGCAATTTAAAACCACGCCAGTCTGGTCCAGCACTCCATAGCCCATTTGTGTTATGGCTTATTACGTTCCCCATTATCTGTCATTGGTGATATGGGATAAATGCTGATCTTTGACGATCCGCAGCGTGCGGCAAATGGTTCTCCCTGTTCAGCTGAACCAGGCATGTCAGCTGTACAGGCCAGCTAATAACATTTATATTTAACCAGTTAGAGAACGCTTTTAGCCAAAGTGACTTGCAACATGTTAGGGATATATATATCTGTAGACCTGGCAATAAAAAAAACAAGGGGGTTAAAAACTAGTTGTTCGGTGTCGTTTCAGCCCCACCCCCCCTGCCATTAAGGAAATTATTTGAGGGGGTCAGTAATGAGCATTTAAGAAAATTACTGAAATGTTACATTGACAGTAAGCTTTAATGGAACAGCTTTTAGTTTTCTGGCTTAAAAGAGGAAAACAACATGAAAGTGGTACTTGAAGGGGACAAAAATATTCTTCTTTAATATAAAGGTGGAACTGCGGGATAACCCAGAATTCAGAGGAGGTCGTTGTGAGCAGGGATAGCTTCCAAGTATTTTAACAGCTGAATGTGCTTGCTTTTGCCCGTTTGCTCGCTTGGCATTCGGAAGAGCGCCATCTGGTGTTTCGTGCCTGAATAGTTCACACCGAGCAGCAGTTGCTCTACATATTTGGAGGACTTGTCATTTTAATGCAGCTTGCGCTGTTGTTTTGAAATGTGTAAATAGTTATTTTAAAGCAGTCTTCGATTAAATTTTATTTAGCAGGCTGAGTAAACAAAGCTGGAAGCAGATGGGGATTGAGACCTCTTAATGCTGCCAGGTGGAGGAAGGATTATTTTGGCCCTTTGATCCTGATTGTGCGTGTGTGTTTGTGTGTGTGTGTGTGTGTTCACAGTGGGATCGACGTGACAGCGCTGTTTTTCAAGCTGGGCTTTGCGGAGGCAGTGGTGCAGTCCAAGGTCGCCGCGGGAACGAGCACATTCGTCTTGGCGTACGCCGTGCACAAGCTCTTCGCACCGGTGCGCATCAGCATCACGCTGGTGTCTGTGCCGCTTCTCGTGCGCTATTTCCGGAGGGTGGGCCTCTTTAAGCCGCCGGCCTCCAGCCCCTGATAGACCCGCCCACCCCTTTCCCTATTGGCCTACTCTCCTGGCGCCTTGCTGCCATTGGACCACCCCTGCTGCCTGCAAGTGTGTACTCAGGGTGTATTATTTTCACGATTCACTACAGCAGGTGTGTAATCTGTGCTTGTGACAGCAGTGATATTTCCACCCCCTCTTCCCGCCAGTCTATAAATGCTTTTTATAAATGTGTAAGTCCCTAATACTTTCAAGAAAAAAATGTGATGTATAGATATTTTGAAGGACTTGGGCCTCTCTTTAGTAAACTATGTGCCTCTGAAGCTGAAAGGGATCGGTCTGCCTTCTGTGCAGTCATGTTTACATGACACACTTAACTCAGAGACTTTTTTTTGTTATTTAAACAACTTGACAATGCTAGATAGCTGACAATGTTTAATGTGGGGTGGGCTTGTGTCTAAGGGCGAGAAACTGACCATGAGTCCTTAAGGAGTAGGAGGAGTCTGACACTAATGTAACATTTTTTCAAAGCTCCCTGGTTTGTTTTAGTTTTTGTTGTCGTTGAATTACTCAAGTTTCTTTTATCTCTAAGTAAAACAATCGGAAGGTATTTTTAAAAATAATTTATTAGTTAGAGAGCAAAAGTGTAACAGCCCACAGTGACCAAACATTCAGGAGCTTGGCAGTCACAATCGCTGCTTGTGATTGTGACTCGATATCTTTTGAAGACTTCAGGGCTGTTGTGTTAAAAAGTTTAATTCATGCGTTGGGTTTAATCGGTTGAAGGAACCAAGAAATTGTCAAAACTTGGCTCTTAATTGATTAGTTAGGAACTAACCATTTCTGAGAGAAAATTCAGTGCGTCCTCAATAAAAAAAAAATGGACTTTACAAATGTGTGTTAGCTTGGCTTCTATTTTTCAGCAAGAAAACATGTCCTCACAGACCAGAAGTTTAGCTATGCAGCCGGCACAATTATTAATGAGCGCAGTAATCACTTACGAGCCGTAAGCAGCTGTGACTAAATTATGTGACGTGAGCGAGGTTTCTCAGGAAAACGCAGACAGGGAAACTGTTTTTTCGCCTTGTTCCTCTGCTTTGTTGAGCTACAAGTCCCTTCTGAAGGCTGCCTGTGGTGGCCAAGGTCCCTGGATCTATACACACGCCCTTTGAATGGACGCCAGGCCAGAATCTGCGATCATGAAGCCTCGCCCATCAAAGACCTTGTCTGCAGATTTGAAGGTCTTATTTAGCTAGCTGTTTCTGCCTTATGCAGCAATGGTGATGAGTGCATTTGGATTTTTGAAATAAACATAGTTTAGGCATCTGGTTATGTTTAGTCGCTATATGCAGCATGAAGCTAATTTAAAAGCTTTTAATATTAAGTAGCAGTCATTTTCAGTCCAGTAAATCTGGAAAGTTTAGCATTTTATAGATGTGATTTCTAATGAGTTTTTCCAACTGAAAAGTTTGCATGTAAAAACACAAGTGAAGTGAATTTAATTGTCATTGTTGACACCAACAAAATGTGGCTTTGTGACACAGCAGAGGGCAGCTAATTGAGTGCCAGGGGAGCAGTGCTTGGGGGTGGTACCTAATGCAGGGTACCTTAGTGGTATTTTCAGGCCAGGGAACCGGTTACCTAAGGCAGTCGTGTCTCTAACCATCATGCCACCAAATAGCACACCTGTGACAGCCACCGACATGATCAATAAAATGAGCCTCATTTTATTTTTGTATTCTTTAAAAAACAATAATATAAGAGATTTTCTATTTAAAATGATGTAGCAGAACAACATATCAAGAAATTCCAAAAAATGGCTGTGCATTTTTAGATAACTTGCTGCAGAGTGCCCTAGAATCTGATTTAACAAAGTAAAAACAATCTGGGTTCCTCATACTGTCTTGCAAAAGCAAATTGGTCTCTCTAGCCCTTCAAACACGAATATGTGCCTTATGATGGACTAACATCTCGGCATGAGTGTCCCCTGCCTTACAGTGCTTCTTAGTGTAGGCTTTAGGCATACACTCACCCTATTAGGGGTGGAATGGTACACTTTTGTCAAGGTTTGGTTTTTGGACCATGGTAACTGTACAGTTTCGATATATTGATATTTAAGGAGAAAAAAACACATCACTCTTCAAAAAAATATAACTTTCCATTCAGAAAAATGGTAGCATGACTAACTATCCATCCATCCATTTTCCTACCCACTTATCCTGTTCAGGGTCGCGGGGGGTCCGGAGCCTATCCCGGAAGCAACGGGCACGAGGCAGCATGACTAACTAGGCCTGCATTATATTTCTAATATAAGAAATCAGAGAGAAAAACATTAACATTTGAAAGTGCTTATTAACTTTGATAGCCTGTAGGTGCTTTGTCTATTCTTTTTAAAATCAATGGTGTTCATAGTATGTACAATACATGTACAGGCAATATTAAGTAAAAAAATTATAAAGTGCAACATCAAGTGTGCTACCTGTCTAAGCATTCTGCGTTAGCATTTGGTCTAAACTTTGACAACCTCGAAGTGATTTAGCTTCTCCATTTTATATAAACGGAGTACATACTTCTATACGTAATATTAGATGTAAAAGTAACACAAAGTGCAAAATCAAGTTGCTACCCTAATGCGATGCCTATTGCTATATGATAAGGTTCTTTGCAAAGGAATAAACGCGTAGACAATCTGAGAAACAATGTGACTGCTACAAATCTTATCTTTATAAAGAAGATTTGAATTAAATTGTCATTTAATTTGATAATACAATGCACGAAGTTAAGCATATTACTGATAACACTGACATTACAGTAAGTGTAGATAGATAGACAGACAGACAGATAAACAGACAGACAGATAGATAGACAGACAGACAGACAGACTGACAGACAGATAGATAGATAATCAATATTACAAACTGTACACCCAATAGAGTGCAAACTGTTTTTGATACAGCAGCCCCACATAAATGGGGCAAAAAAATGTATTGTGGCAAGTGGTCAAGTGATTTTAATACAAATGACAACTCTTTTAAAATGAAATACTCTCTTTATTAACAACCACTACCGGATGCAACTAATTTCATAGCCGTCTTAGTTAATAAGTCTCAGCCCTCTCAAAACAGGATTCTGATCTTTAGTCTGTTTGCGACCGGGAAGAACTGTCTGCTGCTCGCTTGACCTTCCACCAGTTTTTTGGCACATTATCAGATTCTGCGAATGAGCAAACGTCATAAGATTTCAGCACTTACGTAATTTAGCCAGGGAAGTAATTTATGCAAGCCCCCAAGCCTGTATGCGGGAAAGGTAATTTCCCCGTGATCAGCAGTGGTGTCTGCAGATGAACACGCCCTGTACTTATTGTTCAGCATCCAGCATTGCCATGAAAAGGATTCTGGCCCGTGTCCCCTGCAGAGTTGCTTTCATGGAAAGTTTTATTTTCAGATGTCATCATTGTTGAACTCTTCTTCTGTTCGGGGCTGTCTTTCACCATCACCCAGGTGTCCTACAGCTTCCAAGTTAATAGTCGTGCCTTCCAAAAGTTTCCAAAATCTTAATGCAGCAATGCATTCCCAAGCCATTACATTACCACCATATTTGACATCCTACTGCGGAATGCTAGCTTTGAGATTTTGACAGATATCAAGCCCCGCACGGATCAAATGCTTCCACTTGTCCTGACTTGTCTGGCCTCAGTGTTTTCAGATGGTTTTCAGCAGAATTAAGACAAACACCCGTGTCCACTTTACCAGGCTTCCAAGTGTCCTTTTCCTTCCCAGTATCCTCTTGGTAGAGGAGTCATGAAATATGACCGTAGCTAAGCAGAACAAATGCCTACTGATCCCCAAAAGCTGTTCTTAGATTATGTTCTGAAAAGCCTGGATAGTATTACACTTCCTTCTTAGAGACATTTGTAGGGCAGCCACTGCTGAGAAGATTTATGGTGGTCTTAAGCTTACTCTCTTAGAACAGCAGGACTTCTACTGTTCTGTAGTAGAACCATGGAGCCTCAGTTATTTGGCTCTGTAACCTCCTCCAGACCGATAGGCATCAAGAACGTCTTTAACCAGAGATTTTCCAAAATTCCTTTTCACGCTACATCAAAGATTAACAACTAAGAGATGGGTAGGAATGAAAACACCCATGCGCTCTGGCCTGAGCACTCTGTAGCTGCTCACTTCTGTTTGCGAACCGGTGCGTTCTCAACTTTGTTCTGTTTGATGGGGCAAAGTCGACATGGTTTTCACTGGGCCTCAGTGTTTTGCACTAGTTGAAATCTGACCTCACTGTTTGCCAAAGTATTCAAAAAGCTGACGGATCATTCTTTCTTTAGCTCTTACTAGAGGGACACGCGCTCACTCCACACCCAATGATTGCGTGCTTGATTGCTTAGGAAACAAATTTAAAAACAAACCTCCCACATGAAAAAAGCCTGCAATAACCAAATTTACTGAGACTGTCAGTAATGATAGTGTTTACTGTTAGAAACTCTAGAAAACGTGTTGTTTTGTTCATGAACAATGTTGCAAATGCTGATGACATACTGCTTGCATTTTTAAATATTAGCATGAATTAGCATTCCTAACTATAATAATATGGATTACATTTCCAAGTAAATCCCTTGGTAAACATTGAATATCAAGCTTACTCTGGTGTGACATCTGTGCATGTCCATACCTTTAAATGGATCTAGGGCACAACCATCCAACCATTTTTGTTGTGAGTGATTTCTGGAACCTCTCCCAGAAAGTGACGCACGAGGCAGGTTCTGCTTTTCTGTCACGGGGTGTCAGCACTCAGAAGGCAACTCGCCATCATCACAGTCTTGGGAAACACATGGCTTCAGCTTCCGGGTGTGAAATCAGGGACGAAGGCGCTCTGCAGTGGTGGGACTCTCCCAGCTACCCCTGATCTAGTATCACAAAGGTCAAGTAATCTGTAAACCAGCAGCTGGCCTGTAGCTATCTGAATATAACTGTTGGACTATGACTCTGAAGTCAGTGCTGGAGCTTCTGAAAAATAAAACAAACACAAGATAATAATAATAACAAGAAGCCTGCATGGTGGCTCAAAGGGAAGTTCTCTGACAGCATTCTGTGTTTCCTCTGGGTGTTGTAGTTACCACCCACAACACAAAGACATTCGCTTTAGGTAGACTGGTTTCTATAAATTGCTATTAGTGTGTGTGTCCGCTGAGGTGGACTGAAGTGCCTTCCGGGGTACCCTGTCTCATGGCCTATTCTTCCAGGAACGCTCACTGAGTCCCTGCATTAGAGAGAAGAATAGGGTAATAAGAAACATGTAATGTACAATAACCATGAAACCAAGCACTAAGTTAATTGTGTACTGGAGCAGCAATCAGTGCATGTGCCCAGCAATTAAGGGTAGCAATGTAAACAGAGGCAAGGAGCAGCAGCACAGCCACAAAGAAAAAACAGAGGAGGTGATATGATAGAATGGAGACACATATCTGACTAACACACACCACGAAGTCTGAGGACATTGCTTAATTCAGCTAAAGCCAACAGCTAAGTTTCTGTTTTTAAGACGAATGGTTAATGAGGGTTTTGTTTTGTTTCTTAGCGACCATGATACCATTACTAGAAAGAAAAGTTGAGGTTCCATTTTGGAAAAAAAAAAAACACTTCTCCAAAGTGAAAAGTTTCCCATCTGTATTAATGATAAAGCTGTATTTATATATGTGGGGCTTTGAGGCCTGGAGAGAAGGGCTGGGATAATTCTGCCAGACGCGCCGAATGTCAAAGTGCCCACGGCGTCACTGGCTGAGTCTGTTTGGTGGTTGGGGGGGGGCAGGGCAGCTCGCAGCTCTTTGGTCTCCTGACATCACAGCCGGAGCAGGACGCGTCTTCAGTTTCTTCTGACTTTCAGTTAAAATGTCACAAAAAAGTGGGAGGAACCAAGACGAGCCGCCGATGTTCTAAAAGGCAGAGTGTGGCTGAAACGCTGTAACCATCTCACCAGCCCTCATTTTCAGAATGACTCTGAGCATGATGGGTACTTTGGTCACAAGGGAGACAGTTTCCATTTCACTCTCACTGCTGTGGTATTCAGTGATAAATTAATGGAAGATACACCTGACAATAAACAACAGCCTCCCCCCCATAGCTTTCAAGACCAAGACTGAATGGTACCATAGTTCCAAAGAAGTTTTAAAATGCCACTTATATGCCTCAGTCTTTCAAGCTAATTATATGGCACAAGCTTTCTAGTCTTGGCAGCCACTGAATGCCTTCATGTGTTGTGCTCCTTGCTGGATAAATATTGTTGTCTAAGCACTCCACATGACTGCACCCCGCTCCCCAGATGCAGTAAAGAGGTGTGTTGTGGGGGGGCTTCTATCCCCTGTCATGCCATGTGTCAGCCCAGAAACCCGAAAGTGGAACCCTGAGAAGGACGGTCCTTGGGTCATGTGCTCTTTCGTACTGGATGAGATCCCCATGAGATAATCAGCTGGTGCTTGAGAAGACATTCAGGTTCCACCTGAATATTTCAAATGTGAAATATTCCTGTAGCTGCATTCCTGAGGTGTATTGTTGTTGTCAGATAAAGAAGAAATGCTTTATTTGCCATTTGCACATGTATAGTGCTGCAATGGGCTGGCCCCCCATCCTGGGTTGTTCCGTGCCTCGTGCCCGTAGCTTCTGGGATAGGCTCCGGATCCCCCGCGACCCTGACCGGATAAGCGGGTTGGAAAATGGATGGATGGACATGTACAGTGTAATGCTACGCTACACCTGGCCCATCGTACTCCCCATAGCTTAGGGGTGACAGCCAATGTGCTGCACTCCTGGACCTGGGGGTTAAAGGCCTTGATCAATGGCCCACAGACATATGACCGCTCTACCAAGGCTCGAACCAGTGATCTTCTCGGGTTGTTGAGCCACTCACCACCCATACAAAAAAGAGCATCTGTATAAATGTACTAAGGCTTAATATATACTCACATACAATGCCAACATTTCAAAACAAATATATTTTTTAAAACAGAAGTACGAAAATTCTACTCACCCGAGACTAAATGGTAGGTATCAGCTGGACCTCAAATTAGGTAAAAAATGCTAAAAAAATGGGAATCAGCAATAATTTGTTGGGTATTTACTTATATCTTACGAAACCAAGGAAAGTTTTAATACTGAAACTGAAATACATACCTGCATAAATTTTACTGTTTAGACCTACATATATTTATAGTACTAAAGTACGATCTTTACTTGATTGTGTTCTCACGCTTTCGCGAATGAAAATTGTGGAAATTTAATATGGAACAGATTAATCAAATTCTTTGTAAACCAACTGACTCAAACGAGCTTCTCTTAAAATGCAGCCTAGAATTTGCTAACCAGTCATGGTATCCGTTAAATTAGTAGTTATAAACGCAGAATCATTTTCTTACACAACGGAAGTGACCAAAGTTATTTTTTTCCCCACACAAAACAATGACGACTAGGTGGCGCAGTTTGACAAAGAATGACGACATTTTACCCGGTGGCCTAAATTCCTTAAATTTAAACAATCGAATGAGTACAGATTCACACCCTTAGAAACTCATGAACATACATCAGATGTACTTGGCAGAAGACTAATTCTAAAAATAATAAAAGGTTGTTTTGCATAAATGCATGTAAAACATTTAAAAGTTGAAGAAAAGATTATGAAATATGGTGAAAATTCTGTTTATTATGTCAGTACCGTTTGAAAAGGTAGTGGAAATAGACTCCTTTCATTAAAGACTGGTTGGCCTAGGTCTGTGGGTTTTTTGGAGGCTACTAAGTAAACATGTCGTATACATACTATGGCCGATTGAGCACACACCACCTCCTTTCCCATGTGTGCATTTCCTGACCTGTGACACCCTCTGCTAACAGTTGATTCAGACTCCTGTGCAGAAGAAAAAAAACATCTTGTGTTATTTTATACATCTGGCACGAGAATTTTTGTGAAAACTGTCAACGTTTTCGAATTCGAATGAATTTGATGGTCAAGAACATTGTCTTCTGTTGCACATCATTACATTGGAAATGGAACTTAAGAGGTAATTTTGGCTAATTTGATAAGCTCCTCGTGGTTGCTGTCATCAGCACACACAGAACAGCACTCATTTTATTTCCCTAAACGATATAATGAGCGTTTTCTCGTTTCATTTCCGAGTGTGCAGATTACCACCAGTGGCTGACAGTTTTATGCAACTCCCAGGGAGATTTTCCCCCCATCATCTAGACTTATTACCTTTTCATTGCACCAAGGTTTCTTGGGAAGCTTCTGAAATAGGAAAGGCGAGGTGGATGAGGGAAGCTGTCTTTTAATGTAAATGTCACAATGTAGTAATGTTCTTCTAAAAAACCTGAGCACATTGATTCAGGGAGGACAGTGGCAGGTGTTGATATTGGAACAAGAAAAAAACTGACAATTTGCAGCATGCATAGATTTTAGATTTTAAACTTCAAATATAAACCAGAATAGAAATGTCTCCTGGTGATGTCAGAGGGTAAAATAAAAATTAAAAAAAAAGAAATTGCCAGTTCAGTTTGCATTTAATACCATAAATCTCCCGGAAGTGTCGGACATCGTTTCATAGCGAACAAATGTGCCATTCTACACAGTTTTACCGCAGTTTTAGAAATTCTGCTTTATCAGTCCCCGCGTTTCACTCTGTGGTCCTGGTGGGCTTTGTGCTTTCGTCCCCTTTTCCAACCACTTCCGTGTCTGTTCGTCTTCCCTCTCGTCCACCAGAGGTCTGCAAACCAACCGATCCCTCTGACAGGGAGGCACTCCCGCGCTTTGGCTCCTAACATCCGGCGCACCGCCCCGCCTGGCGTTGCCATCTTCCCGGGACAACTCGCCAGTAAGACAGCCATCAGACCGGCCGGCCCTTCCTGCCCCTATGCAACTGCCGGTGTACGGCGCGACTGCATTCTGATAAATAAAATTCCGGCTACAGTGTTGGGGGGGGGGGGGGGGAAAAAGAAAAAATAAACCAG
>JAODKL010000128.1:1886572-1906798 GCA_026780765.1 Petrocephalus schoutedeni
ATAAACACGAAAAAGAAAGCAGAACAATCATAAAAACAAAGATCACAATAAAATAAAATAAATAAATAAAAAAAAATGTAAAGTGATTGATATAACAATTTTAAAATGATTTAAAAGTTGATTTAAAATACAGTACAGTGTAACAATACGGCATGGCCAGGTGTAGGAACCGAGGGGGACGGTACGGAAGTGTACTCCCCCCAATATTTAATTTGACCTCATTCATCCCCCCTAGACCACAGTCTGCTTTAGAGTTTAAACCTGCAACCTCAAATTACATTAATTAATCAGTATGCTACTCACTTCTTATTTACTAGCTACTCACTGCATCTCTGGTTTGTTCTTTCAATACGCACCTCAATATCTTTCACCACCTGCTTTTGGATTTGTTGGTTAATTGTGTAACTGTACATGAATATGACGGAATTGGTTGGTCCCCTGCTGTTTGCTAAGTCGTTAGGTGTATGAAGTATTGATGATTACTTAATGATATCGGTAAGTAATATGACCAGCATAGAATGAAACATCCAGCCATTAACATCCAAAACAAATGATACCACCCTCTTAGCAATGCTCTTTATATTTTCGAAGAAAGAAATAATAATTACTACATACAGCTCCTGGCGAGCCACCAGTCGTTGTTGCTTTGATAATCTCATGTAAAGTCACTGTGACTCTATCCCTTACTTAAAAATGACAACTCATCTATGTAACAGCCTCACTTGTTTCAAGGATCAGGAATTTAGGAACATTCTGCAATCAACAGTAAAAAATAAGTATGCTGGAAGCCTCCTAATTAAATGTTTTATACTTTTGCTCTGCGTAATAGTACGCCTATCCCCAACATTTGGAACACATAATTCACTATCTCGGACAGTAATTTTGTTTATATTTACATATACCGTAGTATTCAGAATGTGGTTTGGCCAAAACTGTATAATTCATCATTTTGTGCCTGGAAAATAAACACATTTACCTACTCTTTACAGAAATGCCTCAGCTGTGCACATTCCCAGTTCTTAGTTGCATGATGTATATAGTTGAACTTTGAAAGTAAAGGTAGCTGTAAATCCCACAGACAAATATTGGCCAAATGTAAAAAAGAGCATGATTATGTCCTTTCTTAAAGTACGCTAAAATAAAAAGTTTCCTACACTCAATATACCTAAACAGTACACAAAGCCACATAGTCAATCAGTGACAAGATAAAAGGCAAGTTTAACGAGTTGAGTTACAAGATGCACAGACGGTTTTTTTTCTGCAAATACAATAAATGGACGATGAATTTCCTCTTTAACCCGGACACTTAGCACTTAAGTTATGTCATTTTAACCCATACTGAAACGAAGGGTCGGGTTTAAAAACAAGAAGAAATTGCTCAGATGTTAAACAAGTTTCATAGTAGTGTGCAGACGGAAGAGACACGATTATTTGGGTTTTTAAACCCCTCATCAAGCATTTTGGCGAAAGTTTGGATCAATAAGATGATCCAAATATAAATGACTCGATGCAATGGAGCAGATGGTCTGATATCACAGGACTCTGACACCAGCCTTCAGGAAAATAGTAGTTTTGTCGCTGGAATTAAAATTCCATAGCTCACCCGTAATGCGTGTTCCTGTTCTAATCGTTTTTTTTTTTGCTTACAAACACCACCCTGTCCCCTGGTCTATCCATGATCCTGTCACTCAAGCTAACAGACGAAGGGGCTTGCATTTGCATCTGGAGATGCCCCCCTCCTTCATTCACCGTGTCCTTGCCCATCCAGCCCAGCCTGACAGGAAGCCGCCTCACAAGGCTCCCGTCTCATACATATGGAGGAGCACCAGGAGAGGAAGCTGAATAATAACTACCACGCGTGCATGTACACAGCTTCGCGCGCACACGCTCGTGCACACAGACGCATCCCCACCCCCGTCTTCGCGAGGACGCCTTTTCATCCAGGCATGGCCCTACCTCCACACAACTGAGAAAGAGACTCAATTTGGCAAAGCATTGGCGCCGGGAAACTGTTGTTTTTAATATTACGGAATTTCTATCTGTACAGAGATATTTTCTCACGAGACGCGCGCACTTTCCTGTTGTGGCGCAGACCCTTCTTGGAGGCACCGCTCGTACAGTACCTTGGATCTCGTGTTCTGTATGGTGTAGCTGAACCCCCCGCCCCCTTTACCCTTTAAACTGCTTCTGTGGCAGAAATAGAAGGGGCCACCCCGCACCTTTCACCAGTGTCCACGTCCATGCGAGGTTGCAACTCACGCTGCTCTCTCAATGCGCCGGAAACCCATGTGATCAAATGTGACAGCGGGGAAAATCACAACACGTTTCGAACATACGCACATCTTTTACTATCACCATTTGTATAACTGAAATGCACGTGCATTAGTGCTTATTAGAACGTTGATGCTATGCACGATCGCTGGCTGCCCCTGCATAGGGCACGCGGCCGGCGGATTGTGGTTGTGTCGGCTGCTTTCGAGCAATAAAACCGCACGTGTCCAGTATGGCAATAAAGACAACCGGTCTTTTAGCAACAGGACCATTGCAGATAATGAAATGGGATTATTCTAATATAGAATCATTGACATTTATTTTACCTTCTCATATTAAAAGTAAATTAAAAACTATTTTCAATTAAGTATATTGTCATATAAGCCCTTGTCTTGGGCATATGATCTACACTCAAGTGTGCACGTGCATATTGGCTATATGTATATGTGTGCCTTTGTGTGTGTGTGCATGTATGTGTGTACATATACACATATGTTTTTGAAGTGTGCAGTATACTATTAATATACTATATCCATTTCTGTACCTTACATACAAGTCGGAAGGGCAGAGTATATTGCAGCTGGGAAAGAGCTCATCGATCTAGAACTGCCACAGTGAAATTTATCCCATTATTTCCACTATCCTTCAGCAATGCTCTCTGCCTGTATACGTGTGCAATATGGAAGGAATATAATGATATGATTCTCTCAGCCTGATGAGGACCGTCGCTGGCTAGTTCCTGGCACAATGTGTACTGGTATTTTTTTTGTTTGTTTTTGCATACAGCCTCTTAATTCTGGATGTTTCAAGGCCACGAGGGTCACTGAGGCCTGGATCCCGGTAACTTGCCTTTGGTCAATATGCTTCCGCGATTATTTATTCTCAGGCTCTGACCTGGACAGTGCCCTGGTAGCATGTAGCATGTCTACGCAGGAATGGAACTCATTTAATGAATTGCAGATGATGGAGAAGAAGCAACTATGTTGACCTCTTCTTATATGCAGTCCCCTCTCTCTCACTCACGATTTCTCTCTCTCTCTCTCTCTCTCACACACACCATGTGACCTCACCTCAACTGATGCTGACAGCTGGGAAAGGGAAAGTCCAGAACCCTAGAACAAGCAGCACCGTACAAAGTGAAAGTCGCTTTCCATTTCATCTCATGCAGTTTAGTCATCATCACAGCTTACATAGTTGGGGGCTGAACAAATAGAAGTCCATCCGTCCGTCCGTCTGTCTGTCTGTCCATCCAGCCATCTATCCATCCATCCGTCCATCCGTCCGTCTGTCCATCTATCTATCCATCTGTCCATCCTTCCATCCGTCCGTCTGTCCATCCATCCTTTTATGCCCGCTTGTCCTTTGCAAGGTTGTAAGGGTCCAGAGCCTATGCCAGAAGCTACAAACACATGGCAGGTAATAACCCAGGATGGGGCACTAACCCATCACAGGGCAACACATACGTCATATAATACTATTTTTTTTATTACTAATACAAGCAATAACTGTGTACTTTTGTCTGAGTTTTAAAGAATTATCACCAGGCACATTTCATGTCAGGCTTGTAGGCGTTGATGAAAGAGTAACGGCAGGGCTTGACGAAATACATTCCGAAAGGGGGGAGGGAGAGGCGGATTCTCAGCACCTTTCAAGGCGAAAAACTCGGCCGGCATAATGAAAGTCACACCGGATGAAAAGTCACGGCACGCCATGTTTAATTCCCGGTAGCAGGCGAAAGGTCGGACATCGAAATTCCAGCGCAGTCCGAACAATAATAATGAACAAGGCGGAAGGCCGGGGGTCAGAGGGGGTGAGCGAGATGACAGCTAGCTAATCAAAGGCAATATGCAGGGGGGAAAGTAATCAGCATAGGAGGGGGCAGCGTGTTCTCTGTCACTGGCAGGCGAAGGCGTAAGCGGTACATGACATATGCGAAACTCGGCACGGAGCAGCTCGCCAAGAAAAAGCGGGAAAACAAGTGAACAGCCCACCCCCTCCCCCCCCGTAAGAAGGCTCATGCCAGATAAGGCAGGCGGAAACGGGGCAGCACGCGCGCTCGCTCTCCTCGAGACATGCCGGTGAAATTAATTTAGGCAAAAAATATTCAAATGTATTCCGATCCAGTTGGTGGCCGTCAGCACGGACTAGCAGGCCGCGAGGAAGGGAGACCTCGACTTGTGAAGGTCTTTGATGCTGCTCCAGGGTCACCTGCTTTGGTAGGTCATCCCGTCCTCACTGACACAGCTGAGAAAACACTCAATAAAAGCTTAGAGCGGCCGAGTCTGCCTGTATATTTGTCATACTTAACTCGATATAGACAGTGTGAAGCATCCCTGCCCTTCGTGGTCTGTCTCTGTTACTAATTAATAAAGGCTTTATTAATTAAATTAATGAAAGAATTAAACAACACGTTTGAAAATAAACATGAATTGAGGCTAATTATGAGCACATTACCAGCACATGCTGGAACACAGGAACCAGGGAGGAGAAACCCTGGTATTTACTGCTGGTTATCTCATCTAACTGGGAATTATATTAATATATGCTGATTTAAAGAATTACACCCACTTATAATGGAAAATTACAATTAATGGGTAAGATGCTGCCCCGGGTGATGTAATTTCGCTTTCGGCAAAAATAAATATGTTCCTGACCCCTTGAAGCATCCGTTGAGCTTACACCTGCAGCGGTATTTCTCTTGCAATTTGGAGTGATGATTGGAGAGCTGCATCCGTGATCCAGGGCTAATTCACAAAATATAGAAGCTTGCTGCGGCGTGCCCGTGCCTCGATGGCGTCTCCCTTCCCAGCACGCTGATGTCGTCTCGCGTTCCCTTAGAGGAAAGTCATAGCAACTAGGCACCCAGGGGCAAGGGGGCTCCCACGGCAACATTGCATTCAGCCTCCGACACAGGCGCCTGTCTCCACGTGGCTGATGGTCTCTAGTGATCAGTTTCCACACCACCGTGCTCCCGTCGCCGGCCACAGCACCCACTGACAAGTAATCATATGGGTGGGGGCGTCGCGGCGGATGTAATCACCGGGTCCGCAGAGTGACCAAGGCGGTCATTATCTGCTGGGACGGGAGATGCGCCAGCCAGTCTGCTTTGTATTTCCTCTATTTTCTGTTTGTTACTCCGTTCTTTGTGCGAAGATTCACGCCCCACACTCATGACAGGGCCCCCGAAGCTCTTGAGTGGGGTGGGGGAAGGGAATTAGGAACAATGAGCAACAGAACCCAGCAAACGGAAGATGTTCGTCAGACATGTATATTGTGTTTATATAGGACCATATCTGTATGAATGCATGGCAGGGAAATCAGCTTCAGTATTTGGACGTCTGACTACGACCCCTCATAGATGCATTTCAATATTTGAACATCTGGCTGGGAGATTCTCTGTGCATGTGGAAGCAAGTGCCGGACCTGATATTGGATGTTCGGAAGATGTTATAAAAAGATGTCATAAAAACTTTCATTCTGACTCCTCTTTGTAGATGTTCAAGATCTTCAAAAGCCATGTGTTGGATGCATCTTTGCTCAGTGGGAAGCCACCTGAGAGCCCTGTTTGGCTTTTCTCACAGTGTACACTCTTCAACAAGCAAGAAAAAAAATACACAGTCTCTTCCTGACCTTGAATATTTTTATCTGTCATGGAGGAACGATCCTTACAAGCAACACAAATATGTATCAGTAATGTTTATATAATAAAATGCATGTCATTGGGAAGCTCATAATATCAGGCATTAATTAAAATACCTACTGTTGATAATGAATTTATAAATGTATGAATTTATAAAAGTAAACAAGCAATTATGGCATTTATCGCATTATTGTTATTCGAGCAATTTAAAAGCACTGCTGAGATGTTGTTTGAATTATTTCAGTCACGGTAATCATTTCAGCATAAACAAGTACATCCAGCTGTCCTCGATAAGCGGCTCCCTGTGGGCTCATGGTGGCCCAGACCCAAATCACAGCAAGCATAGGGTTTAAAAGAGCATGGCTCTCAAACGGGGCGCCAGGGTGTGTCAGACACATTCAGGAGGTCGATAACCTGAAACGCCTACATGCAGGTGCAAACATGCAAGTATAAAGGTATTAGGTGGATTCCCTTTGAAATGTAGACAGGTATTGTACTTTTTAGGAACTGTTGTCATTCTTATGGCAATTATATAATTTTTCCATCTTCAAATTTAGATATTTTCTGTCAGAAAACAGCCTGTAGACTGTACAAATCTTTGGAAAAAGTGCAGCTGTCAAACCTTTCAAAAAGGATAAAATATAAACCTGAAATAGGAGGTGGCATGGCGTAATTTAATAGTGCTATTAATGCAAAAGCCATAACTTGCTAAAAACTTGTAAATGAGTTTGTGTCAACTCAGATCAGAGCTGCTGATAAGCCAATGATTCACAAAGATTTTACATAAATAGAAGCAGATTTTTGACACTTGATCTTGTGGTCTTCTTGTGGCCCAGTACTAATTCACAAGTAAGATTTATGCAGTAATGGGGTGGCATGGTGGTGCAGTGGTTAGCACTGTTGCCTCACAACTTCGGGACCAAGGTTCAGGTGTCTGCCAGCGTTCCGTGTGTGTGGAGTTTGCATGTTCTCCCCGTGTCATTGTGGGTTTTTTTTCTGCCTACTCTGGTTTCCCCTCGTAGTCCAAAAACACACTGATGTCAGTTGGAGTTACCAAATTGCTAGTAGGTGTGCCTGTGTGAATGAAGGGTGTGTGAGTGTGCCCTGCGATGGGTTGGTGCCCCACCATGGGTCATTCCCTGCTTTGTGCCCGTAGGCTCTGGAACCCCCATGACCCTGAATAAGTCGTTACAGAAAATGGATGGATTTATGCATTATATTATATATTAACATACACACACATATAGATAGATTTTTAAAATATTTATTATTATATATTAACAGACACACATATATATTTATATTTCATTTAAACCAAACATTAAAGCAAGTTATGGGAAATTTAGCTTCTTAATCCAGTGTTTCCCAACTTAGTCCTTGGGGAACACCGGACAGTCCACATTTTTGCTTCCTCCCAGCACACCTGTACTAGGTATTCGGTGTTCCTGGGAGCTGGGAAGGATCAAAAACGTGGACTGCCGGTGTTCCCCAAGGACTGGGTTGGGAAACACTGCCTTAATCAACATTATATTATGTAATTAACTGATTGATTCTTATTGGATAAGACTAGGAAGTGATTGGCACATGGCCATCCCTCCTACTAAGGCTCCAGACTTCTCCCTTCATTACATAAAATGTCAATGCTGGCTGAGATCCCAAATCATGCTTCTGAAAAAAAAAAAAAAAAAAAAGCACAAAAAATACTTGCTAAATTACAGCTCAGCAGAAATAGTGTCTCTTATAAAGAGATGAGGCGTAAAGCACTCAGTCCTGTCAGCTCCATAAAACATCAAACACATCAGGTATTAAGTGTTAAAGACTCGACAGCTTCGTACCTTCCAAAGTAAGTCAACCGTCGTCACACGCAAAACGCTCCTGATGGAGTCTATTACAGTGACACTTGTCTGCATTTAGATACAGAGCACTTGTGTCCTTTCTTGTCACCTTAGGGGACAGACACCCCAGATGTCAGACCGCTGTTTGCTGTGACATGTAAATGAGCTTCTGTATCACTGTGTATCAGTTACCCAAAATGTTAACGCTATCAGATGTCTTTGTAAGTATTTAGAATTTGACGATGCTACAGAAGACAGAAGAACTGCGATGCTACAAAATTAATAAATGACCATGTCCGACCATTAATTGCTCATAATGTTGTTACTCAAATATGAATAACAGTCACTGAAGAATAGTGTTTGCCCAGTCTATTGAACAAAATAAAGTAGTGATTACTGTTTAATTTGTATATGAATGAGTCGTTTCAAATAACCAATGTGACGTTCCCTTAATTATGAAAATAGGACCACTAACTGCAAATAGCTGGAACATATTTTCTAGGTTAACCAGTAATAGCATCCAATGTGGACTTACCACTGAACATCATGAGCTTAGGAACAACTATCAAGCAAATCAGCCACACGTTGAATAGTAAAAATTGCTTGATATTTTCCAACCACATAAAATATTCCAAAATAATGGTTGCTGATAGACTGCTGATAAGTGGGAACACACTATTTAGCGGTATTTAAATAAGGTCCCTTTGATAACTCCAATCTCTTTGTGGCCCTGTGGAAACATATGGAACAACAGTTCTGCCTCACAGCTGCTGACATTGTAAATTGATACAGACCATCTAGGTTTCAGTGTGGCACAGCCTTCTAGAGGTTAATTCTTAGTCTACAATCGGTGTTGTGCAACCTTCCGGAGAGCCATTGAATCAACACAAATTGACAACAGCTGCTTGGTGGGGGTGAGACTGCAGGCCTCCAAATGTCATGATGTTTGTTTCCTTCCTGGATGTGAAAACTGATTTCTAGGCCAGTGTTCCCTCTTTTAATTGACATCTTTGTGCCCATCGATCAATAAGCAGTAAGTCAGACATGAGCACGACCTCAGCTGCCTTACGGGGGAAAGTGGGCACTTGAATGAAGAAGCGGACTTCTTGTAAGTATACTCCACTCATAAGTATACTATACTCTATTCACAGCACATTACCACTCAGAAAAGTGGATTTCAGCCGAGGGCAGCAACAGGGAGAAATTATTTTTAGACGAATGAATTTTAATGGACAGGAAAAATGAGGAGGGGGGGGGACCCACGTGTGCAAGAAAATAAAACTGATATCAAGGCTGTGAAGTGAAGGCATAGAAATTGCAGGAGAGCCAGAGTGCGCCAAGCCCGTGGTGGGTGCAGGTGGAGCTGTGGAAAGCTGCTCCCGCTCTATGCACTTAACTGCACTCTGCTGAAATCCCAGGAGAGGCCCAGCGCCCCCGCCACCATGCTTGCGACATCAGCGCTAAACGCAGTATCACAGACAGGGTACGGGGGAATCGAACAGCGGCAGAGCTCCCATGGGGCTTTGGGCCCGGCTTTAGGGAAGCTTTGGTTTCGAAGGCTGTGCCGATACCAGATGCATGCCATTAATCTTGATCAGGTGTTCTCTCGCACAGACGCAGACACACACACACACACAGCGTGCGAGGTGCATCGCCTCGCATGTCACCCCACTTCTCAGCTCCAGCAAGTGTCAATTGTGTGGGATCAGTGCTTTTACTTCGTTTCGTCGCCTTGGCTGTGGCTCCCAAGGTGCTAATTGATGTGTGGCGCACTTCTCCCTCTCCAAGCGATCCCCTTGGGAGTTCCGGCCCTAAAAAAAAAACGGCAGGGGCTTCCGCCGGGAGGAGTTAGGACTCCTGACTAATGTCGCTGCTTCATGTTGTTACAGGGCACGTCCACCAGCAGGGGACCCACATACGAAGGGGACACATTCGGTCCAAAGCTCGTACAAAGAAATTTAACTGCCCACATGGTAATAGGTGGGGGAAGGGCAAAGGTCATGAAAGCCAGCCCCATAGTGTTCAACTTAACATGAATGAATGTGTGAAGATATGGTAACAATGAAGCAATGGAGGGGGCAGTGGGACAGCATGCATGTGTGATCAGTGTGGATGGTATGGACACCTGGCATGCAGACATACAATTTAGCACTTTTAAAATTTCGACGTCTTCAAGGGAATGTGCAGACTATCCTGGAACAGAACACGAGAGGAGCCTTGACAACAAGTGTAAATCAAACGGGCCCAAGTGCCAGTCAACTGACAGGCCAGGAGACAAGGTGTGATCAAAGGGCATTGGAACTACACACAGACACACACACACAGTCTATATATAGATGTCCACATCTTGTCCAGTGTACAGTGAGGGTGGGGGGTAGAATTAAACACACTCTACTTGTCACATACATACAGATACACCATGTGTCGTATCCATCTCATGAAGGACAAAATTCGCAACTTCACAGGGCCCGGGGGCTTGTCTTTAGAATTACATTTCACTTTATTTCAGCACTATTTGGACAAGAGGACCGTCAGAAGAGACACCACACCACAAGCCGTTCTCACTTCCTTCCCCAACCTCATCCACTTCCTGTGAGTATGAGCAGCCCCTCCCCGACAGAGGCAACCTCAAGTTGTTCACTGATGCAGTGGTTAGTAATATAGAATCCCAGAATTATGCCAAAGATATATTAGATATTACACCCTTTCTATGACGTTCCATGATGACCACATTAACTAATAACTGACAATTTTTAATCAAACAGAGCCTTATGCTAAGACATAAAACTATCAAAAGAAAAAAAAGAAACCTACTTTTAGATATTTTGTGGGCAGTTTGTTCTGATATCTGTAACGTTTTTTCATTGATACTTTGTTCATTATACTGTTATTAATACCTAATGGCATACTAAAGATATTCAGTAATTTGTTTAATAGATGTTGAACCCAGGTAGGTGGCATTATCTAACGCTAAACCAGAGTGGCAAAGGCCAGCAGCTGCAGGCCAGGGACTCACCCCCTCTTTCAAGCCTGATTTTTTTTGATAAAGTAAGAAAATTTTGCAAGCAGGACAAAAGAACTGCCCCTCCCTGCATGCCCACCCCTCACCCAAAGGAAGGATTCGGATAGGTTGTCTGGGATTCTGAAAGTAAGACTGACTATGACATGCTGGATTCACAGTTTGCCTCCACCCCCTGCCCCACCCAGACCGAAAGCCCCACCCTCCCTGTCGGCTTTAGTGATCAAGGAAGCCGGGCATGGGGAACGGGCGTGCGAAGGCTTCCACGCGCTGCCGCAGGTTGGCGATCTTAGACACCGTCTCGGCGTCCTCCAGCAGGAAGGCCCTGAAGTCCTGCAGCTTCGCTGAAAGGGAGAGGGCGTGGGGACATTTCAGGCTTCTGAGTGACATACAGATCTTGGCGCACACTGCGCACTGTGATTCCTCTACCAGACCAGCAGGCCCTGTGCCGTGTCCTCTGATGTCTTTTTAAAGTGCCGATTCATCAAGCCTAGATGCATAACTGCACGGACATCTTGCTAGGCTTGCTAGGCTTTCATTAACCGCATTACCGTTACACTCATGACTTTTGAACAGATGTGCGTCTTCCTACTGATCCTTGACTTTCAGTAATATAGGTAACCTGCTCTCTTGGCCTGGAGCTTCTGGTTCTTTAGAGCTCACACCCCCCACCACCTGCTCCACCCACACTCTTCCTTCCACATACCAGTCTTCTTCTTCACATCCAGAGCAATCTTGAACCCCTCGTCCATGAATTCCACCACTTTCTCAAAGTCAGCCTCCTTGAACTGTCTGGAGGTCAAGGCAGGTGCTCCTGGTAAACAGAAGGGGAGCCAGGTTACGAGATGGATACAAACATGAAGCACTACCCACGAAAACAATGCGATCCCGAAGATGAGCGTTTCGGAGCCTCCTGTACCTAGCCTGAGCCCCCCGGGTGTGAGGGCACTCTTGTCGCCAGGGCAGGTGTTCTTGTTGGCTGTGATTGACACCAGCTCCAGCACTCTCTCAGCCCGAGCCCCATCCATGCCCTGGGGCCGCAGGTCCACCAGGACGAGGTGATTGTCAGTGCCTCCTGCAAAGTTAGAGAACAATGACTAGGAGCCCATTCAGACGACCCTCTCGGGACGTTTCTCGGAAAGAACCCAACAAGATGGGTCTAAAGGGGGGGGGGGGGTTTGTCCGGTAGTCACTTTGGTGATGGAAACTCACCCGACACCAGAGTGTACCCTCTCTTCAGGAGAGCACTCGCCATGGCCTTTGCGTTGCACATGACTTGGGCTATGTACTCTTTAAACATTGGCGTTGCTGCCTGGAGTCAAAAATGACAAAAGTTACGTAAATTTACCAGAAGACTGAGGACATACAGGACAAATGTTTTTCGGCTGGCTTGAGAACGCCAGGGGATCCCCCAGAATGAGACGGAGTCTACGTTCTTGGAAAGCGGTATACTGTGGCCTGCTCAGCATGCGGCTACCATGACCATCACCAGATAAAGCAGCCTGAATATTCAGGGATAATCAATGGATGGAGGAATTAGGCTTGGGTGATAATACCATGGTATACCAATATGAATGAATGAATGGTGGTTGTGGTCCCCCACATTGCATCAAGGGGGGTCTTGCCACGCCTACTTGGTGAAATTTATCTCCAAGATTTCACAATACTGGAATAGCATTGCTTTTGAATATACTGTCAAAATACCATTTACCGTGGAATAATGCCTGGGTTGTATAACGGCATGAAAAATGTGAAGTGGCCCAGGTTGACCCTGTAGCTTCCACAATGCACCGCACCGCGTTTAGGCTGTGGCCCAGACGTGGTCTGCGCCTGAGCGTCCGGCCAACATCCATCAGCATCCCACCGCTGCCAGATTACGACAGAGCGGTCATTTCTTGGACCTTGATATGAAAGCACCGATCTGCTCCCCTCTGACGGCTGCCCCTGGATGGCTCTGCTGAACATCATCCCACAGATGGATCGAGTCCAAGGGCAGCTCAGAGCCAAAACGAATGGCAGCACCGTTGCCGTGACAAGAGGAGGAAAATACAATGGAAGAATTCATCTCGCTCACTGAGGCTCCCGAAGATGTAAATGCTGACATACTCATGATTCTACGAATTGACTTTACTCATGCAAATCTAGTATTTTACCTCTGCTCTGAGAATGACTCTATTACAGAACAAGTACAGGGTTTAGTGCATAAGCAAGAAATATGTACAAAAGAGTGACCTGGACCAATGCTAGATGCACATACATTTATACGTTACCCAGCTATGTCCCTGACCTCATTAGAGCATAATTACTGATCTTAACTTGGGAGAGGTTCACATTATCACAGATGAAGTTACCATACATGTATGTAGGCAGCACCACATTTCGTAATCCGGCTTGTTTTTAATCTGCATTTTCGACAGTCACATCAATACAAAAACATAGAGAAACGTGACAAGCAGCAAACAAATGTGAAACGAGCAGCAAAACCAAAGGAAGGATCTTGCACGGCAGACGCTAACCCTAACGTAGACGTAGCTTATTAACGGCAACGTAAAATGTTCTAAACTGCTTATTAAATGTCCGATGGAAAAATTAAATTAGCAATTAAAACTTTACAGTAATTTGCAATTCTATTTGAATTTAACTGGTTATCATTAATTTCTAATACTCCAGGCTAATCATGCCCCAGTGCTGCACATCACCACAGTAACGGCTCCAGCACCACAAAGCCGGGGGTGGGAACTGACCTGTCGGAGGGCAACGGCCACCCCGGCGATGGCGTGATTGTGGGGGCCCCCCTGCAGGGAGGGGAAGACCGAGAAGTTGACCCTGTCTTCCAGGTCGTAGTGGACCTCTCTGCCCTTCTTATCGACCGAGCGCACCCCTTTACGGAAGAAGATCAGGCCAGCCCTGGGAAGCGGAGACAGCCGTAAGCCCTCCATGCTATCAGGCAAACCCGCAGAAAGTCATAGCCGATTATGGAGAATGTTAACATGCACAGGAGAAACTTCAGATTTTTTACCATTTATACCCACATCACATTATAGTACAAAGCAGAAAAACAGTCCAGCCAGCATACAGGATATTCTCCTCCTGAAGTACTGGTCCACAGCCGCCACCGATAACGCGTCAGGAAAGCTTCTCATTTATTTATACCCTGAACAATATTCTGTTTTCAGGACAGTCTGCATGTGTATGTCTACTTGCTTCTGTACTGTGTGTACTGCCTTTATATTCTGTTTTTCACTATATCGTGATTAAGATTACGACTGACTTTACTGATTCCTGGGGGAAATTCTGGTGCACGCAGCACCAAGAATGTAGCTGGCTGACAAACATATGTACAGAGCCAAAGAGACTGTCTCCTCATAGTGCAAACATGTTAACATGGTACATACACACATTGAAAAAAGTGCAAAGTACACAAAAAGAATATCCTGATCAAAATATTGTAGTACAGTGGAAACTGCTTATAGCGATCACATCTGTCTGGGTAAAATTACTATAAGTGGATTATCAAGTTGATTTTTTTCCCCCTTATGTCTCAGGCAGATTACCATCTAGTTGACATTTGTATATATATTACCTGAATATAAAAAAAGTGTCACCGTTTGCTGAATTTTATTGACTCTTTCAAAAACTCTTTTCAAATTACAGTACTGTCTATACACATATACTATAATACAGTCCAGTATGGCACATAAAATACAGCTTATTATAATTTCACTGCTGCATCTCATTGGCTCATTTTTGGTATTTCATCATAAGCTCTGATGAATCAACAGTTTGTCACTGAGAGAAAAAGACTCTTATCCCGTCATGTTTTCTATGTATGCAGAATTAGCCTCAGGGAGCTAGCTGGAAGCTCGCAAGTTAACAGAAGGCAAAGTAGGCTTTATCAAAATAAAGTGGGGAGAAAAAAAAAAAAACATTATATATATATATATATATATATATACGCACACACACACACACATATATATATACATATACACATATCTATATGTGTATATATGTATATGTGTGTGTATATATATATATATATATATATATATATACACACACACACACACACACACATATATATACACACGCGCACATACACACACGCACAAATGAGCATTGTTAGCGGACTACTTGATTACTATAAGCGAAGTACTTAAACAGTACTTCTTCAGGAATGATTCTGTTCCAAGCTTTTTGATCCATATATGCTGTTTATAACTATAGCCATGATCACTATAAGCAGTTTCCACTATTACAGAAATATTTACTTGAATAAATCAGAAATATTTGATGAGGATAATACAGATAATACAAATACAGTGGGATTTGTATTTTTACAAAGACAGGTATGCTTGTGTCTGGGCACTTTACGTACCTTGCTGCCGTATGCAGAAGAATTTCCCCCTGGAATCAATGTATCCAAAAGCCCTGCCCACTGGAGACTGGAATGGCCACCCCTACACATGAATGGTACCTTCCGGTTCACCTACCTGGCCCCCCTGAGCGACTTGTGTGTGGTGGTGGTGACCAGGTCTGCGTGTTCGAAGGGGGACGGGATGGCGCCGGCGGCTACAAGGCCGCTGATGTGGGCCATGTCGGCCAGCAGGTAGGCTTTCAGCTCGGTGCACAGCTGCAGCGGGGGGGGAGAAAACAAGTTATACAGACAGAAAGGCAGCGAGATCTTCCTGGGTGTCACAAGAGGTTCATTAGGCTTCCCCCGAGGCAAAGAGGACATAACACAGAAATCCGGGAGTAAACCCTCTGAAGCATAAAACTGCATAGTCAGTGTATTACAGCCATAATACCGCATCAGACACTCCCTAAACAGTGCGATTAAACAGAAAGAGTGCGGGCAAGGGGAAGCGGAAATGGTTCTGAACATTTACGAGGCAGAACCAGGACTTCTGATGATGCTGGAACAAGCTGGTTTTTTGTGACTGAGTGAACAGATCTTCTGGTCATTGTTCATAAAGACGAAGATAAAAATGAAACATGGACATGTCTGAAATTACTGTGCTTTGAGATTTTATGAGATTTTGCGTTTAGTATCAAGCCAAGCAAAGTACATACCGAACAGAGCAGAGAGGTAGACTCAAGCAAGAGCGATTGCTTGAAGCGGACATTCTGGAACTTCCCATTTATGTGCAATACTTCCGAATACTTTTTTTTTTTCCCCCCCAAAGGGACTTCAATTTATTTTGCCCCAGAGTGACAGGACTCGCCACATGATAAAGGGGGTCTGGTCACACCCTTTGACAAACTGCTCATAGGATGTCGATGACACTTGGTGCAAGGAACCTTGCAAATGTTTGATTTTAACCTCTCTGGTAACGCGTTTACAGAAAAAGGGGGGGGGGGGCAAGAAAAAGTGACGATGACGAGAGTTACAAACCTACCCTTTTTGAGAAGTCACAGATTAGCAGTGGTGTGCCTTTGGAAAGCTTTTGCATCCATTATTACCATTTTCCCACACTCCAGTAATGGAAGCCATTGTTTCACTTTGCACATGTGTGTCAAGAAAGGATCCTCAAATCAGACACTCTCTTGCATTGTCTCACCAGGCAAACTTTGGGAGTTTTGGAGTGGGGGGGGGCAGGAATATAGCCCATATTCAGAGTCAGCAGTGAACGTTGTTAAACAGTATGTGCTACATCAACACCCAGTAGCTCCTTCAAGGGTAAAATTCAACCACAAATAAGGTAGAATGGTTACGTGACCCAGAATGCCCAAAATATCTAATTTGAATGAGAAATTCCAATATCTCCAATAACTTCCAATATTGAGCAACTGAGTGATGTTTGAGGACCGGTTTTACAATTCTATCATCACATATATACACAAAAAACAAAACGTATGAATAAAACAAACGTGCACTCCTGGATATGATCCATCTATAACCCATTATTTACACAACCATGTTTAACTTCCAGGTCAAAGTGCTCAAAATAAATAATTTTCACTTTGGCCATATAAGTTAGATGTGCCAATTTTAAGAGCCATTGTTCATTTTAAAGATCCTCTTTTCCTATTCCTACTCCAGATCTTGTTAATCTAGCAGCAGACCTGAGCGCTGTAAAATTAAACTAATTTCCTATTAAGCTACACTATCTGTTAGTTGGCTGTGGTCCGCTGAGAGTTCTGCGTTTACCAGACTGAAAACAAATCATTTACACCAACAGTGCAAAAAATAAAAAAATCACATGGTTGTGTGTGAGATGCAGAATATAGTGACATGAATTACTTTCTCTCAGTGATGGTGCCTGTGATCCCTTGACGACGTTCCACGTGAAACAGAGTGCCAGCCTATGGGACATGGTCACTAAAACGAACTACAAAGAACTACATCTCTCACCACTAGCAACAGCCCACGTTTGTCACGCACAATGTCTGGAGTCAGTCTTGTTATGCAGTCAGCAGCAAGACGTAAAGACTGCCAATAAGATCATTTTGTGATGCGTCTTCAATGCGAGCTAGAATCACAGCTAGAAATTAAACCAGTTATTATTCTGGAATATTCTGACTTCCAACAGAAGAGCCTGTATTTCGGTTTCATGTTAAATGTCAGCTCCGCTCGGAGTACAGATCTAAGTGAGTTCTCTTTGAAAGCTGCTTTCAAAAAAACTGAACTATTTTACTTTGATAATTTTAGTGTGAAAAATCGAGTAAAGACCACGGGGCAATGCTGAGAAAGAGGGAACAGCTGCAGGATGGTGTGATGGAGAGAAAGAGAGAGCGACTGCAGGGGGCAGCAAAGGAAGAGGACGACGACTCGCCAGGGCGGGAAGAGGAGCAGAGGGCGAGGGGCGGAGCCACCTTCTTCATGCGTTCGTAGTCGATGAGCCGGGCGTAGGCGCTGGTGCCGGCGATGATTAGCTTGGGACGGAAGAGGCGGGCTGTTATCTCCATCTGGTCATAGTCGATGAGACCCGTTTTGGGCTGTGAGATAGACAGACAAGCAGGCTGTCACAACGGACTGTGTGTGGCTCTGATCAGAAGGTTGCCAGTTTGAATCCCAGGTGAGAAGTGTGATTTGCACTTCGGGCCCCGGAGCTAAACCCTTAACCCACCCCGACTGCCCCAGGGACTCTGCTTTCTCTAAAGAAAAGTATGACATTTTTCGATAAAAATGTCAGTAAATATGCGAGTAAATGATTAAAAACGTAACAGAGGAAAGTGTGGATGGTCACATGGATGCATTACTACATAGATATGACCCCCAAAAAAAAAAAGAACAAACTGAGAAAGCATGAGCCGGGAAATACATTTACAGGAACAATCTGCATTTCAGTTTCCTAGCTTCTAGTTTTCTCAGTTTATTTTCTCTCACTCTGAATGTGGGAACTATGTATCACAATGGAAAAAAACACTAATAAACCAGCACAGCTTGGGGGTGTGGGGGGGGCGAGACTAGTTTGTGCTAATTTTTCCCCCAAAGCCCATGTATCCACTGACACTTCACTGGAGCAGAAATCTTTATTTAGACAGGCAAATAATCTCCCATCTCTGGAGTGAGCCTCGGGAGGGCCGCTCACTCCATCAAGACGCTCATTCTGAGAGCGGAGTGCTGGACCCGTCCTGTCGATTTCCCATTATCTCTCCCGCTGAGGGAGACGGCCGGCCCATCAATCACCACCCATGAGCAGCTGGACGCGGAAAGCAGCGCCAGTAAGGGGGGGCAGGGCAGTGGGGCGGGGGGCATTGATCAAAAAAAAAAAAAACATAAAATGACCTCGGAGCCTAGGACGACTGCGATCATCAGGCGGAAGCGGCGGTGGTCGGCGGGGGAACATGCACACGCGTGACGCAGAGGAGGAAGGGGGTAAAACTCACGTTCAGCTTGTAGGGCATTGACTCGAAGTAGATGGAGGTGGCGGAGATGCGCTTCACGTCGGACATGTAGCCGTGAGTCAGGCTGCGAACACATGAACGCACATCGGCATCATTCCGGCAAGAGTGAGCGGCGTATCACGCGTAAACGCACAGGGGGCAAAACGCCAACTCGCACGTCCGCCGACATCCTAAGATGCACGGCCCCATCTACAGGCGCCCACAAGAGCCAAAGCGGACGGGGGCAGAGCCAGGCGACGGCTGGGTGGGTACTGACTGTCCTCCGTCGGGCAGGTCCAGCCCCATGAGACGGTCGTGCGGTTGCAGCACGGAGGTGTAGGCTGCGAAGTTGGCGGGCGAGCCAGAGTATGGCTGCACGTTGACGCCCCAGAGAGCCGGGTCCAGGCCGAATGCCTCCAGGGCCCGTTTCTGACACAGCAGCTCGATCTGGTCCACCACCTCCGCTCCACCATAGTACCTGTGCGAGGGAATCAAGGTGATCAAAACGGACCTCCTCGTAGCCGAGATGCATTTCTGTGGTGCAGCCAGCCCATGGGTCTCAGCCCCGGCTGGGGTCCGTCTGACACGTGCCCACGCCAGTCACTTGGCGCTGGGCCGCCTCCTGACAACAGCAACTCCATCCAGAGGCCCTAAGGAAGCTGCCCTAGAACCAGCCAAGGTCAGTCGGGGCTGCTGGGGAGTCCTGCCCCCCAGGGACTGCAGTGTACCAAACAAGTACAAACTTATACACTGAAACTGCATAAAAACACCAACTGATATTTTTAAACCCCAGGAAGAATTGCAAAAATATATTTACATCTCTGACACAAGGAGCTGGAGGCGCCCATTACAGGCAGCCCCTATAAATCGGTAAATCTCCACAGGACTATTGTGTGTGAAAAGCAAAGCATGGTTTGATTTATTTAGCAGACGCTTTGATGCGAGGCAACATGCATGTTAGAGACGGTGGTCCGCAGCCAGTCACAGGAGCAACTCGGGGCTACGGGTCTTTTTCAGGTGCCTAATGGTGAAATCAGCCCTGGGATTTGAACTAGCACCCTTCTGATCACAGGCTCAGCTGCAGGTTGTGTGAATAAAAAGATTCTGGCCTAAAAGCGTTAAACCTAAGTGCTGCGTGAGTACAGTAACTAAGAGCTTTACAGACACAGTCTTCATACACCACGCCCCCCCACTCGCCTCCGGCACGAAACTGCGACTTGGCTGCACAGGCACTCGCACGTGAAAAGATGCCATCGCAGCTTTCTTCGGTGCAGACGGGCTCCCTTCAACGTTAAAAGAGCATTTTTATGTGGAGGGGGGGGGGCACTGTTTGAGGGGAACGTGTAAACGCTCCTTGCCACAGTGGTGCCGGCATACTGTATAAGAGGACGATGCCGTGGCGGCCTGCGGGAGCATTCAGCACCATAAAAGTGACACAGCTCCTGGCTGCAGCCTCCGGGTCGGAATGGGTGTGCTCCCAACATCCGAACGGGCCTCACCTCCTACCGGGATAGCCTTCCGAGTACTTGTTGTTCAGGCACGAGCCCTGGGCCTCGAGGGCGGCTCGGCTGCAGAAATTCTGTTGGTTGTACATCATGGGGGGGGGGGGGGGGGGGGGGGGGGGGGGGGGG
>JAODKL010000128.1:1907054-1919035 GCA_026780765.1 Petrocephalus schoutedeni
AGCCATAGTTTTTCTAACCCTAACCCTAGCCCCAACCCTAACCCTAATTCGGGAACTTAACCTGAGACTATGGGCCAAGGGCCTGGGAGGGGCAGCCGGTGGAGGTCACTGCTGGACCCCCGACTGACTGAATTCACAAATGGAGATGGACACAGTGACAGCTTTATCGCTTGTGTTTGTAGGATAACAATGACCTGCCCTATAAAACATAACTGGCTTGTTAAAGGGACGTAAGCAGCAAAGCACGGATCCACGGCAGCCCACAGGAATGAGAGCTAAGCAGATAACTAGAGGGCTTTGGGGTCTATGTCCTCCGTTATGATTCTACACTCTGTAAATTGAAAGGTCTATTACAGGTGGATTTTCACATCAAAAGAGTACAGTGGCTCCTCTTAAATTTAACCCCCCCCCAATACTGGTTCTCAGAAACAGTGCAGAGCCTCAATGGGCTCTGTCACCAGCCCCGCGGGATCAGTGAGGCAGGTAACATCTTTGCCCCTGCACTGGTCTGCTGAGCTGAGACCTGAGCCACATTAGAATTGGAAATATGATCTGGAGAGTACTTTTTTTTCTACTTTTTAATAAAAACATTCACAGGACCTGATGGAGCACATGTGGCTGTGTGAGGTTTATCCAGCTCACCGGCTCCTCGCTGCTCCCACCCTGGCAGCCGCGGGGCGCCACCAAGCTCACCTGCGGGGTGGCCACCAAGCTCACCTCCGGGGTGGCCACCAAGCTTACCTCCGAGGCGATGAGCTCCAGGCCCCGGCACTGCCTGTCCTTCTCCCTCCGCAGCAGCTCCCACATCTCGGGGTCATCCTGTGCCAGGCTCTCCTGCCCCATCCACGGTGGAGCTGCCTGCGAATGCTGACCCCGTGTCCCAGGACAAAGGGCTCGGGGCGCATGCTGGCACAGTGGCTGGGGCGACAGGAGGAAAAAGCACACGTAGGCCGGCGAGGATTAAACAAAGTCAGGTGACCCTGTGCACGGGAACATCGCCCAAGTTTCCATACTTATCACTGGATCAATAGGTCTTTTAAATACTGCGATAAATTTGTCTCACTTTCAACTTTGGCACATGAATGAAGAAGGAAAAAAAAAGAAAAAAAGATTCCACTAAATACCTAAAATGTTAAAATGTCCATACTTTAATAAATTTAATTGTTAAAAAAATAAGCAATAATGTTGATATGATATATGGCATGTGGATATGTCAAGGACCACTCACAGAGCCTGCGAATTTCAGTTTCATTCCATCAACGGATTAAGCAGGGTTTAGGAAGCAACCTAGTTGACCAATATCCATCAAATGTTCAAGGCGACTCTACAATACAGTGTCTGTCCAATCACATTCTTTGATTATAATAAATATTTATTAGATAGCATTTACATGTTTTTCCTCTCCATTAAAATTCAGATTTCAGAACACTTTATTGCCAGTGTGTGCAAACATACCAGGACTGGCTGTGGCTCAAAGCCAAATAAGAACAGGACAATATTAAGGGGCACACTTCACTGTGCAACAGACACTACAGATTTACAGGAAATCAACAATACAAAGCTGTCAAAAGAGTACCACGCAGCCATGCAGAAATCGGCATCGCATACCAAATTTACCTACTGCTGCTGAAAGGTGGCTATATCCCTCAAGTGGCCAGACTGATTATTATGTAATTTTTTACTGACTTTATTACAGTAAGAGAAAGAACACTGCAATGCATGGAGGGAATTGGGGATTAAAAAAAAAGTAAAGTATTAACTACAGTTCTTTCACCAGGACCAAAACTGCTGAGCGAAAAGAGTGTAGTGCTGCAAACACAGAAAGGCGCGGCTTTGTGACCTTTCTGTTCTTCTTAAAGCAGATGACTACAGCATTGTGACAAGAATATTGCCTCTTCTGTGTTTTCATAATTATACGAAAACAAGAAAGTGCTATAGAAGCTGCCGAGATCAAAACGCGTGCACACACACACTAATCTGAACGGAACCCGGGTGGGCCAGTGAATTAAAAATACAGATCAGGTTCGGGGGTCCCTCACAAACCGGAACCGCTCACACCTGCAAATTACAAGCCAGGGCCCGACACGAACCTACCAACCCATGTACATCACCACTAGCAATTTAAGAACGGAAATTCCTTGCATTATTATGACAGGGGAAGCAGACATACTGAGTATGGGAAGGCATCAAGAACAATCGAGAACATTGTCCAATCACGCGGCATTGCATCGGACGGCAGGGAGTCCTCATCTACATGTCTCACTGGGTTAGAGCCATACTGACCCAAGGAGTCCACTCACGTCCTTCGGCCAGATCTACCATTTTCCCTTTGGCCGCAGGAGGGAGCAGAAAGAGGGAACGATGGAAAGGGCGGGTCAAAACCATGTCCATAATGACAGGCTGCACTGCCGACTAGCTCCCACCCAGCAATCGGCTCGCATCCCAAAGTCACGGGGATATAGGGCCCCCTGGCAGGGTCACCAGCGTACCATCGAATGGTTAGCGTGGGCTGGGGGGGTAGCGTGTCCTCCCGTCCCCCACCCCGCCCCGTGAGCCGCAGACATTGGCACTTAGCTTGGCGAAGAGCCCTGCCCGTAATATGATTAAAAGAGGCTGTTCGCGACGTATCAATAATCACGCCGGCTGCTCAATTATGCCTCCATCAGCAGTCCTGCGGGGAGCTCTGCGGGCGCTGGCCGACGGGAGAACACACATTCAGCATTTCCACTTATCTAATCAGGTCCGCCCTGGCAGTGTTCGTGAGTTCATCCTGTGGGGACAGGAAGTCCACAGCTCCATGGCTGGCAGCCCTGCCCACACGGCTCTAACTGGCTACAGGACCATTATTTAAAAAAGAAAAATTATTAAAAAAACAGAACTTAGCATCAAGAGTTCAATGTGAATTCACATCCACTTTATATGATCTTCCTGAATTAGAAACACTGCCGAACAAACACATAAGTAAAGCCACAATAAACAGATTCCCCCCTGTTGCTTTTAGTGCCATGTGTTCATAAATATGATGTACAACCTTAAACTTAATGGCGTTATTAAAAGCCAATTAGCACACTGATGGGGAACAATTACGGGCCACAGAATGGGAATCTAACGTCTTCAATGTGGCACTCAGCAGCAACTCTGCCCCGGGGATTCCCCCCGCCCCAAAAAACAGTCAATCTTACAGGAGGGCGCCAAGGATAAAAACCATTTGAGAGACTCATTGGCCATTATAATGGGGTAAATAAACCACGTATTTGAATTATTTGGAGTTTTATTATCAGCCAGTTCCAATATGACGAAAACAACTATTATACTAACCGCTACAGATAATAGATGAAAGAAGGGTCAGAAACTCACGGTAGGTGGGAATTACGAAACAGCGATTCCTGTAGCCCAATGGGAAGTGGGTCTAAATAGACTGACAGTGCAGGGCAGCCAATCCGATGTGGTTGGGAGGCTGTATCACACATCAGTGCTACTTACAGCTGGTGTGGTTCCAAGAGGAACAGCTGTTCAAAACTCGACACTCTTAGCAATGACCATGACAGTTACTGAGGGAACACTCCTCCCGCGGAGTTTAGCTGAAACCTCATTAAAAATGGCCCTGCGTCAGCATTGTGCTGCAATTAGATTAAACTTCTAGGGATTTACACTAAAATCACAGGCCCGGAGAAGGTAATGGAGGTAGTAGAGGTGTATGAGGATACCCTGGGGTTTGCCGGGTCCCACGTCCAGTGTGGATCCGACTCAGAAACTTCAGTTTTGGCTACTTCACAGTTCCATCTAGTATCCGTACAGATGGCAAAAAGTAAACTTCTAAATGAAGCTTGCAGTAGTCTGGTGGCACACACACAAAAAAACTGCAAGTTTCCTGAAATAAAGTCTTTAATCATTAAAATGTTTTTCCCATTAATGATTCATAAATGTCCGATTTGCAAACGTGTCGATGTGGTGGAAAGATGGATACGATTGACAGGGGTCCAAAAAGTTGGGGGGGGGGGGATTCAGCTCAATCACAAATCAAAAAAACATTTAGAAAATCAGTAAGCAATGTATTTTAATAGGTACAACCAACAGTCAAACCAATATAAAATCGATGGAGTGCCACAAGGCTCTGAACAAGGGCCAGTAATCTTCCAAGTGAAAAACAGAATCCAGACTACTGCATAAATGTATTACATTTCTTTAAAAAAAAAAGGTATAGTAGACACAAGATATCTTACAAAAAGCACTACTTTAAATTACGGAGTTGGCAGACTCTTGGCAGAGAGAGAATTAACGCAGAGTAATTTACTCAGGAGCGAGGAAATGTATGTTACCGGTGCTATATGGGCCAAGTCAGAGATAAAAGCAGGCTTTTCCCAAGGAAGTTATGGGCATTTAAACAGATGCTGCCGTCTACATCTCAGGTGATGAAGCAGTCAGGAGGTAATGACCGCACTCGGGTATGCCGAGTGGATTTTAATTCCAAGGACATCATGCTGAAACCATAAAATGCAGGATAGTGTGCTCGATGCTGGTCTCCCTCATTGCGAAGAGGATACCACTATATTAGTGCAAGTTCAGTCAAGAGAGGCAAGAGCGATTTCTAGTCTGAAAGGGTTCGCCGTACCAGGCTGGGCACTAAATCTCTTTGGTCTCAAACAGAGACAACAGAGCCACAAATACCCAATCCTGTGGGGGAAGGGGGGGGGGGGTAGAAGGTCAAAAGCAGCTACTGCCATAGCCCCAGAACACATTCAGGAGCGGGGGGCCTCCAATGGGGGGGTGCTGGGACAGCTAAGAGTGGAACAAAGGTGGCGCTTCACAGCAAACGTCCCATGCTTCCCCGTGCTATTCTGGCCAGCAGCAGATGCAAATTACCAATGCTTAAGCCAGACATCACAACACGCGGGAAAGGCAGGAGTAATCCACACAGTGTCTTAACATTGGACTGAAGTGTGTAATGCACACATGCGCGCACATACATACACACACAATATATACTGTACATTTATGACAGTATATAAATGTTCATCCTGAGGCTTTCAAACTGACCCCTCAGGCCTTCCAATGGCAAGGTGCCCCCCCCACAAAAAAGCTAAAATTACAGAACGTTAAATCTTCATTAAGGTCAGTCACACAAACATCCCAAGGTAATTTCCCATTCCGACCCCAGACAAGTTTCCTTCCAATCTGTCACTTAAACACAAAATTGCCGAGAATCACATGTGCATATGGTCCAAGAAATAAAAATCCTAGAGAGCCCCTCACTCCTGCCACGGCAATGTGGCTTAGGACCCGAGGTACTGGGCCGTGGACGGGCTGGCACACTAGCAGCAGAGTCCGCAGCCGGGCTGTCAGTCGGAGGAAGCTGTCCCGGTGCGGCAGAGTGCAGGGAGACAGCGCCGCCCGCCCAAGCCACCAGGAGACGCCGTGCACAGCTAAATCACACGGGTCATTTACCGCTGACGGGAACTGTCCTCTGCTGTCTGCGCTTCCCGGGGGGGATATCGAGGCCGACGCACGGCGCTCCGCGTCTGTGGGGGGGGGGGGGGGGGGGGGATAGCTCTCTGGCAGGGCAGACAGCTCTGCCACCTTGAAGGTGGCATCGGATCAGCGCCAGCTCACCACACACTTAGCGCTCAATTGGGCCAGAGCCGGTTGCGAGGCAGCGGAAGCCCACACCTCCACAGACACACGGAGGCTGCTGGTAGGTTCACAGGCCCCCGGTCCATCACACAGGCCAGGGAGGACGTCTGAATACAGAGTTTTTTTTGTGTGTGTTTCAGCGAGTTAGGCCTCTGTGAATGAGAGATGGGAAAAATCACTGGTTCGAATTCTGTCCATTGCTGGGCCCTTGAACAAGGTCCGTAACCCCCCAAAATGCTCCCGGGGCACCGGATAAGTTCCCGACCACGAACTGGGAGCCCAAGCTGCATGTGTCATATGAGAGCACAATGGGCTACATTAAAAATATGCATTCCGATGTACCTGCAAATGGCAAATAAAATACCATGTCTTTTCACAAGGATTAGGGTCATGCAGCAGCTGCCTTTCAGTGACATGCAAGGTCACAGAGAGACAGAGAGCGAGAGACAGAGAGAGAGACAGAGAGCTTTAAGCCTTTGTCATCTTCTCCTTTCCAACAGGTGACTCTCGTCCAGTGGCCTAATGTACGACAAGAATCGCAGAGGAGATAAAAATAAAATAAAAAAAAAAGTTTTCAAAAATAGTCGGAAAGGTGTCAACAGGCCAGGACATCAGTCAAGCTGACAGCAGTTCTCCCTCACTGTCACTGACTAATAGAAGACTGGCCATTACAAACAGGACTCCGCCTCACTTCTCGACTTGATACTGAAAAAGCTTGGGGGTGGGGGGGGGGTGGTTCCCCACTCCGTATAAACGCACAAAGACAAGCTCAAAAAAGGCTGCGAGAGATTGGGGGGGGGGGGGCTGGGCGCATGTAGAAAGACCTTTTACACTGCCGATCACATGTGTAGACGTCACACGGGGGGCACTGGACTCACTGACCACCACTGAAGTGGCTGTTAGAGGGCAGAGATGCTGAGTAATGTCACATCAGTTATGCTCAAGTGCCCCTGCATCCCTCACATGGCCTAGGCTCACACTGCTAACCCAGAATACAGGATTAGACTGCTTCACATTTTTCACGAGACAGTTCTACAATTATACTAGTTGCTATTTTGATAAAAGTAGTTTATCCATCCATCCATCAATCCATCCACCCACCCACCTATACAACTGTAATGGATATCAGGCCAAAATAAGATTTAAAAACATCCATTCATTCATTCATTCATTCATTCATTCATCCAACTTTGATAGAGATAAACAGAATAAATTCTGCATAATCACCACAAGTAATAGTCAACAAAGCATCTGCAATCAGCATCTGGACCATGCGATGAACACCAACCCCACCCCACCCCGGGTGGTGAATTGTATCATGGACCTTGGTTTTGCTTTATGATGGAATTTTGGCCCTCAGGGAAAAAACTATAGTGGACCCCTGTCCTACTGGATAAGTGGGCATGGAGAGTGGATGGATGGATGGATGGATGGATACAGAGGTCTCTTGCTTACTGGACAATGAGAAGACAAGTATGAAGAACCCTGCACTGCACCGAATACCCCTGTGGATTACTTCAAATACTTCCCTTGCAGCCCAACATTATGAAGAGGCTGCGTGCTCAGGGCCTGGATGGTGGTTAGCAGGAAGGGGTAAGTGACTGGGCAGAGAGGTGGGCACATCCCGTGGCTCCAAATCAAGGGCTTCCTAACCCGGGGGTAACGACCTCGATCTGGGCGCAGTTTAAGGACAAGCGGTGAGAAAATAAAGGCAGTAACACATCCATCCTTGCAGAACAGAGCAGGAACATCTGCAGCAGGAATTTATCCCTAAAACAATCCCACAATAAGAAGGGATGAAATTCCAGCAACTAATTAATACAGGCATTTATAAAGAGAGACACTTAGAATACAGGGAACACACTGACTTCTTAATGAATGGATTTAATAACAGGAGTAACGGTGTGGTTTACGACGTTGTCCATCAGGGTCTGGCTGGATACACTAATGGGCAAATTAGCATGCCAATGAATCACGCCAAATTTATAAAGCAAGAAAAAAAAAAAAAAGCTTTACACAATAAAGAACAATCACTGGCACAGGTCACTTCCATGCCTAAACTGGTCTTCACTTTTTGGTGACTGGTCATTTAATCCTAGGTAAATCTTGTTAGGAGCAAGCTTAACATACGTACTAAAATGATTATTTTCACCAGTCAGACTATACAAAAATGAAATGAGGGCCAACTGCACGTAAGTTTATTAAAAATGGCTACATTACCTGGAGACCTGGGGACATTCACATTTAATCAGAGGAGCCACAACAAGCCGGAGAGACACCAAAAGCTCCAGTATGTGACAAGCAGCCGTTTTTGGGGGTCTGGGCGCAGTCACCAATCAGCTCCTGCTCGTTCTCTCTGCCGGCGCCGTCACAACAGCGCACATTGAAAATTCAGAAGGCGCTGGGTGATGCAACGCCGCGGCTTCACAGCGGAGCCGTAAGCAAAGACCGCCGCAGGCAGCAGCCGAAGGCGCCGGCGACCCGGATTCTCAAAAACTGCAAGATTACAGCAAGTCTGAGCTAGCCGTCACTACACAGGAGTACCCTACGAGTCTAAGCTAGCCGTCGTACCCTACGAGTCTAAGCTAGCCGTCGTACCCTACGAGTCTAAGCTAGCCGTCGCTACACAGGCGTACCCTACGAGTCTAAGCTAGCCGTCGCTACACAGGCGTACCCTACGAGTCTAAGCTAGCCGTCATACCCTACGAGTCTGAGCTAGCCGTCGCTACACAGGCGTATCCTACGAGTCTAAGCTAGCCGTCGTACCCTACGAGTCTAAGATAGCCGTCGTACCCTACGAGTCTATGCTAGCCGTCGTACCCTACGAGTCTATGCTAGCCGTCGTACCCTACGAGTCTAAGCTAGCCGTCGTACCCTACGAGTCTGAGCTAGCCGTCGTACCCTACGAGTCTGAGCTAGCCGTCACAACACAGGCATACCCTACGAGTCTAAGATATCTATTACTACACAGGCGTACTCTGCAAGTTTATGCTACCCCTCACTACACGGGTATACCCTGCAAGTTTTGTGCTTAACCTGTATGGCGTTGACACCAACACAGCAGCCCCCAACAATAAGTGTGGTGCACTGAACTCACAGGTTCATACTTTACAAAAGATACAGGAGACCAGGCATGATAAAACATCATCAGCAACAATTTAGCAAAATTGAACTGCAAATTTATACAAGATTCAGAATCTTTCCTTCTTCACCATTTCATGCACCATTCTGTATAAATTATTTAATTGGCTGCCACAGACTTGTCAAGTGTCTTGGGATGCCTTTTTAAAAAATAAACTGAATTGAATACTCTACATTAGGGCTGCTGCCATTAGTTGATGTAGTCGAATGCTTTGGCAATTAAAATCCGTCATCTTCAATATTCTCAGTTCCTTCAATATCAAATGTGATTTTGGGAGTAGTTCAAATTATCACAAAACAAGGTGGTTTGTACACTGGGCAAAGTTGGCACAGCCTACCACAGCGGCAATAGCTCTATGCACGAGCACCTGAAGGGAAGACGCACAGGCGCTAATCTGGATGATGGACTGCCAGAGTAGGCAAAAACCACCCTAAGTGTGGTCTGTTCATGTTTATTAAATTACCATTAGCATGGAGAGCTTTTTAATATATCTTTTGTCCTTGTAGCTGGTAAATACTCTCATTGTTAAAGCCATAAAGCTGTCTGCCTGCTACCTTAGAATTTAGTGTTTGAGAAATTCAGGCTTATTCTACGTTGACTGTCGGTGCATGTTTGTGAATTGAAAACAAATACTAAAATTAAAGTAAAATAATTGACGAACTAAAAATTGAAAACACTTTGAAAAAAAAAAAGAACAGTCTTTAAATGGCATTTAATGTTCTAGGCGTACTACTAATCTTATCTAATTAAGGGCTTGACTAACGTCTGCATAGTGCTGAAAAGCTGGCGTCTTATCTAACCTCCTCCATTGACATGGTTTGTTGTTGTTAAAATAAAAAACTTCAATGAAACTGTCAGTCTGGCTTTCTGAAGGACAATTATTCCTTTAGATTAATCAACCAATTGGGAAAATAGTTGACAGATTAATCTATAGAAAAATAGTTGTTAGTTGTAGCCATGCTCAACATGTTCGCTGGCCTATTTCCCAAGATGAATTAAAATTTACATCGCGGAAGTATAAGTGAAGGCAAACTACTAATCCTCCTTCACCCTGTTCTGAACATATGAAACATACAGAAACACACAGGCAATGAAAGAAGACATAAGAATTTCCAAACAAAATTAATAGATTTAGTTATAACTATGTAGCTACCATAAGGACAAGGCATCCCAGAGTAGTTTTACTTACAGGTTTTTGTGGTTACTTCTCAGTTGAAAACCCAGAGTGATGTTCATATTCAAAACTTTCGGCATCATATGCACTTCTCTGATTCCTCATTGAGAATACTAACTGCCTAGGCTTTCCACCTTTTCCAAGGCTGCTACATCTGACTGGTCCCTCGGTCTGGTCTAGATGCCAGCAAGGCCTCCGCTGACCCCCTAGGCTTACGATGCCTTCCTCATCCTTGTCGGGAGCACGGAGAACCTTCACGGCTACTTCTGCGGAGTTTTGTCATCTGCCTTCACTGTGCACCTGCTCCATCGAGGAATATCGATTTGCTTCAAGAACTTGACAGGTGAGCCACCTAATTAAATAAAGCTCCGTCCTTCGATCCATCACGCGCCGAAATACAGAGTCCGTCTAATGTTTAACATCCCAGTCATCACAACGGTTTTCTGAACAGAATCAAATAAATAAAAATTCCTCATCACTCATGACGGGGGAAAGTCAATTGTACTACTATATGTATTACTAGGGTTATCAGTACTAGACCATGGAGATGAGTCAGGTAATAGAAGGCTAGAGGAAGACGGTCTCGGGATTCCAGAACAAAATGTATGTCAACACTAGCGAGATAAAGGAGTCGGTGGTGGATTTCCAGTGTACCAAGGAGCCCCAGAGACCAGTCACCACCCAGGAGGAGGAAGTGGAGGTGGTGCAGTGGTACAAGTACCTGGTGGGCCACCTGAACAGCAGACTGGAGTGGGCGGACAACGCAGTGGCGCTGTAAAAGGAGAGCCAGCCTAGACTCGCCTTTCTGAGGAGCCTCGGGGCTTCTGATGTGTTCAGCAAGCAGCTGAGGATGTTTTACCAGGCAATAGTGGCCGGCGTAGTCCATGCTATGGTTTGCTGGGGAATCAAGATTAGCTCAGGGGATGCCAAATGCATGAACAAACTCATTAGGAAAGCCAGACAGGCCACAAACAGGACAGGCCACAAACCCTATTAAAACACTAAAGAGAAGAATGGCCGGCACCAAAAGTGGAGAACATCATGTACTATCCTGCCCATCCACTCTATTGGGTGTTCATGAACCTACTTAGACATCAGCTCATTCCACCATGGTCTGCTATGAAGCAGTACTGAGGATCTTCTCTGCCTGCTACCATCGTGCCCCACAGTTCCCCCTCCAGACATGTGTGCCGCCACCTCCATCCATAAACCACTCCTGGACAGCAGACTGCCTCCGGCTACATACCCATTTATGACTATGCACATCACATACACACCACTCATTTACTTTTCCGCAGTGATCCATTTATTCATTTGCAGAGCCTTGTTGCACTACATGTATTGTCCTGTACTTTGTCTTGTGGCTTTACCATACATACACATCTCTGTACTTAATGACCCACTCCGGCTGTACAGTATGTAACCGAATTTCCCCTTAGGATCAATAAAGCATGGCTAGGTATCCATCAGTCCAATAAATAATACATCCTTCTCTTTGTCTCCCTGTTTGGCTAACACAACACTACAAAACAAGAGCCCTACACGTTAAATACAGATGAAAGGAATCATTATTTAAAGGATAGGATCTCTGGAGGATTCCATATTTAAGATTAGGGATATCTGGTTTAGAAAGACAGTGATAAGCTCTCTCACCAGGCCGGGTGCCAACAAAACGCACTGTCCCGGCTCATGAAGTCTAAGGACTAACGAGTGCACATCAGGCCACTGTCAGCCCTGAGTCATGCCTGATCAGGAACGGCACGTCTGTAATCAGGCTTCCTCCTGAAAAGGCACTAAATAGTAGGGCTGTTTCATCTGGAAGCAAATTCCACATGGGTGACCACCTGCACAGCATAGCAAGCGAAGCTGCTGCCCATAAACAGGCAGTCATTCTTTAATATCGGCATCCAGGTTGGTCTGGCCTTGGACCTCCTATGCAGATGAGGTCAGAGGTTCACGCCAAATTGTCAAGCTTGCCTGGCATTTGATCGACAGTCAAACCTACATCACACATAATAACTGCCATATTTGTTT
>JAODKL010000128.1:1922322-1934906 GCA_026780765.1 Petrocephalus schoutedeni
GAACTGGGCCGGATTCGAACCCTGGTCCCAGAGGTGTGAGGCGGCAGCGCTACCCACTGCGCCACCGTGCCGCCCTTGCCATAATATTATTTAATATTAATTTTAATATGCAATCCTTTTAAACTAAAGAATGCCGGAATAATGAATAATGTACCTGAAATCAACATTCATATACATCTAGTTTGAAAGTGTTTTGGAACACATCTGTGAGAAGCTAACACCTATAAGCCATCCTCAACATTATGCAACAGTATAACTGTATCTGTGGTCTGCAGTATATTAAAATGTGATAAATCTGTAACATGTAGCACAATATTTAATCTGTATGTATAACTTTTGAAATCAGCTGTACAAACAAAAGGGTTGCAGTAAGTGATTACCTGTTAATCTAAAACACAACACCATTTATTTTCCTTCATGTCGGTAAGCATATGTTTTCCGGAATTATTTTCCACATTTACCTGGCTTTTTTTTTTTAACATGTATTCGTATTTATGTATTTTTGCACTTCAAAAATGCAGTATATTGCTGTGATAAAACTGGCATAAACACTGGTCTGCTTGGCTAGTCAGTAAGGAGACAGAACTGTACAGAAGCTCCTCTTGTAGCTTAGAAATAAGATCATTCACAACGCAACACATTAGGATGTCGCCTTTATGAGTCTTGCAATGTTTTTGTTTCATTTTTAAATTATGCCAAGCCCTGAAATAATAAATCCGCATTAAATATATCTGTACGTGTAAGCCATATTACATGTAGGCCTATCTGTATTGTTAACATAGGACATTTTTGACAATAATAACAGAATGAGATTTAATGTATTATTGTTTTATTTTGTGAATTAATCAATACCCTTTGTTAACTGTGAACTTTAGATAAACAGCTGCAGATCACTTTAAAACTGAGCACACACATCTTCCCAGGTATATCATAAACGCTCCTCACCCCCAATTTTGTCGTTTAGCCCTCTCCTCGTGGCAGACATGAAAAGTTGAATCTGACAGTCTAAGTACGGGAGAGAAGGTGTAGCAATATCGGCGTGTTGGGAGAAGATTGCACTTGAACAGAGCTCCAGGGTTTGTGATATAGGGGTGTCAATCAAATAATAAATAAAGGAAAGAGGATTCAGCTGAACATTAACTGGGTTACTTAATAAAACACCGCAGGGTGACCCTCATCATTATCCAACACAAGAGAAAAAACTTAAAAAACTTCTTTGTAGAAAGGTAGCTAGGTAAAGAAAGTGAATCCCCATTTTATTAACAGTCTTTAAAACTGCCGTGTGTTAATAATTAACAATGTTAATCATGCCTTGATTTCACTAGTAGATATCAATACTATTTTCTGTGTTTCGGTTTTTTCTGTTAAATATTACTTGTGAATGGTTATATATTCATAAATAAGTATGCATTTTGTATGGTCCTTAATCTTAATTCTTTTAGCTCAGAGTAAAAGATCCGAAACATGCATTAAAAAATAAAGGTTGATTATTATTCAAAAATACATTTCATTTGACAGTATATCTTACAAGAGGTTCATAAAGCAGACAGTTTTTATTTGAATCTGACATAAGATCAGTTCTCTCTTTGTTTCAAACAACTGTCCACCAGTTCCACCAGTGCTGTCCACCAGTTCATGTTACCTATCAGCTGGCTCATCACTGTTAATTTTTTTGCACAGTCTCTTTAATAGTGTCTTTGGAAACGTATTCAGTTTAAACAGCTTGCATTCTCTTCCATTATCATGGAATTAATGGGTGTGCAATCACTTAGTGCTGAGACATTTACTTCAAAACTGCATGCTAAGTCGCCAGTTAACTTGGACAAAGACCCAAAAGCCAACAGTTTAATACATTTTAATGGGCATTTTCATATATGCATATCCTGTCTTTATTAATTTCTACACATAATAGCAACAGTGGCATCATTTTCCAGCTGTGAGTTGTCTTAGTCCCTCGCCGCTCCTTTCAGGAACCCAAGAGTGAAACAAGGATGGGAAAAATCACTAAACCAAAACACTTCTCACTATTTTAATGCCACACATGAGATGGTATAGTTTTTCTTAATTAAAAAAAACAAAGGGTTTCCAGTGTGAGAGGCTACAGTAAAGTTTGATTCCATTTTAATGCCTCTTTGCTTCAGACTCCTCAAATATCAACAATATTAATCAATGAATTCTAAAAGCTGAGCTGATGTACAGAAAATAATTCAAATGATAGCAATACAAATAACTGAGTCATTTTAGAAATCTGTTGAAATGTTGTCATTGTAGCTCCTGACCTCCTTGTTTTCTTTTATCCCATGTGATTGTAGTGAGGTGAGAAGACTACAACTCCTTTTGTTAATGCCAACATCTCTTACCCATCAGCCTTCATCCAAAGTAGGGGTGGTCATTCTGGAAGTTGTAGTCCGGACATACCTTCTGTACCAGCTTGTAATCTTTACCGCAGAAAGAGATGAAGATGCAGATGACCTTGAACGGTTTGGCACACACCCAGGTTGCCTGCGACTCTGTATGCTCTGTGTAGCAGTTCTCAGAAGGGTTGTATAGGCAAGGCTTGGGTTTTACTTTGTGGTCGGTCTTTTGGTGTTCCACCCGGCAGTTGAAGGTCTTTATCTCTTTGGGGTCAATGGTGGTTTGCTGTTGCTGCTGCTGGATCTGGAGATCGGGATGGAGCTGCTGCTGGTGAAGCACGTCAAACTCCACCACTTTCGAGGGTGGGACAATGCTGATGGACACATTGGCCAAGCTGGATGAGTTATGGCGGAAATAGACGCCGAATGTGCCGTTGACGTGGTCCACTATCTTGCCCGTCACTATAAGGCTGAACTTCATCGTCTTGATATTTAAGTAGAAGTCCCCCCAGCCAAAGATCTTCTTGGATTTCAGAGCTGTCTTCAGTAATGGTTTGCGCTTGGAGCGATATCCTGTCTGGTCCAGGTGGAGTGACTGGTTCCGGGCGAAGTCATATGGGTTGAGAAAGCTGTAGCTGGGGGGTTTGGACTTCAAGGGGATGTTGTCCATACTGGAGAAGATTCCAGGTGTCTGGTAAGGTGGCTTCGCTCCTAAAGCTTTTATCCCTTCCTCTCCCCCCACTGTACCCATACCATAAGGAATGGTCTTCATCATGGAGCCTGCTGGCCCCAGTTCCAGGTAATCCAAGGACTTGGTCACCTGCTTCTCCAGTCCTTGCACCTGAAGATGTGGAGGATACAGGGGAGAGAGGCTCAGAAACCATAATGCATTTCCACCGTAAATGTACTATGCTGATCACACTGGCCTTGTTCCACTTCAGGATAATTATGGAATTCTGGCCATAGTCAAACCCTGGGCTCATCCTAGTAGTATCAAAATAGGAAAAGTTTTTAATTGTCCAACAATATTTAGTAAACCAGTCTTTTAACAAGCCAAAAGAACGATAACAAGATTTGTAATTAACAGAAGCATGCATGTAAAATCCTGCTTAGCGATGCATTTAACAAGGATTCTTAATAAATAAATAAATCACCACCGCATGCAGACATAATGATGTCCAAAGCTCTCCTGCAGGCTGCTGAGCCTTCCAAGCCCAAGCTCTTCCTCACACTAGTGTGATATCCACTATCCAGCATGTGAAATCTGTTCCTCACTCAGTGAGCGCTGAAATATTTATGGCAATAATGTCCTGTTATTGCAGCAACAACAGCCATGAAAATTACTTGGACGATTTACATTACGAGGCCTTTAATGCCGCACAGGCATCGGTCATGCGCTGGTTAATGTCCTCCAAAGCAGCCACTCGATCAGCTTCATGTTACGAAGCGCTGAAATCAATACACGCTTTCATTTACACTTCGGGGTCTTATTTATTTATTTCAGTGACCCTCTGTGGGTGTATAGCTGCGGACTTGTGTCACTATGTGTCAGTTTTATTTATCATTTGATGTTCAGTGTGGAATTTTTCATCTGCGTTCTGCATGTCCTGTACCAGGCTTCTCCTTCATTTAATCTTTAATGCAGCCACATTTCAGTATCTTCCTACTGAATTTTTATTCATCCATCCACACAATTACAGAGGGAGATTTTGTGTTCTGTGAATGCATATCATATTGAACCCCCAATCCAGACCATTCCAATTATGCTCCAAATTTTTGGGCCCCTTGGAATTGTCCTAACCCCGCCCCCCCCGCCCACTTTATACTGCCCCCGCATCCATCCATCCCTCCATTTTCCATGCCATCCATCCAGTACGGGATTTTGGTGAGTTGGAAGCCTATCCTAGGAAGAACATGGCAGATGGACTGACATATCACACACACATGCAAAATCAACACACTAAAGGCAATTTATACATGCCAACCCACCTAACCCAGTGTTTCCCAGTCGAGTCCTTGGGGGCCCACTTTCGGTCCATGTTTTTGTTCCCTCCGAGCTCCCTGCCAAAACATGGACTGTCTGTGGGTCCCCTAGGACCGGACTGGAACACACTGACCAAACCGTATGCTTGTGAACTGAAGGAGGAAACGATGCCCAGAGGAAGCCCACGCAATTACAGGGAGAACATGCAAACCCATGCAATTACAGGGAGAACATGCAAACCCACGCAATTACAGGGAGAACAGGAAAACCCACGCAATTACAGGGAGAACATGCAAACCCACGCAATTACAGGGAGAACATACAAACCCACGCAATTACAGGGAGAACATGCAAACCCACGCAATTACAAGGAGAACATGCAAACCCACGCAAGTACAGGGAGAACATGCAAACCCACGCAAGTACAGGGAGAACATGCAAACCCACGCAATTACAGGGAGAACATGCAAACCCATGCAATTACAGAGAGAACATGCAAACCCACACGTTTACTTTAAAGGAAATGATAATGGTATACACATTTGCAAGTTTAGGCCTAATATTTTGTAATCTCTACTTCTTGCTCAATTAATCTCTTACTCACATACCCAAATGTGAGCTATAAATACACAAAGTCCCATAACAGAGACGTGTTTCCATAAAAATGACAAATGATGAATCATAGTTTTGATTTTCACAGGTGATGTACATGAACAAGACCATTTAAAAAATGGCAAATAGCATAACTTATACATACTTGGCTGGTTCTGAGCGAGTGTGGTGCAGCTAATGCCTCTTCTCATCAATTACAAAGTCATACAAAGTCATTTATCCAAAGGTTTGTCAATAGCATTGATATGGTACTCAGTCATTCCTTAATTCATTTTCAAAGTGTCCAATAAGGTCAATTGAAGCAACTACAACTCACGAAAAAAAGTTCATTTAATTTGAAATGTGAGTTATGCTTTTAAAAATAAATTGAATACATTCAGGAATACTGACTACTGAATCAGCCACATGGTCTATGTCGAGAAAAGGGTTTCTTCTTCAGGACTCTGTGCTATTTCGCATGTAATAAAGCGGTTCATCCAGCAACTGGTTTTTAAACTGGATTTTAAGGAAGCAGGACCCAACATTGCAGTCAGAATCACACCCAGATGCATCATGAGAATGGAGCATTCGAGACTGGAGCCCCAAATGAATCTGAACAAGACCCAAGTGATTTGCTTTGCGCAGATGTTTTAACCACCATGCTCTCAGTTTGAGAACCTTTGGAGAGATTAGGTTTCTGTGCTACACCCCAGAATCCTTAAGATCTTAGCTAACCCCCTGATTTCACATACTGATATTTTGCCTGAAACTGCATAGATTTAAAGGGACACAGCTCTTCCCAGGCCAGTGCAATATACAGGCAAACAGATCTGTAGTCAAAATCTAATATTGGAACAACATATATACAACTAATTAATTTTTTTCAATACATATGTACCAGACAAGGTCGTCAATAGATAGATATTTTTGTTAATTGACCTCATATAATGACCCAATATTGGTCCTAACCAATGTGGCACCCTTTGTTAGCATCAACGCTAGTGCCACCTGTCCAAGGCAAGGTGCTTTTGAACCAGTTCTTTGCAGTGAACCAATCAAACCGGTCTTCAAATATAAAAGAATCAAGCTTTATGTTGAGCCGTGCCTTGTACAGGAACACGTCTCAGATTCTAAAAATCTAAGAACATTTGACATTAACATATTTGCTTTTTGTTGACTCTCTGTAGCCATGTTGCCTTCAGTGCCGCTCCGCATACCATAATATCCTTTGAGTTTGTACTGTGTTCATGCCCGGCCGCATGCTGGCTGAGGCTCACTAACCCCCTACTCCGGCATTCCAGTTCAGCACGTTCGGGTGAAGTGCTTCACTGTGACTCTCTGAGCAGTTCAACATTTTGGCGAGTTCGATTCAAGCGGTTTCATGAGACCGAAAACTCAGAGAGCGACGGGTTCCTAAATGTTCCAATTCCAATAGCCTTTGCCAACAGCGGTTGTATTGTGTATGTTGTGGCTTCGGTGTTGGTACGACATATTCACAATTTCTTAAGGTACTCGGGATTTCATCAAGCTTTTGGAAGCGAACACACTAAAGAATGCTTACGTGGTTGTTTTTCATTTTAATTAGACCTGAAGCGATCAATATACATTCACAAGACTTAGAGATGACTAATATTTTAAAAATAAGATTTTAATAAACATGCATGTTTCAAGAGGCCTAAAAGTAATTTAACAAAGTACAGCAGCATGCACCCCCCCCCCCCCCGGCACCCCCCAACTGATTCTTTGAATTGAATGTTCAATTCACTTATATGAACAGTTCCACAAAATTGGTTCTGTAAATTAGACTGAGCGTCCCATCACTGCAAGGCAGGCCTGCCTGGGAGTGTTGTTTTGGTATGTTGGTGATGTCAAATGGCGTGGTGACGGAGGTGCAGGCCCAGGTGCGGTACAGAGGCAGTAACCACGGCGACAGTCTGACTTCAGTCGTTCTGACCCAGCAATAGAGAGGAGGGTAATGATGAATACAGTCAGGAGGTGAATATAACTAACAACAAAATCAAATTAAAGACTTGTTTGTAGAGCTTGATTTCCCACGCAATAGCTTACAAACACAAGCAGATTTATGATAAAAGGCATGGGTTCCTGTGGTCTGGAAGCATAATGTCCCCGAAGACACCAACACCAACTTTGAGCTCAATAAATAATACAGAATTAATAAAGCAAAATGATTTAACTCAATATTCTAAATTAAAAAATCAAATTTTACTGATGCAAGGACCAAATTGTATCTGGTGCACACAATTGGGACAATGGCGTCATGAACTGGTGTACTGATACAAATCGGTGAATCTTGCCATCCCTATAATCCAGGACTACGATCCTTTTGTTTAAAAGGGAAACAAGCTGCATTATTTTTTATACTGATTTACACATACACTGTGGAGGATGTAAGACTTCAACCCAGTGAGATTCTGTGTATAGATAGGTACAAGGCAAGAAATTTAATACAGAGACAAGTGGATTATTAGTCACAAATGAGAGAAGCAAAGGGAAATGGTATTACAGGTAAGAGGAGAGATTATGGAAGAGCATGTGTTTTTAAGAACTTTGAAGCAATAATCTTTAATTTAATTTGCCCGAAAAGCAGGCAATTTACTGCATGTGAAAAAAGAGTCATAAGATTAAACAGGAGATCCAAGTGGAAAGGAGTACCGGCATGCAGAACAGGCCGCAGAGAGCAGGGTCGCTTAATTACAGTGGTGGGGGCTCCGTGTTATTATCAGGGGAGGGGCGGGGGGCAACCGAAGAAGGAAAATTAAAGCTGTCACTGACTTATTTCTACTAAGTATATAAAATAATTAAAAAAAACTCTTCTTAAATTACACAGTACTTATGGTCATGATCAGAGTACAGTCATCTAATCATGGGCACTACTAAAATAATTTCTATGCAGACCCATAGCCAGAATTATTTTGCGGTGTGTCTGCCATAGTTCTACCCCTGGTTGATTTGCTGGACTGACTTGGGGGGGGGGGGGCAGCGTAACACGTACTTTTAGAAAGCTGAGCTTACTCTTTTTTGATCGACATCAGTGAGGACCAATGAAAATTAGGGGGCACCCAGGGCAACCAATCCGATTGCAGAGGCCAGCCACTGTCTCATAGTCCAATCGCCAGGTATCAGTCGTAAGTGTCAAATGTGCGCAATTCCTTGATTTCTGCTGTGCAAGCGTAAAGCCCATTTAACCAAATACGGAGGTAACAAATTTATTTTTTAGTCATGTCTCCCGCCACTGATTTCCGGATGCTATTCCTATTCGTATACGTTTAGCAGAGATTTACCTTTGGGGGCGGGGGGGTCATTTCCCGGGAGACGATTTATACACCCGGGCAGCTGGTCCGTGTGCACTTGTAAGCTCTTTATTTGTCTAATTGGAGTTTTATTTGCAGCAATCAATTCCGCTTCCCGTCTTATCATGGGCATGCGGGACGCTGGTTCTCTGAGGCATTGATCAGCTGTCATGGGGAGATTCAGACAACGCTACTCAAGCCAGCTTTCGCAGTTATGCTCGGACAACCCGAGCGCAGAACGTTTCTGCCTTTACATCAGCGCCTCCTGACCGGCACTCCTGTCACACCATGGAGGAAAGTGATAAACCTAAGGTCAAAGTGCAGCGTGATCCGCATAAGTTTATGATTATGAGTGTCTGTATGTGTGTGTGAGAGAGAGTGTCAAATGGTTTCAGCTGAGCTTGTCTGGTGTTATCACAGTATTGTCGATAACATTTTTTTGTGTGTGAAAGAACGTCGTAACACGGGGGAAACATGTTCATTTTCAATTTCAACAAGATGGAATTACTTTCATCTAAAAAAAAAACAGGAAGTAAAATGACATTTAATTACAGGGAGCAAAATAACGCCCAAAGGAAAAACGATAAACTGAGGGTACAGGGTGGGGGGATCAGAGGGGTAAAAACAGAAAAAGCGATTTCGCAGTTCAGTGCCATTTTCGAATTATCATGAGAATGAAAGGCAGTGATTCAGAGAGTGAGGAAATGGAAACCGGCATGATAACACAGTGAGGGGGGAAGCAGGGAGAAAGAGATGTATAAGGGAGAGAGAAGGGGCCAGGGGACATGACTGAGCGTGAGAGAGAGCAAGTGTAAGTGGAGACGGAGTCAGGAGGCAGCAGCCAGCAGCCAGGAGAGGAACCGCGCAGGGAAGGCGCGGAGTGGGGAGGCGACCGAGCTGCCGTCGCGGCGAATTATTACGTTCCCGTGTGTAATTACTGTAAATGCATTAAATCTCAGGTATGAAATTGCACTAATAATATTAGAGCATGAATATGAATTATCACGCTGAATTGAATTTAAATGTCTGTATTTTACAGACACAATAAGTAGTTATGTCTCAACCAAATATATTTATTGCGTTTTTGCTTTTGTCATATTAACAAATTAATACATCAGTTTTGAGTATTTTAGATGAAATAGTAACTGATTATATTTAGGTGAAAAAATGTAGGCCTATAACTATTTCCTTATAACGATTTCCTTATGGCATGATTTGCTATAAGTGTTTTTTCTCTCTTTCTTTTGCATAAAGATGAAAGGAGTTATAAATTCGAGCAATTTCATTTTTTTCTAAAAAATTTATTTAAATGTGCCACGAAGGAAGACCATTCTCAGCATGTTCCCACTTATTGATTAAGAAAGGAAGCATTTCTGTTATTTTACTTTAGTGCCTCAGAAGCACCTAGCCTTCAGGTCTTAGAGGTTGAATTCATCAGTGTCCAGGTAAAGCAGAGTAAGTTCAATTTCTATTCAAGTGGTTAGATTCATATTGATCTTTTTTGTTGTCATGCTAATTAACCATGATGCCACATAACTAATTTTTGCATATTTTATTAAATATTTCAGTTTTTATCATTAAAGTGCATAGTATCAGCATCCATCCATCCATTTTCCAACCCGCTTATCTGTTCAGGGTCACGGGTGGTCCGGAGCCTATCCCGGAAGCTACGGGCACGAGGCGGGGAACAACCCAGGATGGGGGGCCAACCCATCACAGGGCACACTCACACACCATTCACTCACACACATACTAAAAACATTAAAATTTTCATTAGTGTTAAACCAATGCTGTTTTGGGAGTATAAGGTAAAGCATATTAGCCAATCAAATAATTATGTCAGTGTAACTAATGAAATACTTAATGTAGTTTGACATATTTCTATGCGAACATGATTAATAATGCAATTAATATTCTCAGTATCATTACTAATTAATTGTCCAGTGAAAAAGATGTGTGTTAAAGTAAACTGAAAGAATTTACCAGGTGAAACACAGAACTAAAGCAAGTGATACGTCCTATTAGATGTTTAGTTGTTTAATGTCAATGGTTTCTGCAATCATAATTAAATGTTAAGCTCGGTGTCACACCACCAACAACCGGTGGATGAATCAATTAATCCATGACTTCCTCTGTCTTGTTTGGCAAATGAGAACAAAAATGTTTTTGCTCTTGTATTCTCCTGTGTTGTCCATGAGGAGAGCTCCAGTACTGCAGTCATCTGAGATGTTCAAGCCTCTTTTACTTCAGCTGTAGAGTACAAAATCAACAATGCCAACTCCTAATGAATATTTGAGCAGAACTGGCCAGAGGAGGCAATCTCAAGCAGCTCCCAGGCTGACAGAATACAGAAACAAACCCACAGCCTAAAATCTAGTCTTTTAAGCTTACATTTATAGAACCATAGACCAGAGGTGGAGTCAGTCAGCTATTCATCCCTATTCTAACTACTTATGTTGGTTAAGGTTGCTGGAGGAACCTGTCTTTGGCAGAAAAGGGCCCTGGTCTCATGTACACCATGGAAAGGACACGATGGATAATTCAAGAGGCCAATTAGCCAACTGCATGTCTTTGGGAGGACATTGGAAAGACCAGAGGAATCTGAGTGATGCAGAGAACTTGTAAACGCTAAACACACCCAGGACAGGGGTTCAAACCCCAAACCTTGGAGCTGTGAGCCAACATTGCTACTCACTGTGGCACCATGCTGTCGGATCTGTCACATAAGACCTAATCCAACCACAAATGTGTTCATCAGGAACCAAGACTATGGAGCTTCGGAAGTTTAAAGACATTTCAAACGTGCCAAAGGTAATTCTACGAGGGATTTGAAAGTTCACCAGTAAAATATTTGATCTCCGAGGGACACTGAAATTTTGATATTCCTCAACCGCCTAAATCCAAGGGTGCCGAGCAGAAATACCACAGTAATGACAGTCTCTCCCATAGCCTGGTAGGTCTGAGGAAGATGAAGCATGGCACCATGTTTCCAAATGAGCAATCAAGCTGGGCAGCAAAGTGTTACATGGGGATCCCTGCCACAAAAGTCACGAAACTAGTGATCCTAGGGGAAAGGAGAGTTTAGATTTCATGCTTCACTGCTGTATATTTAAAATGGTACCTGGGAGCATTAATCATAGCAAAAGTGTTAAGGTTAAAAGAGCCTCCCGTACAGGTGTAATGGTGTTTGCTGATGTTCCTGTGCTGGAATCCTTTTGAGTAATTGATTTAGCTCATGAAAGATTACAGAGGCTGGGTGCCTTCATTGTAATGCAACTGAGTAGCAAGCAGGGAGGGGGCAGACACACTTTTAAAAACACTTGATAGGGAGACCATCTCCATGTGGTCGAGTCAATCTACCTTAACCCTCCATAAAAGCTGCCAGGATTTCCTGACCAGAAACCACAGGATACATTTCTCTAATATTACCAGCCTATACATGTTGCTGTTGCAATTTCAATCTCTATCAATATACAATCATAAGTCATTAAGATGTAATTTGGTGTCTTTAAAGAGAAACAATAGCTTACTCTGAGGCGGCAGAATACTCTCTGAGGAACGTAAAGTGACTACATTACAATCAGGAACTTATGAATTAAGAGAACACATTGCTCTCCCTCTACATTATTAAGCTCACTGCATGCCATTTATCCATTTTTAAATGTTCCACTACAATCATGTGATCCTTTTTGTATTGGCCAATGTAGCTCTAGACAGAAATGTTACACTTATCCATATCAATGGTGATGAATGAGGAACCAGGACATCCAGGTGTTTTCCACATAGAGGTCAGGCCATGGCATGTGCCAGCTCCAGGCTCGACAGTCAGCTGAACCCCTGCACCCCGCTGAGCCAAGACATGGATCAATCATCTCCATTATGAACAGTCAGGTCTGTGGTAACTGATGACTGGTGTGAGGTGTGTGTGTGTGTGTGTGTGTGGGGGGGGGGGGGGGGGGGGGGGTTCCCTTATGCATGCAGGATGGTAGGCAATGCATCAAAAGATGACAGCTTGCCCATTCTGCTTAAATAAGTGTGTCGGGACTCCTGGCTGCGTTTTTTAACTTTAATCATTCATCTAAATAACGGCAGCAGTACGCACTGCGCTGGAGAGCAGGCCGCCCGCCAGGCAGGCGGAGTAACAACTGACACGCCGCCGCTGAATTTCACATTTGTAAAAGTGTAAACATATATTTGACTCAGATTGCCGATACAAAACGTGCCCCCCCCACCCCCCAACAGGCACCACACCCACCCTGCACAGATTTATCTGTCGCCGAGATTTAAAATTCATGGCGGTTATGAAGGGCGGGGTGGGTTGTGTGGTTGTGTGTGTGTATGGGG
>JAODKL010000128.1:1935006-1963087 GCA_026780765.1 Petrocephalus schoutedeni
GTATGGGGGGTGGGAGGTGGGGGGGGGGGGTTGAGTGAGGAGCCCCTCCTCGGTGAGGCTGGGATGAGCACTGCTCCCCCCCGACACAGTAAGTGACAGTGATTGATGCCCTTCTCTGTTCCCAACTTATCAAGCGCAGACATGCGTGCACCCAGAAAATAAACAGCAGGAATATAAGAAATAAACAAACGGTGGAACTGAGGCGAGGAGGAGGCGAGGCAATAAGACCTCCATCTACACGACGGGGGGTTGGGAGGGGGGGGTGGAGGTCGGAAGCAGGCAGAGCGGGACATCCGCTGAGATGCTCTGATTCTTACCCACCCCCCCCCCCCCCCCCCCCCCCCGTGATGGCTGGCCCTGGGAATAACGGGATGGTTAGGAACAGATGGACAGACCAAACGCCCCCCGTCTTTCCTCTCCCAGAATCCAAGCGGGCCGTTTCTCCGAACGCCTGTTGCTGAGATTGCTGATCAGAGGCATTAATGGGAGCCCAGGCGTTGAGGGTCCCGGGGAGGATCCGTCCTTCACTGGCTGTCAGCCCGCACGTGCCCCGCCCCCCAGCTCGCGGGGGTCGGTAATGTTGTGCTGGCGGGGAGGCTGTGAGGCGAGAAATTTCTAAGCTTCTCCATTACAGCGTCGTACCGGAGAAGTCGGCAGAACAGAGATGATTTTCGGTTGACTGCGTCCACAGACACTGCCACTGCTGTCTGGTGTCCTGGGAGGGAGGGGGGGGGGGGGCTGAAGGCCTGCAGCCCAAAGACCAATATTAAGGTTCAGTAGACCACACCTAGGCCGACTGAGGTAGAATATTCACATAAACTATATTGTATTGCAAAAGAAAATAACTCCTTGATCACATGAGCATGGACAAATCCAGAAAGAGTGGTGGTGGTGGTACAACGTGTGGGTTTTACCACCTCCACTGGTCCATAACCAGACAGAAATGCTCCACCAGCTCCGCTTGCATTTCTTCTGGGCACCCCTCAACCCCCATATAAAAACAATTATGGAAAGAAATGAGAAACACTGGTCTCTCCACAGGCAATTTTGGCCTATATATAACAGTTAGGCCCCTCTCCCTCTCTCTCCGTGTAGCTAAGCGAGTCAATCTATTTCTCCGGCCCGCCTGGCAGTGCGTCCAGGCCAGGCGCGTGCCTGTCGCGAGCGACTCGTCGGAGTCACGGACTCAAGCAGGACGAGCAGATGGAACAAGAGCCCCACGAAGGCCACCTCGCCCTCAGGAAGCTAATAAAACCTCACAGCACCTAGCCAAGTTTGACACTTCCTCCCCCCCCCAACAACAAATGCCAACACACAGAAAATCCTTCAGCTTCTGAACTGTCCATCCATCCACCCATCCTTCAACCGCTTATTCTGGTCGCGGGTTGATTTTTCACCTGGTCTCAATTATCAAACCTGAATGAAAGTGGGCAATGTGAAAGAATGTTCTGGAGCTTTCAGTTCCCAAAAAAAATATATATGTAAATGATATGCCTTTGTTACTCTCCTTGTGGGGCATTTTCCCAGAATCCCACACACTCCATTCTGCACCTGAACCCAGCCCAGTATTTGCAGCTTGGCCAGCTCCTAGGACGCCATATGCACATCACAATAAATCTAGTGACACATAGTCAAGTGTTCTGCACAGAATGAGGGGCTGGGTGACCCCATCTTTCGTGACACTTAAATGACAGCCTCTCAGACGTTCATTCACCCGGGGACGTGAAGAGGAGTCAGTGATACAGGGTTGCCTTGGGGGGGGGGTCACATAGCTGCCACGCTATCCGTCATAACAAATAGGGACTTTGAAGTGATTGTCACATGGGTCCCGGGACAAACTTACACCGGTGACATTAACTAGACTTTATAAATGTCACCTGTGGTGATGTTGGCTAAGTTCCCCATCAGTAACTCAGCAGAAGTTCCTCCTAGTTTTAGGAGGGCTGTCTGCTGCCCTGACCTGCCTGGTAAACGGGCAGCAAGTTGTACTGAAGCTGTTTTAAATGGTCCTTTTAGAACCGAATTCCCTGCGGGGCTGTAGCAGGCTGTTCGGTGCCATGAATATTTACTATCTTATATAATCGCGGCGGAGAGGAAGAACAGTGAAGGAACACTGCCATAAAGTCACCTTTAAATATGTATTGAAATCGGGGCCGGTTCTGGGATTTTCTAAGGTGGAGGGCATAAGTGGGGCCATGATTCATACAGAGGGGCCAGCCTTATCATTGGATATGTTTTGATTTGATGAGTGGCAGGAGGGGGCACTCTAGGAGCCAATCAGCTTGCAGTCTCTGAGGACCCGCCCCCCCTGTAGACACCCTTGATCAAAATCTTGACTGATCAGGGGTGCGTTTCCCAAAAGCATAGTTGGACTAATTCAGTTGCATGGTTCCAGCTATGGTAGTCGCTATCGTGGTTAGCAGCTATGCATTTGGATATTCTCATAGCGCTGTTTATCGCACAGCTCGTTTTTGGTGACCAGTAAAGAATAGAACAGCCCAGGGAAAAGCCATTGTTTGATTGAGTTGAGAAGTGGGAACCTTCACGGCGGCACGCGTGACCTTACCGTTTTCACGGCGCTGCCAGCGTCCTGGATCCATTAAAGCGACGCCTCTGCGTGTCGCGGAAGCCCCCGGGCCGCCTGTTAAACGCCCTTAATTACCTTTAGTGTCACTGCTTTTTTTTCTGCAGCGGCTTCCTGAGTTTGCTGGCGCGGGCAAAAAAAAAAACAGCGCGTTGGCAGCATCCCGGCGGGGCTGGCTGGGGCCGCGGCTCGGGAACGGGGCGGCTCGTCGCTCCGTCACCCCTAACGAGCTGTGAGACCACAGACGCGAACGGACCAGCACGGCGGGGTCGGCCGGCCCTCGACCCCGGTCATCCGTCAGCTTGAGAGGAGCCGCTGCTAATTGGGACAGGAGTTAATGAAGCGGGGCGGCTTTAGCTCATCCCGAAAGAGCGCCATCGCTGACGGGGCCCAGAGGGCGGCAGCGCCACATGGCGCATCATCACCGCGGGAGCGACTCCCGCACGACGCTGTCGTGGCACTTTCTGTATCGCTTGCCATTTTTTAGATCTAAAGGCAGCATTTACTCAACGATTTTGCAGATAAACACAGTAAACCTAACTCATTGTTGACATTGCTGAATGATTTACATCCAAAAATCTGCGACGAAATGTAATAAAATATAAAATATTGTTATTAATATTTTTATGGATGTTCATAAATAGATGATGTGGTATAAGGCTTGTCGTTCAATTTGCTGGAATGACACTGGAATATGAGTATTACAGCCCCTGGTTTGGTTACTTGTTCTATCACCCCTCCATCTTTCACCTGTACCCGCTTCATTCAGGGTGGGGGGGGGGGGGGGTGTCCTGAACCAGGGAATGAACCAGGGAATAACCCATGCCAATTTAATGAACAATGTGGGAATAAAAGAAATCTAACAATTAAAGTGGGATGTGAGTGTGGAAGTGGAGGGCAGTGGAGGACGGGACGGGTCCAAAGTCGTCCACACTGTAAAAGAGACGGGATAAATTCTGGAGCAAAGTCAAAGACAAACAAGACATCCATCCTGGCAGCCCCCCCCCCCCAACACACACACACACACATGGCTGATGCACCTCTCCCACAATGCCTCTCGAGGGAGGGGCGACCTTCAGGACCGAGTGAGAGATAACATCATCATTCTCTATCGCGTTAGCTACGTCCCACAGCCAAGAATAGAGCTGTGCTGTGGATCTGGGTCTCTGTGTGTGAGGTCCTCTTAGATCCTCCAGGATATTGCAGCTTGGGTTCGGCTAGGGGAGACGGGCCATCAGCAGAGCCCCAAAAGGGACCGGCCAGACAACATCTGCTCGGATGTCACACGTCCACGTTTTCAACTCAAACCAAGGCCCGGACACATCCGTCTACCCGAGAATCTCCGATGCAGTGCGCCCCGCCCGTGGAACATCTTTCCATCTCGTACATCAGATCCATCTGCTACAAATGTCTTTCTCCTCTCTCCCCAGCCATCCCCGCCTTCTCAAACCAGCCAGGAGCCCCCGTCATAATCAATAGCAGTCCTCCACTGTGCGTAAACCTGCGATAATAACAGTCTTACAGTGCGGTAAAATATCGGAGGACGTTATTAAAATCGAGAGCGAGGCCCTCTCTGTCTGTCTGCTGGGCCTCCCCTCCACTCGTCGCCCCGGTTACCGAGGAGAGTGGCGCTTTAGTGGGAACGCCGGCCCACCTGCCCGCTAACGAGCGCCCCGGCAAACCTGCCAGGGGTATGCCCGGCTTAGGAATTTTCCTGCTGTGCTCAGCAATATATATTTTTCATAGGACGTCTTTTATATTCAGACGGCAGCTCCGTGGGCACTCATCTTTATTTCATTTTTTTTTTCCGGATGTTTTTAATTTCGTCTGCGATTATTATTTCTTTTTTTTTCTCACCTTCTCTCCTTCAGTCTCCTTCCTTCTGTCCTCCGTTTCCCCCCGACCGGTTGAAATTGTAGCCTCTCGCTGCCTGCTGCCTTGTGTGCGGAATATTCCCTTTACCGGCGGTGGACGTATATTTATGTGTCGGTGCGTGCGTGTGGAGATTTCCGTATGCCTGTCTTTCTAAATATATATGTATAACATCACGGCAAGTGTGATGAATCATGCAACGGCTTTATTTGGTTTGAATTACTGAGTTTTTCTTTATTTTGGGCCGGAAAATGAATCTGCTGCCGCACTACAGCTCTGTCCTGAGTTCAGAACTGTAGACACTCTATATATTTGTCTTAAAGTTCTTAAATCTCTCCCCACCTCTCTCCTGCTTCCGCTGGCTCCACTCTCAGCAGGCTGCCGGCTGTTTTATGTGTAATTTGGCCGGCTTGTTGGAGGTAAGGGCTTAGAGCAATCAGCACTCATTTTCCAGTGTCTCTCTGGGGGGGCTTTAACCTACCGTGACTCTAATCCGTTTCACTGTACTCCACCCATTTTGAAATTACACTCGACCCCTGCTTAGTTTACCCCTTTGTAAACCCTTCCCTCTGTATACAGACACTCAGAGCACATTCTAATTAAAGTGTCACATGGAGAGCTCCCCAGTGACCTGGGATCTTGTACTACAGTCATAGTCCTGAACGCCTGCCTGTGTGTGTGTGTATGCGTACACTGTGTGCATTTCAGGGTCAGTAAGTGGTTACAGAGTATGTTGGGGCTGCATTATTGCTGTGCCTTTGACTTCCTCTGCCACTGATCTCTTCTAGACCCAGTTAAAGCTCTATTTGAACAGCTCACCTGTCTAAATCAGCCTGCCTCACTGCGTTGGCATTTATAGATATTATAGTATAGATATTTTAATTATACTAGCATTGCAGCCACACTGTATTGGAACTGCACACCAGCATAGTGGCACTTGTCTTTGCTGTGTGTGTGTGCGCGTGTGTGTGTGTGAACACACACATCTGCTTCCTCACCATGGGGCAGTCGTGCACATCAGCCACCCCCCTCTCCCAGTCCGACCTTTTGCAAGAGGCTATGGTTTGACTTTGTTACTGCCCACTCGCCCGTCCTAACGGGGGTCACCCGCTGGGATCCTTCTGGCACCGCCGGCGGGTGTGAGAGCACAGCCCCCGACTGGAGCTGATGTGGCCCCGAGCTGGACCCCCCCCACCCTCTCTCTCCACATAGAGGTTTATACAAATGAGAGGCGCTCTATGACATTTTCCTGCGGTACACATGCAGGTCATTTCAATCCACGGACAATGAATGAATCAAAGAATTCACCCAGTATGGAGCAGGTCAGTACATTCAGCACATTGACTCAGCGGACAGGTCGGCTCAGTAAGGTCACTGTGGTCCGCCAAAGGTGCTACGTTGGACACTGGCGTTTAATCATCAGGCAGATTGGGGACCAAAGTTCGGAAATTTACTCTCCTGTCCCAAGACTTCTTTTGGGTGGGGGGCCACGTTCGATTCTCGGGACGCACGCCGCAGAAAGCCACGAGCGCCGTCCCGGCATACAATGCAAGTCAAACTGTCCTGTATTGTGGTAAACTCCGGAGAGGCAAACTTCACACGGCGGAGCTATACATAAACAGCGTCTCTATCTAGGGGCGGCAAAAGTTGCCGAGCGGGGAAGGAATGACGCAATCAAAGGCCGCGGAGCCGGCTCCTCCGCAAATCAGCGCGCGCGGAAGTGGTGGCAGCACAGAGGAGCTGACAGCACGAGTGCTCGCGCTTTAACAGTCATGTGTTTTGACAGCTCCGTAATGATATGAGGCACCTTCACCTGACATAACCTCCGCATTTCAATGGTACTTTTTTTTTTTAGCTGCCGGGGTTATTATCCTAAGTGACCATCTATGTGATTTAGCTCTTTTCCCCTTATTCTGCTGGAAAATGACCGTGATCCCATCTGCCGGACACCGCCTGGTTTAGGATGCAGAAAAAATGAGAAGAAGAGATTCATTTTACATTCTCCTTTCCACTCCCAGTGACAGCTCCGGGTCCCTCAGATGGCTTTCGGGGCTGCCTGGCAGGGTGCCTTAAGACGGTTCCTCCTACATCAGACCCTGCCTCCTTCAAACCCTCACTTTGCCCCCCCACTGCTGACCCCATCAGGCCTGCCATCACCATCATTCCGAGAAGGACATCTGTCATTCCTGCCACGACACAGCAAGATGCAACACCGCAGAAATATCCTTTCCTTGCCTCTCCCCTAGTTAGTCTAATCTAGTTAATTTAACTAACCCGGCAAGTGGAAGAAATGAGGGTCATCTCCGCCAACGGCAGTCTCCCTCACCGACAAAATTCCCCGCTCGGTCACATGACAGCTCCTTCAGTTTTGCGTTCAGTTTTAAAAAGAGTATTCCTTTGCAGCTGCAGAAAAATATGTTTAGAACTCCCAGGGACACATTTTACAGCAGAAGGATTTTGTTGGATGTGACTGGCAGGGTCAGAGAGCGGTGAGCTCAAACTTCCCCAAGTCTTTATGCTTAAATACAGTTAAATCGGAACATATAAATTGATCGACGTCCAGAACTTATATTGTATTCGAGAGCACTGCCGCGGGGCGGGGAGCAGGTACCTTCCGTCGGAGTGGAATTGCCTGTTCTGGGGCCGCTCAGATATTGATGAAGTGACATGGCGTTTTTAATGACTTGCTGTGTTGTGCCCTGATCTCTCGCTCAGTTAACGGCGTGCAGGAGCACAACAATCATACTGGAACTTCATCGTGCACGTTCGCAGATTACAGATACAGCTACGATAAGAAATGTAGCCCAAACCCATGCCCAGTGGGGTATCCGCTATCCTACAATCCTGAATATCTGAATGTCGTTTTACAGTGGAAAGGTCACGTGAATTACGCCCGGTTTCTCCTGCTCTCAAGTCCTCCCCTTCAGTGACGCAGCGAAGCCCTCGAAAGAGCTGATGCGGTGACACGCCACATTTTACATCCACATGATGTTCCAGGATGTTCCAGGAGAGCCATAGAACTGATGGTCACACTGCCGTGCTTTCAGGATGTTAATGGTATCTCCTTTTTTTTTTGTATTTTCACCATAATTCGGAGTCATTTTGGCTTCATTGAGATAAATACATTTCCTTCAAGGCCACGCTGTGCTTGTAGTTAATGATTTCTGATTCAAGGCTTCTAGGGGTGACACTGTGTTTTTTTTTTCCTGGGTAATTCTGGTTTACAAGGTAACACGGCAGTTAATCTCGTACACATCTTTTTTTTTAATCTTTCTCTCCCCCCCAGTTCCGTTTGGATCACTCTGCCTGTCTCATGATTAATGTCCCTCTGTCACACTGTCCAGAGCAGAGCCCCAGTCCGGCAACACCGCACTCACCACCAGAACCGCCCTTCGTCATCCCCGATGCTTCCTGGCACCTACTGGCAGTACATGCCCCCCCCCCCCCCCCCCACACGTCAGGCCTGGCTACCAGTTCGGCATCATCCCCGGGCCGCCACCAGAGCCTCCTCTCAGCCGGGACCCTCCGTAAACTGTACATTTATCATGACCTGCTTTATTTTACAAGCTTCCTGCCACACATAACCTTCTCTGTTTGCCAGCGGTGGTAAACAGCCCTTTAATTATCTTCCTTTAAAACACACTTTCAAATCTCTCATTTATAGCTTCCTTTAACTACTTCCAAGATACACATCTCTATCTACTCCCCCTTTCATTCCTTACGTTAATTACTTTCTTAATTGTATTATTATGTTTCCGTTCCTTAGAATCTCGTAATGGTTTAAAAACAGTCTCACTGTGACTTATCCAGCTGAAACGAATAAGATGAGGAGCGATGTAAAAAAGGTTTGTTAATTAAGCACTTGGGGTGGACACAAATGTAGTTCTCTGGTCAAATGTGGTCAGCGTTCGATATATTACAGTGACTTTGATGTAGTCCTCCTCCAATCTGACCTCTCATGAAAATGTCTCCTTCCTCGACCCACCTTCCCTCTCAATCCGTCGAATGGCCCAGTTCCTCGGCCATAAGCAGGCATGCGGCCCCCGGGACATGTGCGCACAGTCGCCGTGGTTATGGTGGAGCCATCCAGCATCGTTTCAAGATCCCGGCACGAAAGCCCCGACGGAAAAACCCCAAGTTAAAGAGCTTGACCCACTTTTCAGGCTGATCCCGTTGTGGGGCGACGGGTGTTAAAACTCACAAAGAGGCGAGCAAATCGACAAACAAAACATCGAAAATGGAATCAGTCATATTAATACACAGGCCCTGAGGAAAAGGTCTCTGGAATGAAAATCCTGAAGGAAAAGCTCTATTCTTCCCATAACAAACAGGGATCGCGCATATCAATTTAGGTCACGCTTGACGTTTGGATATCGCCGAAGAACACATACATGGGGGTGAAGTTTAAGTGATATTGTGGCCTCCCACCATCGATATCAGTGTGAAACCTTTGGTCCTGACAGTAATAAATCTTCATCTTCGATTACAGGTTTGCTCGGCTCTCCAAGTGTCTCAGACTCTACCCAACCCCCAGCAAACTCCACTGAGTGAACTTGGACCAAGTTGAAGGACTCCGAATCTAGTTCCACGTCCGTTCCCTACCCACACACACCCCATGTCCCCAGCCCCCTCCCCTAGATTAGGTCTAATTAATGAAAGCCCATGCTAAGATTGTATATTATTCAGGACTGCAGCCTGGCATCTCCAGCCCAACAGAGCCCAGAGAGGCTTTCAACAGAGCCAACTGAAGCCAGGGAACAAGTCTAAGGGAGAAAAAAAAATTAAAAACGAGCCCACAGCTTGGACAAGAGTATAAAGCCACATTTTAGATGTGGGGGGACGCCTCACATATATTATTTTGACAAGAGCTAAATTCTAATCAGCTTTGCTTGCAAAGCTACGGAAAGCTGCTGACGGCAAGGTATGATGCAAGGGGACGGAGGAGGAGACGAGGAACAGGAAGATGCTGTCGGGTAAAGACGAGTGATGGGAGGCCTGGAAGAAGTGGGAGAGGAAACACATGATCGGTGCCTCAAGAAGATAAAGGGAGGTGGCCAAAGCTTCCAGTGCCATGCGCAGCCCGTTGAGTCCTCTTGTATTCCTCCCAGGTCTGAGCAAACCACGCCCAGTGCCGGTCAGTCCCACCTTTTGCTCCTGCCCTTGTGTATCAGCTCCGGCTGTATCCCGTCTGCCCCTCATTAGCTGTTGTACTTAAGTTCTCCCCGGTCCTGGGTTCACCAGTCTGGTCATTGTTGCTTGTCTGCCCCCCAGAACCTGTACTTAGTGTTTAATGAAGTACCCAGCGTGGGTTCTTCATGCATACAAAGCTGCATTTGGGTCGTGATTTCCCCTCCGGCATGACATCCAAAGCACAAATAGCTACCATCTATACGGGTCAATAAAGAAAACACATCAGGCCTCTTCATTACTTTGCCCTTGTTGTTTTTTTTTTTTGAACGTACAGCATGTGATTTAATTTAAGGAGCTGCTTGAGATTTAATATTAAAATTGCAATGAAAGCCTTGGGGCGGATTTCAGTGGATTTTTATTCTTTTTATTTATTATTTTATTCTAGAAGCTAGAATTGAGCGTGCTTTCATGGGTCATTATTTCAAGGGTGGGCTTGTCTTTTCTCCAATGCTGTACATGTCTACATTACAAGCCACAACAGAAAGATGAAAAATGTTTTAAAATAAAATGAACAAATAAAATTAATCCTGCCCCCAATCGCATCTGGAGTTGCACTCGTTCTGATTGACCCTGAGTGATCCTGCTGGTCTGCAATGTGAGTTATGATATTTGGTGTCTCTTGGATTACACTTTAATATTTCATTACATGCACAAAATCCCGCTCCATATATCTCTCTCGGGTGTGCCTCTATTAATCACAGACAACACTGTAAAAACCAAGGCTGTCTAATAAGTCAAGCAATGTGCCACACAAACTCCCGTTGTCACACACACACGCACACACACATACAATTTGAGTGTGAAAGCACAGGTGCGTTACGTTGTGAAGTACATACACAAAAAACACCCTTAAATATCATTGCATGACTGCACACATGAAATCAGATACCCACATGTAACACGCTAGTGTACTGTATGTGCTCACACACGCATGTGCTCGGGCACAGAGACACTCACAGATATGCTGTTGCTCCTGCCACCTGGCAAAAGCAGAGAACTGTTCATTGAGCAACAACGTGGCATTATGGGTAAATGGGAAATACAGCAGACTGCGTAGCACAAATGCGTTGTTTAATTCTATTACTGATTAGATACATAATCAGGTGTGACCTACACCCCCCCGCCCCCAGACACAGTGCATTTCCTGTTGCTTTTCAGAGCGACACCAGGGAACACAACCCACATTTATTTACCGCTCCTGTTCAACCAATGGCTGGGGAGCACTCAAAGTGGAACACCAGAGCAAGCTAAAGTAGGGCTGCTGGCTCCTTCAGCGACCCCTTGGGTTCATTAGCAAATGCTAAGAAGAGGAACGCGGAGAATTCCCCACTAAAGATAAGGGTCGGGGCCAAGCCAGGGGGTTTTGGACACTCCCAAGCCATCCGCCTGCGATGCGGGTGGCCAGCCGCAAGGTGACAGGGCGCCTAGATGCTTGCCCAGCCCCGTGCATCCCACAGCAAACGTCCTTCATTGGTTCTAGATCTGTGTTCATTCCCCCCCCCCCCCCCCCCCCACTGCCACTGTGGCTGGAGCTCTAAATCGTATCTTCATAAATAAAGTCTTCAGCCAGCAAACTCTGGTGTATTCAGCGCTCATTTCCATCATTTAACTGAGGATTTCTTTGCTGTCTTTTCATCCCAGCCACCCTGTTCCATCGCTCGCGACTCATCCGCCACAATACGCGTGATGCAGAGTCCCCGATTTTTTCAACGGGGATACCTGCCACCTGATTCCTGATTCCCGATTCCATAATGTGCTGAAATACTTTCCGTGATGCAATCTTCTTCGGGACGCCACACCCAGAGTGGCAGACCAATACATGATACATCTAGAGCGATGCTGTGTGGCCTTGACTTAAATCGAGTTAAGGGCACCCTTCATATTGTTATGACACACTACAGGCATCTGCATCCTAACCTTCCGGAAAGCCAAACGAATGAGTCACCATGTGCTCGGCTCCATGCTGTGAAGGATTTCCATGTATTCCTACATATCTTCCAGGCTGGACTTAGTATAGAGGGAGGATGTGGCTTCGGAGGCCGGCCTGCCATGCGGACGTCCTTGCGGAGGGAGGCAGCATCTGTCAGTGGGCTCCTCCAGGGCAGCCTGGCACCCTGCCTGGGGCTCTGATGCCAAGCCCCATGCCCTCGCCCCTCTTCTCCCGCCTGGGGAGCAGTGGTCTACTTCCAAAAAAGAAACACATCTGTTTGCGCAGGCTCCTCCCCTCCGCCCAGTGGGAAGGGATCGTTTGATTGGTTGAGCTCTGAAGTGGCTGTCTTGCCCTGCGAGCACAGTGTTGACCACCCTGGTGGCCCAGCGATGCTGTGGGTGGTCACGCTTATGTATTATCAAAGCTTTTACGCAAGCCGTCGAGAGGCTTAGGAGGGGTACCGGTTCTTTTAAGTTGCCCTTTTTATGTCTCTTCCTATTGCTGACGGCTTTTATGCTAACTCGGCCCCCGTTGGCGGGCTGAGAAGTCTCGGCTATATCGCAGTTTGTTGGGCTAAGACTTCAGACTGTCTCGGAACAAGAAACTCACAGAAAAGCCTCTCAGAAAAAGTTTCCAACAACTCACAAATCTTCATAGAATCAAAAGCCCTGTTTCTGATGTCAAGACTGGGTACTGTAGGTCCCAAAGTAGGTTTTCAGTGGACAAGTATGCAGTGCAAATGGTGTGGTCAGAGATCTGTTGAGTTCAGCCTCACAGAAGACCAAATTACCACATTTTTTTAGCACCTGTCTCTATTCTAAAACACCTCTGATTTGCTTTTTGTTTCGTTTTTTTTATATTTGACACGATGGTCCCTAAGGAAAGGGACACCAATCAAGCAGAAAAGGAACATCACCTCTTCCAAACAGCAGAAACAGACAGCCCCCAAGACTAGATGCTTGGGATCAGCAGAGAAGGAGTCTTTACAATCACTTACATCAGCCATATTGCTGCCGCCGACCTAGCTGGCCCTGTTATTTTACTAGGCAGATGCAAGCAGTCGCCAAAATGAACGATTAGCTGGGTTTAGGCAGAAGACAGGAAGTCCATAAAAGATGAATCAAGAACATGGGCAGAGAGTGGCAGTGTGAGCACGGTGAGTGAGGAAGGTATTTAGTCATCTCCAAGCCACTCTCGCAGGCCAAACGGATGGCTGAATCAGGTTAACAGACTCTTCTTCTGACGGGGGTTAGGTTGCTGCTGACGCATTCCAACGAGCCGGAATTTTTACACTGCGATGCCCATTTCTCTGAAGCTGTGTTGTAATATGTATTAAAAAAAAACCCGAATCATCTCTGACCCACTGTTCCAGAAATGCCTGTTATTTCACAAGAGAAAACTGATCACCATGTGCTTAATGTCTGACTTATACAGAATTCTGTATTTACTATATCTATATGAACTAGCTGATTATTTTATATAAATATTGTATTATTTTTGGGTTTGCCTATAAAAGAATCTGATTATTTCACTTTGAAAATAACTCTTGATGGTGTGGAACTATTAGGAAAGTTTCTTTAAAACTTTCACACCCTTGAGGGTTCCAGCGCCGCTTTGTGATGCAGTTTCAGTATCGATAAAAAGAAAAATTACCACTTGGAAACAATACTGACTTCTTCAGTGGTAATTTGAGGCGATGTTAAAGGCAGCTCACTGGAGAGTTCCACATCTGTAATTAGGTTAGAAAACAGCCCCACCCAGACCAAGCACGGCGAAGAACCATATTCAGCAAACATCATCTATCTTGTCTATCTGACCATATTAAGAAATTGTTTAAAACATATACAGTGCACTCTTACAAAATTCACCCTACACAATCAAAGACCCATCCTGCTTAAAATTTCTTCCCAAAGCACATTTTTCACTCACAGAAAAGTAGACCAAATTCAGGAAAAAATGTATACAAAAAACTGCTGTAAAATGCAGCATGCGAATATCACACAAGGTAACCTCCGGTCGCCTTAAAAATGATGTTATGACTCTAGCACTTTTTAAGCACAAGAGTCAACAGGCATGAATACTGTTTAGGCAGGTCAGCTCCTCTGGATCAAGTCACCAATGCTGCACAGTAGATATTAACCACACAATGAGACATGCTGAAAGCAACGTATCCCTGCAAATATCCTGGTCACATTGCATTTAGCTGCTTATCTGAAGCTGTTGTTGAGAGTGACTCACAATCTTACGCGCTTGTAAGGTTGATTACAGTGCTGTAGAAATTCAGGTTAAGTACCTTGTGCTACGGCTCTCTCTCTCCCCCGCAGGACTTAAAAATGTATGTCAGGAGCCAGCCTCTCTCTACTGTGCTAAGTGCTTTGCTGACTGTTAACTTTATCAGCCTTTTAATAGCACGACGACTTCTTTTGTAGAGTGACGAGTTCCCCAGCCATGATCAGATCTAAACGTCAATTACGTCTAGGCTGGCGTGAATTTCAGCCCCCCCCGATCAGTCAGTAGTAAAAGGAGCACGCCTCTTATCGCGATCCGGACATGATACCATGCTAGGAAAGGCGTAAGAGCCCACATCCACACACAGACGAATCCACATGCACACACACACACACACGAACGCGCAAGCATACTGTATATTAGTATGTAAATACAGACAGAAGGGAAAAAAGAAGTTGAAAATAAAGTTTTTTATAAATAAGTGAAAAAAATGCCACAAGCAATTAATTTGATTCAATGCGATTCAATCCGTTGTATGCCGCAGGGCGGGGATAGATGTTCTAACGGCGCGATAAGAGGATTTGGGAGACCGAAGCGTTTGCTTTCATACAGTTAATTACAGACTGCAGATCGCCCTCCTGCCACTCCCCGGCTCTCTCCCCCACTAAACACTGGGACATTAAACAACAAAATGTGGGGAAAACAGAAATAAAGCTTCCCTTTAAACCACTTGCAGGCATTATTAGCACAGAGCGATAGGCAAACTTACAAAACGACCCCGTACACTTGCCAATTGTGGTCCTTTTTAAGTAATATAAATATTAAATATTAATGAAATGTTTATAAGATTAATAATATAACATGTATTGGGATTTCACACGATTTTCACACGAATATTGAAAGCCAGCCGATGTAGTGGTTGTATTACCAGCAGTTTCTGTGCTTTTGGGTTTGCGTATCTTCAGCTGCAGACCTTGAATGAATAACTTAACTTACGGGATATATTTCCTAAAGCCGTGGAAAAGACCATCCGAAGTGCGATTAAAATATCAGTCGCTGGCCGCAGTACGTTCAAACGGAATTAAGCATTTCCCTTTCTTGTTTAATTGCTTTAGTCTCCGTGTCTTTGCATCTATATGGGGCCAATTATATATCGCAAAACAAGCGCACCATTCGCTATGCGAATAACGTCAAGCATCAAAAGAGGCGCAAGGCTGACTCGGCGCACAAACAGGCATCGATGTTAAAGGAATGGCCGCATAGCTACAGGACTTCAGAGTTGGGGCGCTTTGTATCACCGATTTTTTTAAAAGACTTGTTAAAACCACCGTGGCGGATTTTTTAATCATCGCTCCCCGGTGCTGTGGGTCTCCTGCGCGACGGGACTCGCCGCCCCCACCCCCCCCCCCCCCCACGCCTCCCTACTCCTGGTCCAGCTCCAGCTTGCTTCCTCTTTCACTTTAAACATTCAGCACGGCGGCGGTCGGACAGCGCCGGACTCCCAACCTCACTACAAGCACAGCGCGGTCTTGAAGCAAAGCATCCCTCAAGAACACGACATGTATTATTTGTCTCTTTTCACATCAGACATGTAGTCTCTTCTCACATCAATTACAGACGTAAATACGAGCAAACGCAGGCCAGTATATAAACAGAAAATAATTCCTTGCCCAGAGTATACGCTTCCGTTTCAATAACGCCCAGCGTCGGCTTTTTCAAGATGAGTACATATAATATTCATATTTCCTCTGAAAATCAAAAACTATGCACTGAGAATGCTCGCTGAATAATAAAGAAACGCCCAGATGTGATATTTGAAGTTTTTAGGCTGTTCGGGCATATTTATTTTTGTATCATGTGTTCATGTCCAGGTCACCGGTCACCGACTAGCACGTCCGGCAGATATAAAGGGATTCTGTGATGTTTAATGTGTATCTTTCGTCAGCGGTCGGTTCTAGGGCGCCGTGACGCAAAATAACGAGAAACACGACAATAACTATTAAGTAAACGGTGCATATCATTGCCACATACCATACCAGTATCATTATTTTTAATACGTATAGTGTTTCTCAGTAGTAGGGTCTAACACGACCCTATTGGCATAAAGTTCATTGAGCGCAATTAAACTCAAGTTAACTAGGTTATGGACCAAAACGGCGGAAAAGACTTAAAACACACACACACACACACACACGCGCGCGCGCGCGCGCTTGCGGGAGTACCCTAAGCAAAATATTACCCAGACTAAATGATAAAGAAAACGTAATAAGTACGATCAACCAAGCGCGTAACTTCGGGTTAAACACTGGGGGTTGAGGTCTCCACCGATTTAGGGGGGTCTAGGGGCATGCATTGGGCAGTATTGGTTTTTTAGGGGTTACAACCCCCATCCCCAATTTACGCCCGTGCAATCAAGGGCTGTTCAAATAAACCCAAAGGGCAAAACGACATTCACCGACTGAGAGGAAGAATTGAGCCCCATGGTGGGTCGATTGCAGTAGAAAACATTCGGGGAACGGTGTTTTCATTAATGTGTTCACGAAGAAAGTAATAACGCCGGGTCCTGTTTCTTTCTTATTCGCAAGGTCCAAAGAGACGTTCTGTATATTGAGCAGAGCGACAGCACTGAAGGCGTGCTGTTATTCACGGCCGGCTGTGTGGCATGACGTGGCGCGGGAATTCAACCTCTGCCCGCGGTTAAAGTTTTGCTGAGGGACGGCGATGGCAAGAATCAGCTGCACTGGTCATCAGTTTTAATGCTGCACAGCCGAGGCGATTAATCAAATCCGGGTCAGTAAATAAACAGCACTGATGTGTTTCTACACTGTAGACGCCACTCCCTGCAATAGTTATAGCAATAAACATACAAACACGGAGGGGACCTAATTTTATCTTGAATTAGTTCTAAAAAGTTTCCGGTACCCTCGGAAGAAGTATGATATTTGATTCAGATTCTCAGTAACAGGTTTTATCTCATTTTGGGGGCATCAGGTTCCCACACTGTAATAATCACAAATCCACACACACTCACACGGACGCACAGCACGTACACACACACATCCAAGCTTGTGGAATGCACCTGACTGTAAATAAATAACGCGCCGGTGGCTGTGTGTGTAATACGCCGGCGGAAGGCAAATACCCCACCTTCGCGCAAAATCTTCATGCACCGGTGATTGGGCTAACGTATTAAAAAGCGGCAATATCGAGATCTCTCTCTGCGATAAGCAAACCCAAGGTGGGGAATGCGTTTCTGTGTAAGTGGGTGGAGAAGCTGACAGCCGGACGATCCAATTACATAAAAATGTGTCTTGCAAGATGCAAGTAAAAGCAAGTCCATTAGCCAACACGTCCAACTCCAGAGTTACTTTCTGAGGCTACAATTGAATTTTCTCCCCAGCATGCGAGCATCTCTCCTCGGTGTCTCGGTGAGAACTTGCAGATCACTGATCGGGGAAAGTTTGATCGTGAGACATTTGCTTATACGCCCTTGTACCTGCATCTGCACCTGGTACCCGTATCACATCGTTCAAGAATGGAAATAAACAAAAAAAAAACACACACACAAAACATCCGTTTCCACTTGTGGCGCGAAATAGCCGTCAGGACCTTTATCGAACTGTAAACATCTCTGGGGGGAATATGGATCTAAGCATGGATAAGAAACTTCCGTTATTGTTACTTTGTTAACGCCAAATCTAAGTTAACCGGGGTTACTTAATTGCATAATAAGATTTCCAGCGGCAGAGCTGGAGAATGCACTGTAATAGCCTTATGCTGGCTTAGTTGGGTGCGGGACTTCTTACCTTTCGCAGAATCCACTGGCCGAGGATCGCGAAGGTCCAGTAGAGCACCTTCATTGCTCCTCCCGAACAGCAAACCTCCCAGAGGCTAATAATCTCCCTGGGTTAACATATACAGACAGAAGGAAAGTAAGGGATCACAAACAATCCAAGAGTCAGGATTAAAAAAAAAATGAGAAGGAAATATATTTTAGAGTCTATTTACGGATGTCTCGGTTTAGGGTATAAAGAGTCTATTCAGCTTCTAAAGTCCGTCATTGGGAAATAAAACAGATCCATAGGTATTTTTCTCTGCAGCGTGCGGAGTCATGAAGTTCAGATGGAGAGAAGTCGGGGAATCGCTGGTGAGATCTAACAGAGGACGAAGGGCAGCGCTAACGTCCCCCTCCAGTCACTCGGCTACTCCTGCTTTAAAAGCAAGTGCCTTTTCACCTTCGTTGTTTTACTGTTCCCTCTCCCCCCCTCCCTATCTCTCTCTCTCTCTCTTTCTCTCCTCGCGCTCTCCCCCTCTCTTTCGCCCTCTCCCACTTTTCGTTCGTTTCGTTTCTCTGTTTGAATTTGAAAAAAAAAAACCAAAAGTGCATTTCTTAAATTAAATACAGGGATCCAGCCAGACATTCATATTAGTGAACGGTGTGCTCTGGGTGGGTATTGTGATGTTTATAATTTACTCCTAAGAAATGGAGCACCGCTCACAGCGTGGAGGTTAAATCTCTTTGCTAGACATGTGCTTTTTGTCCTGGAGATATTTTCTGTCTTACTCCACACCAAAAAGGAACTTTCGATTTTTTTGGTCACATTTTTAATACATGTTTTTTTTCTCTTACATGGGAAGACGACTCCAACAAAACAACAAACAAAAGAACTGCAAAAAAGAGCACTAGGTACAAAATAGTCTGAGCGCAAGCGATTTGAGCTAATTATTCCTTTCGTAGAGATTTGTACATGCGAAGCCTGACCTCCATACGCTCATGCACATGTTTCGGGATCTGAGCTGTCATACTGCCTGTACCTCGTTATTAATAGGATCGAGAGTCGCAATTAGTTAAGACGCAATTTATCAATTAGCATTATGGAAATTCTACCAAAACGGTATTTTATACCTATTACCAGTTTGATGGAAATGTGATGGCTTATTGTTTCATAGACAAATTCAGGGTTTCCTATGAAACCAGGCGAGCTGAGACATGCCTTTTAAAACCTTGAAACAGGGCTGCAACAGACCATTCAGCATCTTCAATAAACACGAGCTATCTGAGAAATATATAAAATATTAACCGCCTACAACATGGCATATTCTGGATTCTGGATCTATTGTAACCCCATTTTTTCATTATTTTGAGCTTTATGGGTTTTTTTTCTGGTTTCTGAAAACCATTCACATCTAAGCTGCCATATTGCATGTCTGTGTTTGTAAATTTACACCCGGGCCTAAGCAAGAGCTGAACACGGCCCATCGGAGTCGTGCGGCATTCAAAGGGCGGCACAGAAAGGGCCCGGCTCTAATCCGACTCCGGAAATATTATAAAACCAATCAGCGATGATGAGGATATTATCCCCGGCAACTATGGAGTACAGCTATCCCGTGGTCAGTCATTTAAATAATTTATTTACAGAATAATGCATAGAAATTAGAGCACGGTGCATTTTGATTTCCGACGTGTGTGTACAGTGTCACCCCCAAGCCTCTTCACTGGTAGGTAGCAGCTGACTAGTTGATTATAATACTCCTTAAAAGCTGCTTTAAAAAAAAAAAAAAAAAGAAATAGATACTGCTGAGGAAAAGCGTTTTACATTATGGGTGGGCATCCTAAGGAGTGCGCTTTTCTGGGTTATTTGTCATTGAGTATATAGCTGCAATGCTGGCAAGGATTCATAGCACCTCCACCATGCAATCAGCTACACCTACAGCTGTGAGCTACACCCCTGTCCATCCCCAGCTCCCCGAAGTATTGCTATTTCTGGGCACTTTTTTACCGTCATCATCACAAGCTGCAACCTCAAATCTCCCAATAATTAATATTTGACCTTTAATCGCTGCTTTTAAATTACAGTTATTAAACTAAAAGGAAAGGGAGGGAGAAAAAAAATCCAGCATGTCTAGCGGACAGATTTGTTAATGCCATCCTGTCTGGCGTTCTGTTCCTTTTGGGACGGCTCTCCTTATGTGCGGTAGGAATGCATTTGGTTGATGAATGGCATGGTGGTCTGCGGCCTTCACTCGGAGGCGTCTCGCCCACACGCCGCGGCTCTGCAAAGTGCCGTCTGTCAGCGCGCCGCGGCTCTCGCTGGTCCGTCACCGAGGGCGACGCAGCAGAGATAACACGAGGCGGGAGGCCTGGCCGCAGCGGCCCTGTGGCCTGACGCCGATGACAGTAATCACATGTTAGCTGGGCGGCTCGCTATCAGAGGGCACGCGGCGATCCTTCCCCGTGCCTCTGGATGTGACCCGGGACTTGGTGAGCTGGCACAGACGCTGATGCCAAAACCGAAGAACCCCATTGCTTTATAACAGCTATGAGCCTGATTCCTTTAACGACATAATTTACCTCTGCCCATTTCTTAAAACATCTTGAGACATACTATTTAGCAATCATTCAGCATGCAATTTACTAATCACAACTATTCAAATGTATCTCCCTGCCGTTACATAACACAATTTGGATTTCATAAACAAATGTATATATTCATAACAGGTCAGAAGACCATTTAAAAATAAAAAAAACAACCTACATATAAAATAAGGCATGAAATTAACTCAAGAACCAAAACTTTATATATGATCAAATAAATGTATATAGATATTGTGATATCTGGAAACAGTGGGAGGGACCAATTTATATTAAGTCTTACGTTATCGGGATTGGAAGTGCAGAAATATTATGCCTATGAGGTTTGCGCAGAAGGTCCTCCTCACCGTTTTTTTCTCCCTGTGGCCCGTTCATGTTTGAGTTCTGTTTCAGCAAAAATCTCAGCAGCAACACTACGGGCTGTGCGTTTGGGGATGAAGGCTGAAACCCGGCACCACTCCATTGTCAGCGCTGGAAGCAGCCTCTCTTTTAGAACAGTGTCGTAGCTCCACAATAGTACAAACTGAAAGGCTGGAATTTCACTCAGACGATGTCAACAGGGACCCATCACTGAGCAGGAATGCCACCTGTGGGGTCCGTGATGTCAGGAAGCCTCCATAAAGAGATGGGCTTCCTCACAGCACAGCAACCCACCAGCCGTTTAATAAAAATAATAATAATAATAATCTAGATCAATGCTGGTCCCATTTCACATCAGCCCATCAAAATAAAGCATTCTGTGTTATGCTTCAAAAGTCAGACAAGGAGCTGATGTAAATGGCAATATTCTGAACAGCCTGCAGCAAACATTTTACCATGTGCGACATGAAAAAAAAAATAAAAATCAGTCTGCCATCCCGATCTCAATTTAGTCGGCATTCTCCGGGCGCTTTTCAGGTGCTCTGCAAAAGAGATGCACTTTGCCACAAAAATAGGAAAAACATTTTGTCAGAGCAAGAATATTGCACTCTTTCAGCGTCCCGTCCTTATGCCACGCTTCAGCAAATGAGAAATGAACCTAGGAACACCTAAAAAATGCACCCTGCATGTCATTCCAGCAGCCGAACGTCTGAAGATTTGGAAAACCGGTTCATAACATCGCCGCGGAACTGGGATTTGCATTTGGTCCTGCTCAGCACATAGAAGTGTCAGCCAAGGCATCGCATAGCGCTTCATCACAGATAAGTAGTGCATGAGACAGTATCTTATCGACACAGGCTGACCAGCAGGGCAGGTTTTATGGCCCAGTAGGAATGATACCTATGTAACACGATCACCAGTCATTATCATTTCTCAGTTAATCCCACTTGTTTATTCCCGCAATGTTCATTCTACCAGCTTTACCTGCTTCTAGTTGATAAGCAGCGTCAGCGTTTATTATGACCCAGTTAATTAAAAGTCTATAAACTTCTGTCTAATTGATAAGGACTCGGATTGTTTTTGTACATAAATGCAGTTCATCCCTTACAGAGGAACCACGGCATGGATTTTGACTGAAAAGACAAGATTATATTTCCAAGTGCAAAGTAGCCTCACAATTTATATCATCTGTGCTCAAAATGTATCACTATTTTGGGTCGTAATTTTGGCTACATACATCTGGTTCAGTTTTCTTTGTCGTTTGTTAGATTTCCATTCATCCAACACAACCTTTGCCAAAATTTTAAGTACAGTCAATTTTTGAATAAGTTACCAGTTGTGCCCATCAACATGTAACTCTGTGTAGCATGCAGCAGAGAAATATACAGAGTCATCCAGACCCATAACCTCTTGGGATATTATAGATAACATAAACAAGAAAGACATAAATAAGGAGACAGGTACCTTCTGCGATGGCATCATACAACTGAGATTTCATAAACTCACTCCCACATCAGGTTAGTGAACATGTAAAATCTGATGGGATAAGAAAAAAAAAACAAATATAAAAAATTAATTAAAACACTGTGAACATTATATGGTTGCGGTCCATACAGTCGCAAACACTATTCCTGTTCGTTCAGTAACATCAAACTGTTCTCCTTTTAAGTCTTGGGATTCAAGTGAGCAAATTCCCCTGGCCAATTTCAAGAATGAATTCCAAGTGTCTGAAATGTGCTGCCTTTTTTTCATCCATTTATCTCTTCCTGTTAAATGCGTCTTAATCTGTGCAGACTGCGTCCAAAGACAGGCCTGAAACCAGGCAGGGCTGAATGCAAAACACACTTGACAGAGTCTCTGAAAAAAAATCCACAAGTCCACCATGAATAAGAGTGAATATGTTAAGGAAAATGCAATCAGAAGATATATATGCATCCTGAAAAAAAAACTCCACATGGACAACAATTACAATACCCATCATCTGTTTTTCTGTTATTTCTCAGTAAATGGGTCAGGGAAGTTCCTGCTAGTAACATAGATATTTTAAGGCATTTTATTTTAGTTTTTGGATGTCCGGAGTAAACAGATGTAAAACTTGATTCTGTGAGAGCGGCCAACAGGCAGATCCGTGTGATCTGATGGAAGATGGGATGGGCGAGATTTAGCAAACTGGGGGAGCGGGAGAAACATTCAAAGACAGCTGTTTCAGGGCAAATGGAGGGGAAGCACGAGAGACGGACTGCAAGGGGCAAGCATGGCGTCTGGGGGGGTCTCTCACCTTTGCTGTCTGTCTCTCACTCTTACAACCCCGAAACAAAAAACAGACCTCATGTCATAACAAATAAGTAATTAATAACTGGTTGTTGCTGTGTGGATGCCACGCCCTGCCTGCTTCTCTCAGAGCCCTCCGGAAAATCCTGATTGGTCAGTGAAGCTGCTACCCTTTTCTTTCACATTGACACACGTAAGGCAACTCGTGTGGATTCCCATTCGCTGGAATTCTTTGGCGCTGGTTTCTCAGAGACCTTCCCGATCCGTGATCCGTTTTCCGTTTCGGCTGTGTTCACCCGAGGACCATTTACGACGCTGCTCTCGGCAAACGAAGCCCCAGTCCCGGCTAGCTTTGATTGGACCCCCGCGGTGGTGGTGGTGCCAGGAGGTGAGTGAGACACGACCATGGGTTGAGGGAGGTTTTGGTGCAGGGCTGAGTCATGCCCATCCGGGGCCCCACTGGACCTGTAGTTAAGTTCCATATGGTCTAAATGCTCTGAAATTACAACACTTTTGCGCCCCCTTGAGGAAAGGAAGGCACATGCAACATGGCAAGACTGAATATGTGATGGAGAGTGAGAACTGTGTATTCCTCTAATGGTCTGAAAATAAAATGCATGTCGTTATTGGAAAAGTATTTGATAGAAAAAATTTATCAGGTGTATTATACTTATACTAAACAAAAAATATTTTCAACCACTCCCCGAACATTAATCAGGACACTCAACCATTTGTCTGAAAAAGACATTCTCAGTCCCAGACCCTAATCACAATAACTTATGGGAGTATTTCGTCATGGACAAACAAGTATAATATTCGTTCAAGATAGGGACAGGCAGAATATATTACTAAGAGCAAAATGGTGATGATTTATTTTAGTATACAGGGCAGGCATAGTGAGACTCTGAGAGATATACTGGTGAAGCACATCCGCTGTAATTAGTGAGACCCGATTCTCCATTTCCACCCAGCCTCCATTCCACAACATTTGGAATTCGCTTTATAATTGCTTGCATATTATTTAAACTGTTGTTTAAAAAAATGGAGATTTCTAGATGATTCCATCGCTCAGTGAGGGTACAAAACATCGATATGTTCTGGGGGAAAAAAAACAATATTAGCTTCATTGTCCCTTTACAGCTTCAAAAATGGGGAAAAGGTGAATAATTAAACATGAAAAAGGTGAATAATGGTCATAGTCCTTTGTTGCACCATCCTTCTGTTTTTGCATTTCAGAACAATAAGAGATTATTGGACTGAGCCAATGGGTTTTTTCCATTTCAGCATAAAGTAAATTAACAGTGTTAAAATACAATTCCTGGTTGAGCATGGGGGGTTGGGGTGGGTTCATGCTGACGCTTATTGGTGCATTGGTGAGAATAGTCCCATATACAATCGATTCAGGATCTGTTCCCATTAAACTGTTTTGAAAATGTCTCCTAAGTGTTTATATAACAGATGTAGGCCGTCAAATGCAATTAATAAAATGAATGAATAACATTGGTGCAAGGAGGTTTTTTTTTTTCCTTCAGTGATTAATTACAAAAATGTACATGCATTTATAAAATGTAATTTCACGATAAAATATAATTATCAGCATTTCAGTGACATATTCATATTTAAAGGTGTCTTTTGGGTTTGCGGTGTTTGGGGAGCATACTTCCATTTTTGACAACCTCTTACCTAGAGCAGGGTCACAGGGGGCCTGGAGCCTGTGGCAGAGACCACGGGGGATAAGGGGGGGACACCCTGGGTGGGAAGCCAGTCCATCACAGGGCACACATACAGTCACATACACTAAGGGCTAATTAGAGACCCCCCTTCACCTGGATAGTGGTAGGACACCAGAGTGCCTGTGGAAAACCCCTAATACCAAGCCGGAGGGGTATTTGCAATCAGGGCAATTTTCTGCAGCATGGCTGTGGTGCAGGCATGCATGCATGACACATTTTCAGTTCCATTTCTGCCACATGCACACAGTCCTCCCATGAGTCATTTAGCTTTGTATTCACATCGAAATGTTCAAAGACATTGTTTTTTTCTGTGCCTGACACGTAACAGAACGCAAGCAGTTAAATGCCCGTTCTATATTTTGCTTTCACATCTCGCCAGTGTGATTTAAAATTTTTTTTTGGCATCAAAACACTTGCTGTTATGACTGTGAATTTCCCAATCTGGACTATTTGGGCTATGGAAGCAGGTTTAACGTGTAATCAGTGACAGACATCAAATGTGACAGGTGAATATAGACCAGCTGCCTCCTCTCTTCTCCTCACAAGCAGAGTCCTCAGTCCTCCTGTTTTTTTATAAAGAAAAAAAGATTTCAGAAACAGAGCCTATTCCAGAAGTCGAGCAGTCCACCCAAAAGAGGTCAAAACACTGCTGTTGACTTTTAATAGAGACTCCCACGCTGGTTTACTTCTGAAGACATTAACCTGTCCATCCATCTTCCAGAACCTCCAATCCAGCTGCAGCTCACGGTAAGCCTGGAACCTATCCCAGGAAGCACTGGGAACAAGGCAGGGAAGACCTGCATGGGACTCAGGTCCATGGCAGGGCACAGACTCACACTAAGCTGCTTGCTTTAGGACCTAAATCAGAAACAACAGGACCACCGCACAAACACGAGGAGAATGTGCATGTTCCACCCACACAGAGACTCCTAAGTTACGGGGGTGTGAGGCTGCAGTGCTCCCCACAGAGGCTCCATGCCACCTTGGACATTAACACTGATGCTAATTAATGTAGCATCGAAAACAAAGACAAGCTGTCAGCTCTCAGATGGAAATGAGGGCGGTAGATGGAAACAGCGATAGAGAGCTACTGACAGCACATAAATAAGCTCATCCGCCCAACAGCAAAGGCGATCTTTTACCTCACCGAATCAATGAATAGCTTATAGATAACATGAGATGGGAAACTGTGCCTAAACAAATACAGGTGTCACTTTAAATATAGAATAAGAATTAACCTGTTTATACTGTGGGTCACAAGCTGTCATGGTGTTGACCAAAGTCAATCGAAGAACTCGGTGCTCATTTTGATTTAGTTGGCCCGGATCTATCTATGACACCAGTATGAAAGAAGGACCCAGTATGTGAATTAAAGAATGAATCAGAATTGTTAAAAAAAAAAAAAGAAAAATCATATTAATATGTAATGTATGGTACTGTGCAAAAGAGTCTAATGTTTAAGGCTATTTGTCTGGGTAGTAAGTGTATATTTTCTCAGAAAGCTTTTTAACATATTTTTTAAGCATTTTAAAATATATGCAAATTAATAATAACAATAAAAATGAACAAGAATTTTGTCTATTCTCTACTCTCTATTCTACGCTTAACTTGTGTATCTCCCGTTCAGACAGAGAGGAGCCTCATCTCCCAGCGCGCGCTCCCTCACTGACCGCGCCGGGCGCGCACCTTATGCTTTCTCTCTGTATGTCACCAATGTCTTGTTTGCACACACCTGTATTATATGTCCTCACTTTCTGTAGAATATGTCATGTACCTCTCATATGTGAATAACAAATTTAGTGTCGCTGATCTGATAAAAAACCGCAGCGAAGAAGCAGGAGGTGAGGCTGCTGGTACCTCTGCCTCACTGAAGGGGGAGTGCGTGGGCCTATCGATTATTATTACTGGCACGTTGGCTAAAAATAAGAAAATCAAGTTCACTATAGCACTCTGTACTATTCATTTTTATTTTTTTTGTTCTGAAAGAGCCAGCGCCTGACCTGCCATGAAGCTCACCGCACGTCACTGTTTGGGAGAGGTCTTTAAATGGTTATGCTAGCACACTTTGACAGACTTAACACCATAGTTGTACACCAACATGAAGATCATTTAAACATAATTTTCTTTGACTGCCTAAGCCTTTTGCACAGTTGCGCATGCTGAATAAGATGACATGCAATAATGAACAACTTGGCTACAATTCCTATTAAATCCTTGAACGTGGGCCATTATTGTAGTGGTCATATATAACAAAATGGTGTGCAGGCAATTATATGGGCTATGTAGCAATTCCTGAGGCCTCAGCTTGTTATGTCGTTATGTTGGCTGGGAGGCTAAGCTTTGAGTGTTTCCAACAAAACTGCCCCCAGCGGAGTTTTCACACTGGTGCCTGGAGTGTGAGGCAAATCTAAGTTTAGCGACTGTACTGGTGGAAAGGAAGGTCAATAGTGGGGTTTCTCCTGTGCCCTTCGTTAGGACAGTAATTGAAATCCTACCGTAAGATCAATGCGGGTGTGTGTGTTGGCTCCAGACAGGTATGGGGCAGTATGGTGATCAGGACAGCCTTACTAGGATACTGTGGATAATTGGCCGTGGCAGTTGGTTTGCTGACTTTGGTGTCGGATATCTTCTACATAAGACATTATTATTATACCTATGTCATTTCCATTTTACTTGTTTGGCTGATACTTTTATCAAAAGCATCATACACTTATGAGAGAAAGCAGAGTCAGACAGTCCCTGGAGCAATTGGGGGTTAAGGGCCTCGCTCAGGGGCCCAGCGGTAAATCACTGCTATACCAGGGAGTTGAGCCAGTGACCGTCCAATCAGAGGCACAGAGTCATTACCCACTGAGCCACACGCTGTCCCAAAATCACGAGGCTCATGACATATATACTATATCTACTCACGAACACGAGCAACATGCAAGAATTTGATTGCATTGTGATTGGCCCTTACAAGCTTTAAGTATTACGTAATGCCACAATACACGCCAATTAGTTACATGCATGCACCTTGAGGAACAAAGAACAAATAAATTGGCATTTATCTTCGCCCACTGAGTGCAAGGCTGTTAAGAAAGAAAAGCCTCTTCCTGTGACACATGTTTGAGATGGTTTGTTTGTGCTTCCATAGTCAGAAGCACTGAGAGGGCAAACACACAGTAGATCATACTGACAGAGCCAGGCTGGAAAATTCCTAATTACTTTGGCAGAATCAGAAGGGGTAAAAGGAAAAAGAATAAAATAAGTAATCCACAAATTCCATAAAACAATGACATTATCTTTAATTCACGGACATTATAACTCTGTGCCATTATCTTAGTTATATTCTAATTCTATTTTCGGTAAACAAATTACCCATAATATGCATACACACGATAATAATGTGTTTTACTAATATTAATGTGGAAACCTGTGACTGTCATTGTCAGTGACAGGGAACTGATATATACATATACATCCCAAGCACGCCGTGGAGCATACGGCGATCTCCGGAGGACAGCCGCTGGGTCGCTGGTTAGGGTCGGTTATTCTTT
>JAODKL010000128.1:1981380-1991791 GCA_026780765.1 Petrocephalus schoutedeni
CAGTCTGACCCCAGAGCATCATTAAACGGTAGGCAAATTTCACATGGGGAAATTATCACGGGAAAAGGGTTAAACACCCCCCGATATATTTGTGAAATGCTGACAGACTTTCTGTCTATTTTCTCATGTCTCTGAGTGATGATAACAGTCATTGAGGTTAGGTCACCATAATATACAGTTAGGGCCACCCCTTTTGTCCAGTGATTGGTGCATTACAATGACACCAACTCATGAAGTCGGCTGAGTTGACTCCTCCCCTGAGCTGGAGGGCCACGCCCCATGGAATGCAAAGCAGCCATTTCAACAGCCAAGCATGTGACCTCGAGCGGATTGGCTTTCGCCCGGCCAGGGTGAGGGACAGGTACCTGTCATGAAGGTGATAACTATAAGCTGCTTGGAGTTTCAATCAGAGGTGACATTGCAGGGTCACAGCAACGCGAGCTGAATCTGCCACCACATCACTGGCACTAAACAAGCCCTTCTAGTATCTGCCCGGAAAGCAGGCTAAAGACTTGCAGCTGAGACCTACATCCTCTGTTACACACAATCATGACCTTTGAATACTATCCAGAAGGTGCCAGCTGCAAAACAGCTGGGCAGTGCCTCTGGACTGCGGCCACGGAACAGGGATTTCGGGGCCAAGCGGTTTCTTGAAGAACTACAGACCTCCCTGCGTTAGATCGGACGCATTAGGTCACACTTCTGGGGAGAAAGCTTCTCTCTCCTACTAGCAGAGGAGCTGCATGAATCCAAAAGGAAGAGAAAGGAGACCTACAGTAGGAGTGACCTTCCATGAGGAGCCTCAGGCTAGTTTGGTTTCACATCCCATACAAATTATTTCTGTTTTTTATTTTTGCTCATTTTATACGCTTTACTGGGAGGCAGTGTTTTCTGTCATGTTATTGTTTTTTTTTTTTTTAAATAAAACTTTACCGCACTCAAATCAAGTAAGCTTTTAGGGTAGCCTTTTAAATCTTAACATGCTACAAATATGCAGGCCTTTTGAAGAGGGACACAGCAGGAAAAGAGCAAAGTGTTTAGATCACAGATCTGAGCAATGATGAAACGTACCAGCTCCACCGTCTCCAGTCGGCTCCATACTGTATATACCAGACTTCCATGTTGCATATGTTCTTCCATAAATTACCTTCAACTCTGCACACCAGGATTTCGCCAAAAATATACTCACAACGTACAGGTGCGAGGGAGAGGGATTAATTACTCAAGATAATGAGGTGACGGCGATGCCATCGATGGAGAGCAGTACGCTTTGCCCACCTCATGTGCACAGATGGACAGTTCCAGGTAATTCAGGGTGTTCGATTGCTTCTTTCCTCTCGTGCCAGTTGTCTCTGATGACTGGCTTTTCATGCTCTGAGCCGACGAGCACAGAGAAAGCCAGGAGTGAGTCACCACTCGCCACGCAGCTAGTAGGAGAACGACAGCAATAACGAAGCCTGATAATTCGGAGGCAATTTCACACTAACCCGCCCCTAATTGAACAGTCTGTTTGTTACATTATTTTCACTCCCCCCTCCTCACAACACGCCTTGGGGACTGTGGCTGAGAAATGGCTTCTCCCATGTCTCATTGAGCGTCTTTCAGCCCGAACTAATCTCGCAAAGCCAAACAGAGAGGGGATCGCACCGGGCGCCCAACTGTTTCCTTGACAGAGGGAAGCTGAGCATCCATTTAAGCCGATTGTGTTTCACCCGAGTTCATCCCGCTCCATTAGACGCAGGATGTCGAGATGGGCAGCCACACATGTCACAAAGAGGCCCCTTGCTTTTTTTTTTATTTAAATAAACCATCACAAAAACTGATCTTCCCAGGCCTCTCGCGCTCTCTCCCTCTTGCGTCGATCGCGGGCCGCTCCTCGGTCCGCTCCCTGTCACCACCCCGTGTTCATCAGTGCTAATTACTGTTCCACTAATTGGAAGATGACATGGTATTAATCAGAGACAAGGAGCGGGGTTGAGCAAGTCAGGGAAACAGTTAATTGGGCTGCTGATTGGCTGAGACTAATTGGGGCGAGTTCTGCATGGACGGGACAGGAGCGGCCCCAGTGGGGTGGGACAGCGCTCCTTAGCTGTGGCACAACACCACCAATTAAAACACACGTTTCTCCCTCCCGCTCCCCTAATCGCTGGTGTGCGTTTTCAGAACAACGTTCTTCATATGCTAATTGCCCACCTTTTAAAAATTATGTGAAAAGAAGACATTTGGAGTCCTAGGAGATAAATGGATGCTTATTATAGACAGTATTTACTTTGTTTTTTTATTATTTTCTTACTTTCATTGTTGGTGCAAATGAGTAAGTTGTATATTCTGTCTGAAGCCATGCAGCACCTTAATATAAAATGTGAGGAACTGAGTACATACAAGCCCATTTGATGACCTACAACTTAATTTACAGAGACCGAACAAGTGGACCCCTCCACCACGCATGGCCTTTGCCTGCTCAGGAAAACAGCAATTTTCTTCTTTGGAGCTACGTTCTGAAAAGGAATGAATCATCAGACAGAGCTTTGGTTATAAAAGGGAAGCATTTTGAAGCAGGAGCCAATTCTGTGCCCGGAGTTTTAAGGGGGTTTTACTCTATGAAATATGCAATGGCATTACATATGCCTGTATGTTACATATTTCATCCATGCATCTTCTAACAGCTTACCCTGGGCAGGGTGGCAAGGGGCCTAAAAACCTTTTGGGCACTGGCGAGGGATACCCTGGACAGGATGCCAGCACGCCACACAATGGGCAATTCAAAGGTGCCAATTCAGTGAGCGACATCTTCAACCAAGAACCAAACCAAGAAATATATACGGTAAAAACCATGTATGCAGATAAGGTTGCAGTAATACTGTTTGTACCTCAGGAATCACAAAATATATGGACACAACCTAGACAGAAGACATTTGTGCACATTCATATTTAAACCCAAAATTCAGTTTCTATGCATCACCAGCACATTAATGTACATTAAAACGCATTTATTTCCAAAGCTAATATTTAATTATGCCCAGCATGGCAATTCATCAATGACTCAGTGAAAAACTCCTCTTAACAGAGGACATGTTTTTATCATAGTATTATAGTCAGTTGTATTCACTTGAATGCATACATAGCTCTGTGTTTTTGTCACGGCCTCCTGTGTGCCACGCCCCTCGCTACCCTCGTGTGGAATTCTAGCGTTTTGCCCCAGCCGTGTCTTGTTATCTGTTCATTAGTGTTGTGTATATTAGTCCGCGTTAAGTCTGTTTCCCCAGTCCGGTCATTAAAGTTACTCGTGTTTCCCTGCACGTCCTGTGTTGGAGCCTTTTTTGTATCGCCTGTTCGCCCGTCTCCCCGCAAAACGTAACAGTTTTATTGATGAATTGACTGTTTTATGGTGTTTAGCGATGGACCCAAGATTACTGTCGTTGAATAAAGGATATTTTGTTACCTGGATTTTTCAAAGGCTCCCTTCCAGCAAAATACCATGGTCCATCAAGACCTGTATCTCATTTCACCAAAGGAGTTTCTTCCCTACGGCCATCAAACTCATTACCAAGGTTCAGTCTTCCATGGGTCACGCACACCAGAATTCAGCCAGCAACTTATTTATATAGTTATTTATTTAGGTTCTGGACGATCAGGTTATTTCTTTATTAATTTGTCTTGTTTGCACTGCTCTTTTGCACAGCATCAACCTGTTATAAATGGCGTCTCTGGAATGTAATGTTTCACTATTGTAAACATTTTTAGTGGTACTTTTATTATATTTTTATTTCTTTCGAATTCTGGCCGCTGCATGGCATATGCCGAATTCCTTGTACACATAACCGCACTAGGCATTAATAAAACTGATTCTGAGATGGGTGCCCCCCGCTTTACGAAAGGTTTATTTTTTCGCCACTTCGCTTTTACGAAAAACCTATATTCACGCACAAGGCCATAGCCAGGATTTTTAAAATACAGAGGTGGAATGCATTAGCCCATCCTAGGTCTGCCCTGTGATAGATCATGGGTATTGGACTTGGGTGCCGGGGTCCTTAGGGGTAGCTCTGGTCGTGGTAGCACCTGCTTTCATCAACCGAAAGACACCCGAAGAAGATCTCTGCTTTTATGAAAAGCAGAAATACCATTTAGCATTTAGCTATCAGTGAGCCAATTACAGATATACAGCTTTGTGCCACATATCGACGTTCCAGTCAACAATATGCAGTCCGATAAGGTTATACAAGAGCTGAAAATCACCTAGTGATGTCATAGTCATCATAATGTCCTAGTGCAACGCACTACTCATGTGTTTGTGTTGATGCTGTTGTAAAGACATATTGCGCTGCCAGCTGCATGAAAGTATAGCACATACAATTATGTATAGTACATGATACTTGTTGGTACTAGCTATATTACTACTTTATGCATTTACTATACCATACTTTTTATCATTATTTAGGCTATACCATATTGGCCTAGCCTTGGTGAATAGTAAATTATACCATCTAGGTATGTGTAAGTACACTCCACGATGTTCTCACAACTGCAAAAACGCATAATGACACATTTTTCAGAACATATCCCTATCGTTAAGCAAACATAACTGTTTTGATTCCGGGAAGTTAAATTACACTGTTTATAGATTATATTGGCTTTGTATTTATCATATTATTCTTGTTTTTACTTTATGTGTGTTATTTTAGGTTTGATGTATTATTTTGTAAGGTTTGGTGGGTATTTTTTTTGGTCTGGGAATGGTCACATTTTTCCCATTTTATAAATGAAAAGTAATTGATTCTAATGTAATTGATGAATGGTTCACAGATGGATGACTGAAGGAGAACCTTCAGACACATTACCCACATTTCTGAGACCTGTGTGACACCTCGTTGGCAAACATGCGGCCCTCTCCTCCTCTTCCTCCTGTGTAGTACAGAACCCTCCACTCCATCACTCCCAGCACCATTTCAGCCACAGACACCCCATCCCAAACTTTATCTCCCAGCCATACGACGCCCATTCCCTGATCTCCAGCGCCGATGATGAACGGCTCTCAATGTGACACATCTCGCCATCTCTACTTTCCGTTTATCTGGCAGCGTGAGACAGTACCGGTATTAATGTGAGCCAAAACCTGGGTCTAAACACAACACAAGGGCTGAGGAGTGAGCGAGACGTTGAGCAGTAAATACAGATGGAAGAAAGAGGCATAGATTTATGGTTCAGGTTTCACTAGGCAGCAAAATGAAAGGTCAGAGCCTCATGTCGTACCTTCCAAGCGGGCGGGAACGTGAACGGGCGTAAGTATTCCTGGACACAATTAACCTTCTGCATCTTCCTGCTGAGGGATTTGGGGGGGAGTAAGGTGTTGAAAAGCAGCAGACACGGCTTGTCAGGGCGAGTTTCCTCCACACATTATTAAGTCTTGCAGCGAGTTCCCTCCGCCACCGGGCTCCTTCTACCTCATTTCCCATTTCTTCCTCCCTAATTTATTTGCCAAGTTCACCCCTTTGCAGAGATTTCACGCAGTTTCACATCAGGTTTCCCAATTCTTGCTCTTCTTAAAAAAAAAAAAAACACACTGGACTAATTCTAAAGCAAAAAAATTATTAAAATAACCAATAATATATGTCAAAGTTAATTGAATACACACACACACATTATATATATACACATACATACACACACACACATATATATATATATATACACACACACATATATAATATATATATATATATATATATATACACACATACATACTCGCATACATACATACATACATACATATATATATTATAGGACACGAAAACTGGCAGTTACTGGCAGTAACCAGTAACAAGCCTGTAAAAGGTTGCTTAACTGTAGCCCATTTGTCAGGTCCCATCTTGGTCATTAAACAGTTGTTCTGGGTTGTGACTGCTCATCTTGTATAGCCATTACGGTAACAGAGCAGTTAACCTATCTATAGGCATGACCATTGCATATAAGAATGAGGATTACTCATAGGGTGCAAGTTAAATCCAAAGGTAAGACGCATGCAAAGTACATAGAACAGCAGCTGAGTGATAGAGAGGTAGGCTACATGTTCCTTTACACATTAATCGTCCCTCTGGTACCCCAGCACATCTACGCTGGCCCCTCTTTGATTTGCTGAGGTGTTTACAGGCCACCTTGCTGACAAGCTCTTTGCCCTGAATGTCCTCTGACGTGAAGGTCTTCTGCACCTGCATACCATCTGTGTGCGTCTGCTCCCCGCCACAGCACAGACATCCTGAAAAGTGCAGCCAGAACAATTAAACGCCATGTTTATTTTTAGGCAGCCTAATTGCCTTGGATTTATTACAACCTGGATAGCACCTTCTGACACGGACACCCACAGGTAAAGAAAAGAAACTATTTATATACTTGCAAAAATACACAGCTTTTCATAAACGGCATATGAAATTAAACTGAAGGAAAATGGTATTATTCCTTTCTTGTGCCTTTGGGCTCAGTCACTCCACAACGAGACAGCCCAGTCACTAATTGGTAGTGATGGGAGAGACAGTTTCAAATGCCACAGTTGGGGGCTCCCCACATACTGTACAATCAGTCACTGACTGGTTTTACACATTTCCCACTGCCTACTTTATTGGCCCCCAGTGGGTCAAACTAGCATGTGACTAGCAGCACGTGGTAATCTTTCCCAGGGTGAGTTTCTTGCCGTCTCGTTTCCCCGTTACACTTAACCAAACTAGTACCCATACTTACTTTCCAGGCATCTGCAGACTAATAATGACCACCATGAAATTCTGTTAATGAGACGCATTCCACGGACTTTGCAAAAACAGTCCTCCAGTTAGATAGTCAGGAAATTAACTGCAGCTATGTACCACTTGGTGCATAGGAAGGGTTGAATGCCAAAGGAAAATGTAAGAATTATATGACTAAGCACATAGAAAACTGGTCGGCAACATCTGTAGATTACAAGTAGATTAAAAGTAAGCAAAGATAAAGATTCGGATCAATTTCCATCAATTCGCCATCACAGCTCTGCCTCCTGGGTATTTCGCTAGTAGACCATCTTCCTGGATGGTGAAGGACCTCCTCAGAGTGCATAGAGCTTCACTCTGATACCATGGATATATAGCTTTCTCCTGCTAGCTTGCTTCAGCCATGGCATAGATCGAAGAAAGTAGGCTTCAAAACCCAGCCACTAAGACTAGTTCATTGATATTTCTGTTGCAGCCCATGTAGCGGCGAGAACCTTGGAGTAAGGCAGGTGTAAATGGAGTACTGTAGGAGGACTGCGAGTACCGCAGTCATTCTGTTCTTACTTTGCCGCTTCTGGGCTAGCAGCTGCTTAGGTTTGATTGCCAAAAGGTAAGTCAGGCAGCACTTACAGAACTTCCGTATGAAACATCAGGCTGCGGTGCAGGATGGCTGCCCAGCGACTGCCCATGCACACCTACACACCCAGTGGGCAACTTAAAGATACCAGTTTGCCTAACCACATGCTTTTGGATTCCAGCGGGAAATAAATATATGCAGAGGACACCTGAAGTGAACAGGAAGAACATACAAACTCCATATGAATGCAGAGAGAGGACATGAGATCCAAACCCGCAGTGCTGGAGGTGCAAGATGACAGTGCTACCCAATGACAGCCAACAGGATGGCAGCTAAGCTCAAAGCCCTATTCCCAAAGGTAGCCGTTTCCTAAAAGCAGACATGCTCAGCTATAGGTGTCTTCAGCCTCTGCCTTGGCAGCCCTATAAAGCCACACCAGTTCATCCATGTGGACGTCGGAATCTGGATGAGGTTAGCCCTCAGATGCCAAATAACAACATTGACCATTAAAAGGTACAGCCAGTTCAGTATGAGCACTGAACACATAAGATAAGAGGGGCACCAGTGTCCTGAGAAGGGTTTCCTAAATCTTAGATACAGATGGCAGAACCCAAACAGTAACTCAGAATTGGGCTGCAGCTGAAATTCAGCTTGAGTTAGCACTAAGACATGCTTAGCAGGACATGCTTCTTTCCCGGGAGTCAAAGCATGCAGATAAGATGCTTATTGTGTTAATGAGTAGCTAATAGATAGCTAATAGAAGAAACCACCTGATCTCAGAGAGGTACCACCGTCTGCCAAGCTGCAGCTTGGCAATCCTGGTTCTTCTCTGGGACTCCTGAGCTGCTCCAATTTAGCCTCTAAGAGGCATTTGAAACCAAACATTCTGGGTCACGCTGGTGGATTAAACTGGCAGCAGATGGAACTAGGATAACAAACTTAAATTATAATTTACATGCATATGACTTTGTGAGATAAATTTTATTTCTGAAAATCACACCCATAATTCCTCACGAACTCAAAATACAAGAGACCCAGTGTAACCAGAAACAGCAAGAGAATGAAACAGGACCATTACAGATTTTACACCTTTCTTGACACTCCAGTATGAACATACTAATCTACCTAGAAGACGTATTCCACTTTCATCACTGACAGTGACACCATTTCTACCATCGCATGCACACACGCACACACACACGCACACACACCTTCCTAACCTCTGTGCAGTCTCAGCAGAATACAAATGCAACCGGCAGCTGGAATCCAAGTGGTTCCTAACCAGAATGGCCAGGCTCAGGGTGACGCAGGGTGACGCAGGGTGACACAGCAGAAGCCGACCCTGTCCCCAGCTTCCTGTCAGCATCTCCGTGATGAATCGCCCCAGTGCCACTCGCTCCCACAGCTTTGTTGACTACCAGCAGGAGTGGCGGTACCTACGCGAATCTGGCCCGCGTCCTTCATCTGGCCGCGCTCGGTCGTCCTTCCTGTGATGGCCCGCACACTTCTGGGTGTCCTTCCAGAGAACATTCAGGGGATATCAGCAGAATGGTGTGGGCAGAGCCTGTCACAGTGCTGTTATCGCAGCACCAAAGACAAAGCCAGGGCTGCAGAAAGCCGCATACTTCAATCTGAGGACCACAGAATATAACCCAGGGCAGCAGGTAGTAAAAGTGATTAAGGGTGTGTGTTTATAGGCTGAAGGTTGTTGGCTCAATTCCCAATGGGGGGGGGGGGGACCAGTTGTTGGGGAGGGTTCCTGACCTAAATTGCTACATCAACATAAGTGGCCATACGAACAGTAAATCTTTTCTAGAAGAAAAAAAAAAAACACCAGCTAATTAACTAAATCTGATTAACAAGCGACTGTGGTTCACCCTCACATACCAAGAAGAGGATGGGCATGGGCAAAAGATACCAGACGAGAGAGATGTGAACATCGGCGAGAGGGAAACGCAGACGCCTCGGCTCCAGCCTGTGAGGCCCAACCGCTACGAGCAGAACAAACTGCAAAGTGCTCTGCGCGACGCTTGAGGAGTCATTGAAAACAAAGGGGAAGTTTCACAGAATGCCATATGCACAATGCGGGCCTTCTCAGCCGTGTTAATGTATTCACTGACACATCAGAGGGCGCTGTATTATATCATATGCAAAAGTCTATGGATCTATGGACGTACAGAGGGTCTCATTGCAGCCTCACACCTCCAGGTCATGCACATTCCAGCCTCACCCTCGATCTGTACGTGTGCAGTCTGCATGTTCTCCCCTGTCTGTGCAGCTCTCCTTCCGCAGCTCGACACACATGCATTTAGGCAGCAGAGCATCTCTAAACTGTGTGTGACTGTATGTCCGTGCACTGGAATCTCCTGCCTTGTGCTGCCCAGGATAGGGGCCCAGGCTTGGCGTAGGCTCTACTGTATAAGCAGATAAGGAAGAAGGATGATTACTAGATAATGTGAACCGCTTTCAAATGACCCAGACAGACGTTAGTGACATGATGCAGCATCCCTTTCCTGCTGTCTTCCAGCATGACGATAACCTGATGCATGGAACACCGTTCTCACATGGAGACCCGCATTGACTTTTCAGTGTTCAGTGTCTCAGATTTTGGGGTACCAAATTGGGCTTCCGATGCAGACTAACACAACTATGGCCCAAAATTTTAAGAGCCCCCAGTCACTCAGAGGCCCTTGGAATCACCCCCCCCCCAGCCGCCCGTTTGCCAGGCACACATAGCAAATGCAGCTAAAGCTAAACATGACCAGCCTAATGCTGCAAAGCAGTAAATGGCAAAGCGAGAGCTATTCCTCCATCAGACTCTCAGCTGGTTCCCCTCTCGTTTCCCACTCTAACCCTTTTTACTCCCCCACAAAACCGTGATCATAATCTATGCTCCCTGGGTGCTTTTTACACAACCTGATTGTCTGGACCAGCCTCCTTACTGTGCTAACATTTTACTTTTTTAACATTCGCACACAATTACAGGCTACTCATATACTCATTACACAGTTATATACACAATCGCAGGCTACTCATATACTCATTACACAGTTATATACACAATTGCAGGCTACTCATATACTCATTACACAGTTATATA
>JAODKL010000128.1:1991891-2015226 GCA_026780765.1 Petrocephalus schoutedeni
TACTCATATACTCATTACACAGTTATATACACAATTGCAGGCTACTCATATACTCATTACACAGTTATATACACAATTGCAGGCTACACATATACTCATCTCTATAGCTCAACAAGTAGATGTGCCAGCAATCTGAAGCTGGTGAGTTCGAATCCTGGGAAGCACACAAACAGCAACCCTTTCTACCACTGTAACCAGCTTTGGAGAAACTCAGGCCACTCAGAGGCGGCCAACACTATCAGCACAGGGAAAGTGTACAGTACATGCAGGTGTTTTAGGTCAGCTGTTCAAACCCAGGTGTGAGGACACTTCAGCCAATCAGTTCTCTAATTAGGGAGTTGCACCGAGAACCTGCTTACCCGTCGGCCCGTCATAGAAAAGATTGGCCACCCCTGCTGTTAAATATAACTCAAACTAAATGTGCAAGCTTAACTAGTTGCGCTAATTGAAGAGAAACTGACTACGGCCAGCTGATGACATTTTGCTAAACCCGTTTGGCTTCCTGCAGGATTTCTGTAAATTGCAGCATGTGGATGACAGTAAACCTCAAACGGCCCTTAAGGAATTTGTGCAGTATTAATTTGACACGGGTGTAATAGAGTTTACCTCACGTTTATTTTATCTGCCTGATGTTCTTCACCCAGTATAAGTTATGCCGCTGTTGTGGCAAATTACTGCTTAATGCACTTAAGCGCAGGTTAAAAATGACACCAGCAGTTTCCATTAATCATTAAGGCACTTTTTTTTATATGGTCTCGATTTCATTAACACATAACATTTTCTCTGCTATGTTGTGACAAACCTGGGCCGAATCCGAGATGCTCATCTGCCTCTGAGCTTCCTGATTCCCAGGGCCTTGGAGCAAATAATCACCCTCTCCAGATGGAAAAACATCTTTTCGATTGGTTGCAGGGAACCTGTGGGGAAGCAGAACACATTGTTTTTTTTCTCCTGTGTGCCTGCTCTCAGCCAGCTCTAACTCCAGTACACACAGATCCACTCTGCCCCGGTTCTGATCAGAGAAACCCTAACTCAAACCCCTAACCCAACTCAATAGAATGTCAATAGAATGTCATTTTCTATGCTGACATTCTAAGAGCTGCTGAACGACCTTTCATTGTTTTTAAAAAACAATGACAATAGAGATATAGTCTATTCTCTATAGTTTGTGACTGTTAGGTAACCCAGGCCCGTAGCCCGAAACATATGTTGCGGTGGGGGCTCGGCAACCCTATGGATTGTCCCCCCCCACAGATCTGGCTGACTGGGTGGGGGGCCTCCTTAGTGGATTTTGCCACCCTGGGGCATCAAGAGAATTTAAGGGAAATTCATACTTGTGATATTAAAACTGGGCTATGCTCATGAGTGATAACAAAAGAAAAGAAATAGGGGGCTGGGGGGTTCAAAGTCTTAATTTTTTTATGCGGTTATGTGCCTGGTGTCGTCCACACAGCCAGCAGGCACTGGCCCCCCCATCAGTACTGCATAACGCAGCAGGCAGGCCGCTTTATATGGGGGCTGGCCCATCGTGCTTGGCCAGCTCCCATCACATGTCACACCCCAGCGTCGATGCCCTCTGCGCCGAGCGCTCGATGTCGAAATCGAGGCATCCCCACATCCCCTGTGCTGTTACCAAAGCAACAAGTCCAGGCCGGGCCAGGGTGGGTCTCTGCGGCATCCATGGAGACAGGATCACATCCGAGACATTTCAGTTCAGCACTGTAGCTTACATAAAATGCTCGGACCTGTGCTGTAATGCAGCACATCTGGTGTTGACCCCCCCCCCCTCCCTGTGGTGCATTTGTGAGCGCGCAGTCAGACTGTGAGGGATAAGAGACAGAGCAAGGACTGGGGGTGGGGGGGCGTGTGAGATATGATAGAGAAACATAATAAAAATGTTTCATTCTCTTGCATTACATAATTCAGTTAGGATTGTGATTCTGTTCGGATGTCCAGAAAACAAATCTAGACAATCTGGGCTGGTTTTGGAGAATTCTTTTGAGAGTCCTTTCCGACGGACAGCCTGCCGACAGCAGAGACACCCCCAAGTGATAACTCCAATCAGGAATGCGTGTAGACTCAATGAGTGGCTTTCACACACCATGCTATCAAATCGAAGTCAAGACCCAGGCCTTGTGGTCACTGATAACAAAGTTCTAATGAAATGGGGGGAGGGGACACATGTTGAGATTATCTGTTGTTGGGTTATATAAATATGGGATGTATATACCCATACATCATTGAAGAGACAGTCAAGCAGCAACGCCATCCCCTGCATTAATTATTAATTATTGTCACCAGTCCTTCGTCTCCACCAAGGGTCTATATATAAGTATGCATCTGCTTTAGATTTCAATGGCCAGCCAGATAACAAGGAATGAGGTTCCTGAAATCATATTCATCATGAGCAGACAAACAGCAGCAGTCACTCTCAGCAGCCTAGCTTGTTCCATACGTCCTTTTCGTGTCCTTTCCCCCGTTTCCCTCCCTTTTTCCACCTTAAATGTCTTTCCCTATTCCTTGGAAATATAACCGTCACTAAAACAGACAGACTGACGGCACGTCCTCTGTGTCACGTGGCTGGAGATTCCAAAGTGAAATTTCGGAGGGGGTGCCACCTAGGAGCCTGAAGTGCAGGCATAATGGAGTCATTGGCATTGGTCTGGGTCTGAGAGCAGACACAGCTTGTAGGGAGAGAGCAGATGGTTCTGGAACCTGGAACGGTCTCCTGATGCTACTTGCCCCTCTGCCTCCTGGAGACGGTCATTCTTGCTGCAGAAGTGCATTGCAGGAGCTTGCACCAAGCTAATCCCCTCTCCATCTCCTCACAGCAGCTACGTGACTCTTGCGGATGACGTCTTCCACTAGACGCTAGGCTCCTCAGATGGCCCTGCGGGTGTGGTGGCAGTGGGACAGTTTTTCCCGAGCACCCAGAAGGCCACCTTGGACAGCTCAGCTGTCACTCTGACAGCCGGTACCCAGCTGACCAAAAACCACGACGCTGTCTGCTTTAACAAAGGGAGGAGCTCCGATCCCAAACAGCTCCCTCATCTGCTGTCCTTGGCTACTTCACATAAACCCTTCAGACCCAAGTGCAGCACTGCTCAAGGTCCATAGTGCTTAGTTACCCCCATATCAGTCAGCCACTACATAAATTAGACATGGCTCTCTATTATTCAAAGCTGGATTTAACCAACGGCAATAAAAAATCCTGCCAATAGGCTTCGTACACTGGAAAATTACTCCCCATTGTTCAGATTTACACCAATTTCTACACTCTTTTTAACGTTATGTACGGGGCCCTGATATCCAACTGACGGGCAGAAATGTTCAGCTTCACTTTTTTTAAGCCAACCTGTCATGGGCCTGCAATTATCTTCAATATATAGGGGATGCCCTGAAATTGTCAAGATCAGCTGGGGCTTACCGCAAAGCTGTGAAGCACAGTTTGGGTATCCAGATGACAGGCGCGTCCCTAAATCACCAAGATGCGAGATCCATTCCAGGACTCCCTACTGCTGCAGGTTCAGGGTCTTACTTGACATCTCTGGCTGGGTCCCCTCAGCGATTTCACCTGAAAGGGGGAACCAAATCTGGGCCAGGGGATAAAGACAAACCAGCTGGCATAAGCATGACTATTATATAGACTGGCATCCTCCTCTCTACCTTCTCCTGAAGTGTTGGCGTGCCCTCTATTCCACCTATGTATGAATGATGTCGATGCAATGATCATTTATTAGTTGAGCTTTACAACCCGGCCCATGTCAAGGTGATCTATACATTAGGAACGGGTATAATCTGGACTGGCCACCAGTCCTAGGGGGTGAGGTGGGGAATGGGGGGATTAGGGACCCTGGTTGTGTTTCTACCTCCTGGCCCGTGTCTCCTTTTGGGTCATTGCTGAGATGCTGATTGATGAACAGTGCACTTTCCATCCCTTGCAATACACACTCACCTGTCCCATATTTGTTATGCTGCCTACATGTATTAATGCATCTGTTGTTGGTTATTTTTTTTTGTCTAAAGCGAACCTGGAAAGCAAACGGGAAACTGAAGAATCACAAGCTGGTGTTATCACTGTAAGGGGCTCCTCTCTGTCTCTCTGCTCTATCTTCCCTTATATCTGGTCCCCATCCCTCAGGTGGAAATCAAATCGATAAAACAGGCCGACTCGCTGCACCTCTCTGGTGTCACACTGGCTCTGTTTGTTGGCCCGGCAAGAGGAATCTTTCAGGTTCTAATTTCAGTCATCATGCAAGCGGATCCGTGCTGAATCCGCAGTTCCGTTAACATTACCGTCATAATTAGCCGTTATGTGGTATAAACGGGGCTCGGGGCGGGGGACCGCCACGGGCGACGGGGAGTAAAGGCTGCAGCGTGACTCGCTTTCGGGTAGATCCCCAGCAAAACCGCAGAACCTGTCAATTTAAATTCAGAGTGCGCGATGCGAGCCCCTGCGTGACGGCGCGCGATTCCATGCGACGGAATGCAGATCCCTAACTCACAAACACTGTACATTAAATTTGTAGCACTTTGGCGATTTCGTTCTGCAGTTGCCGCTAGTGCATTAATTACACGTTTTACACTTTTTTTTTATTTATTTATTTATTTATTTTTAAATACTGACCTAGTCTCGCATACAGCCACAATTTGGGTGTCAAAGGAAAAAAAATGAACGTCAGCGGGAAATTCAATCGATCAGCTTGCGCTCTGTGCACAATATACCGCATGGAGTCTAAGTCCCTCTTGTCGCAATGGTTAGAAAATCATGAGCAAGCAGACAAATGCTGTCTCCAACGCACAGAAAGGAAGGGAAAAACCCATTCTTACTTGGAGTGGCATAGACAACCGGAGGACAATGTAGCTGACACTGAGGGGGAAAAAACTATTATATTCATCTTCCAGCTGCTGATCGAGTACAGCAGCGCTTCCCGACCTGATCCTCAGGGACCCACAGACAGCCCACGTTTTTGCTCCCTTCCAGCTCCCTGCCAGACAGCCCACGTTTTTGCTCCCTCCCAGCTCCCTGCCAGACAGTCCACGTTTTTGCTCCCTCCCAGCTCCCTGCCAGACAGTCCACATTTTTGCTCCCTCCCAGGGAACTCGGAGGGAGCAAATACGTGAAGTGTCTGTGGGTCCCCAAGAACCGGGTTGGGAAACACTGGAGTACAGAGTCATGGGGCACAGGGCTGGAGTACACCTTGGACAGGATGCCGGTCCCTCACAGGACACATAAAATGTCAGTTTACTGAATGTCTTTGGGCTGTGGGTGGAAACCTACACAGCATGGGGAGGACATGCAAGCATCAAAAGCAGAAAGAGCAGAGGTGGGATTCAAACCCACATCCCTGAAGGTGCGAGACGACAGCGCCACTGAGCCACCCCATCACCACTTTGATTTATCGGTCCTGAAATTTCAGAGCGACTTCACATGCTTTAGCACTGTGAGTCAGTTCATCCATCTTCCGCTCATTTCTGAGCTGCGGGAAGAGATTCATGCAATGTGGCGAAAGAATGCAAACCCCCAGCGCTTAAGGTGTCAGGGCACAAGGCTGCCCGTCAAGCCACCAAGCCCTGATACCATCAGCCTCCATTTGTGGGCTGGTTAACATCACAACACTATCATGTGACACCCATACGTGAGGTATGTGGCTTTGATCCTGTTAGGGTAGGCGTATAAACACACCGGAGTGTATGATCTAGTTTGATATTAGGTTTGGGAGAATTGCCCATCCTTCAAAGATTTGGAGACTGACATTTTTTATTTTATTTTTCCGCCCATATCCAGGGGCCTTATTTTTGGTGTCTCTGTCAAAGCAGGCCCCCCTAACTGTCCTCTCCGAATGATACAGACGTGCAGCAGAATTGCAGGTGTTCCCAGGCTCAGAGACAGATGGGGGCGTGCAGGGGACGGCCGGAGTGCGGCGGAGCACAGGGTGACCTTTTCGCGGCATAGAGGCGGCGTGGCTCTGACAGCGGGACAGAGGGAGCCCGACCCTCAGTGTAATAGATGGGCGTCCTCAAAGCGAGTGCCTCCAGTGCACCCGCCCCCTCGCTGCTGCCACAACTCCCCCCGCTGGAGATGCTTCCACCCTGAGCTCATTTCCTATCATTAAAATACATATTTTTCTTGTGTCACTTTTCCTCTCCATCTCCTGTTCCCACTTGTTCCCAAGCAGACGATACCTACACACATAGATCTCACTGTGCTAGGAAGAAAAAATGCTTTATTTGTGCAAGTATGGGAACAAGTACATCGGAATGAGTTTGTTTTCTGTATATCCCATCTTGCTCTGCTTTTTTTTAAAGACATATACACATATAGAGGTGCAAGCAAGGCTTGGGGAGCATTTTTTTGGGGGTATGGGGGCAGTGCACAAAGGCCGAACACCCCCACCCCCCCCCCTGCCAGAGTGAAATTAACAAAAAAAGAGGTACTCCCCACTCTCAGCCAGTATGTTCATCCTTTACCGTGAGTAGGGATCTAAACAGGCCGGTCATATTATACGGGTGGCCACGGGTGGCTGCTTCAGACCTCGAATGAAACTTAGAACCCGAGAAAACACATAATTCATTGTGTGGGTCTGGGTGTCACCCCATCACGAGGAAAAGGGATTCCAGCGAATGCAACAGCAAATTGAGTATATCGCTTGACGTAAGAGCCTGTCTCTATTGGGATGTTACAAACGTGACTTAACACATGGTTGCGGGGTAGTACACTAGGCAGGTTAGGGTCGCCAGAGGTGGTCAGGTCCAGAAAGTAAAAATCTAGACCAAGATTTTGTTTCAAACAACCAGTTGAGTATAAAGAGTCACAGTCACAGACTCAACTGGACGGCTGAAACAAAATCCTGGTCCGGATTTTTACTTTCTGGACCTGAACTGTCCACCTCTGAATGTTGTATTAGACTAGAGGATTTCTGTCTCAGAATGAGCTCATCCCGGCTACTTGAGGATAAGCAGCTGAAATGAGAAAAAATCTGTCGCAATACCCAGGAAACAGTCAGAGTGAGAGATGCAGGACTCACACGGACTCCCCTCACGCTTACGAAAGAGCACGGACTGGCACCGACACTTGCTTTTTAACCTGCCAATAACCAAAAATATGTGCAGGCCATGAAAGAAGAGCATGCACACACAAGCAGGTCCCGTTCCACTGGCAGCATCCCAGAAAGCCTTGCCGTGGGGGCGTAATATCCGTCTCTGTCGATGGGATGCCAGGCAGATTGCTCGGGGGGGGGGGGGGGGTCTTCGAAAGATGGTCCTAATTGAGCCGTCACCGGTTTACGAGTGCAAAAAAAAACCTCAGGGTGTGCCGGCGGTCCGCCTGGCTAACCAGCAAAAGACCCCTGAGAAACCGCAGGAACCTCGCGCTCGAGGAGCGGATAAAATACTGACATCCTTTAACGGAGACGCCTAGCCACCGGAACCGCAGCGTGCCTTTTTAAGCATTAAGTGGTTGGGTCTTTTTTTTTGGAGTAACAATTTTTAACAGATTACAGGCTTTCGGCCCCTCTTTTCCGCCACATTTGCTACAGCTCAGTGATTATGATTAAGGCAAAATCGCCAAGCTCTGATTTCCCCTACCAAGGACTGCACAGTCCCTCTGTCGCATGATGCGGCAATGCAACGCCAGAAAGGGCGTCGACAAGATCTCACTCCTGACAAGCCACAATCCCCCCCAATCCATCACCTATTCACGACAAACTATATAAGTCCTCGCTGTTCTACCCCCCCCCAACCACATTCTGCTAATGCCCCACCCCCATTTCCTGAGATTGTACGGCGTGACCGAATATTAGTTATTTTCCCGTCTTTTGTGGACGGAAAGATGCTGAACAGCAGTTAAATGGGAGACGGTACATTAATTAAAGGCAGCAATTTGCTTTCCTTTCCTTTGTTGCCGGGACAGCGGCGCAAAGATTGATGAAGTGGAGGCTAATTCGAGAGGAACCACTGCATCTACATCTACGCCTAATTGAGATGGAACGCCCATTAGATCTGCAGTATGTATTAGGGTGTCAGAATTCATATTATTTTGTCCCTTAGCGATCTGTTTGCGTGTACGTTTCATTCTCCCACCATAAATGCGTTTTTAGCGCGGCGACCGTCAGCGATTAGCGAAGTCACCAATCCGGGCTTCCAGTGGCCACCAACCCCACCAACTGCTATGGGAAGCACACCTTTGCTAATTAGCGGGTCATTCTCCGAGGTGTGATACAAACAACAGGGATAGCGTGTGGCCCGGAACGGTCAGGATGCTGTCCTTTGATCGGCAGGTTGCTGGCTCAAATCCCAGAACTGACAGCGATTTCAGCGTTAGGTCTCTGAGCAAGGACCTTAACCCCTGATTGTCGACTGCCTGACTCTGCTTTAAAAAAAGACAGCGCCCTCGACCAACAGCACCCTGTTAGAGGCCCTCGCCAGGCCTTCAGATGAACCCGCTAGCAATTTCCTGGTCAAATCCTAGGTGGAAACAGTGAGGCTGGAATTTTTTATTTTTTTTTTTAAATACATGCAACTAGTTCTGCCAGAGGCATCTAGGTCAAGCCTGGAATGTAAATACGTACACATATGCCAAGGAAGTAAAAAAAAAAAAACATTGTCAGTGTGCCAGCGAGATCTCAGACAATGTCTCTCCTTCCCTGCCCATTGTAGTAACATCGCTACAGGCCCTCCGTTAGCTTACCCCATTGCGCATTCACTCCCCCTTCACTGCCAGGCTCATAATATTCAGCTATATAAAATGTTTCCAGCATATAAAAAAAATTAAATGTGGCAAACTGAATATTTCAGACGATTTGTATATTAATAAATTGTTGGGAGCTGAAAGCTGGCCTGTGCCGAAGGCAAATGAGAGGATATTATCTGCCATGACAACCTAAATCCATCCAGTCTGCATGCAGATCGCTTCTACCCCCCCGCCCCTCCCCGTTCTCACCCCCGCGCCGACCGTTTCACCTCTGCCCTCAGCCATGCTGGCACTGGATTGCAAGGCCAGCTCCAGCATACCCCTGCAGCCTAATTAAAGCAGACAGACTTAGTTAAGATGTCACTTGGAGGCGTCCGCGGCGAGTCAAAGTGACGGCCAACGATCGGGTTCCAATTGATCAGCGACACAAAACTAACTGGATAAATTGGCGTCACGGGGGAAAAAAAAAAGGTCACACAAAAAAAAGTGTGACCCCTATACTCGACCCCGCCCACACACCTCGTACCCACCCCCCCGCAGCATTCTATAATTGCCATTTCTCGCCTGACAAGAAGCTAACCACCCCTAATCTGTCTGCTTGACCGCCGGTTCAACTGCGTTCAGAACCGCTAGGAGGAGTGGATGAGGAAGCGGTTTCCGTGGCGACCTCTCAGACCTGTGCTCAGAGCGTGCGGATTCACAGGCAGAGGTTCCTAGCCTTCAGGATTTTCCCTAAATCGTGCATGGCTTCAAATTAGCTCCTGCTTCAGGGCCCAGAAAATGAGTTTGCTGATGGGGATATTCCTATAATAGTCTCATTATCAGCTGATGCTGCGGGCGTGTGGGAGTCGAATATCTTCATAAATGAAAGCAGGATACTCAAAAAACACAAGGCACGTGTCTCATCACAATACAGTGACACGGTAACAAAGGTTTGAAGTGTCAAGAACAGTAAACTCCTATTATTGAATATAGCCCCATGTTGTTTTTATCTTCAGGCTGCCAAAAACTCTACGCTTCAGAGAGAGGCTAAATTAGGATCACGACACATTATCAGTCACATATGACTTTGTCGTGCCACAAATAAGACAAACGTGGTAGATTGTATATTACTGCAATATACGAGCTCTCGCTAATGAATAAACATCAAGACATCACTAAGGCAGCTACTTTCAAAGCATTTTGCACAATTAAATGTTAAACAAACAAAAAAAAAACACCGCAAGAGTAACAGATTAGATAAAGGAAGCACCTGCTGTTAGGAACAACTAAAGGATTGTTCAGAAAATATTGGAAAAGGGGACAGGTTAAACGCGCATTTGCACACAGTTCTTCAAGTGGGCTGACAAAATTGAAGTGAACGAGGGAATTCTGAATGAGGAGCGTCCGCCGATGCGGCACGTCACCGTAGCCGCCACGCGACAAACCATCTCGGGGATAAGAACCCGAGAGGCGGGCGATACTTCAGCACCACCCTGGTTTGAATGGAACAGAACAGTTTGCAGTACTTTTGCCTGGTGACTGGAGTGCCAATGCTGCCACCAGCCCCCAAGCTTTCCCTGTAAGTTGAAGGAGCGGATTGCCGGGCTGGATGTAGATTGACATCATTCCCCAGGACAAAGCAGTTGCAGGCTAAGGGCCGTGCCTCAAGGGCGTAACGGAGCAGAATCGCCCCTGGCATCCACAGGTGCAGATCCCCAGCCCCAGACCCACCACCCCAACTTAGAATCGCAGCCCCGTTAAATCTGCAATTAATGACACATGGGCTAATGCTGTATAACTTGCAGTCAAATGGCAAGACCAGTGACAACGAGAGGGGCGTATAGCAAAGAAATGCGGCATGACAATATGCAGCCAGATCACGCCTGTTTGTCAGCACGGGGACTCACATTGAGACTCAAAGGAGATGTTATTACTTTAACTTCTAACTGCATCAGATAGGAACGAAAATGCGACCGCTTCAGAGAGGAGACTCAGCCGCATTTGACACATTCCCCCTTTGCAAATGTCACGCCACCTCCAAACTCTCACCAGCAATCCCCCATCACTAAAGTACTAACTGGACTATTTGGTTGGCTGATTGCTCACAGGTTCCTGCAGCTACGTAAATGGTCTCAGGTTTTGATATCACTCTTTAGCTTGTTTTACTGTTTCACATTTTTGGACTGTCCTCATTGCCCTTTTGGATTGTCCCGATCTACCTCTACCTGAGCCTCGGGTTTTGGATTTACAGTCCGGCTCTTGGTAATAAACACCACGACTGGATTCCCCACAGTGTCCTGTCTCTGTGACATCAAAAATGATGTAATTGCTATCAAAAAGGCCCTTGGGGAGATACAGCTGAGCTGTACTGCGGTCTCTCTTCAGGCTTCCAAACTTGATTTCTGACTGAATATGAGAAGGTCCAGTCCGGCATGCTGGAGTCACTCATGTTGATGGGTGAGGCAGACATGCAGAAGGGCCGCACTCATTGCTCCATGGCTGAGGCTTTAGGCACTCCTGTCAATGTTTATGGATCGGCACAATATCGCCTCTCACATCAGCCGGCGACAACACGGACTCCTCTCCCGAGAAATGGGCCTCTTCTTAATACTGATTGTTCCAAACATGTCGCATATGGGAAACGTTTAACGGCAAACTGAGACAAACACAGGGAATATTGGCCGAGACGGTGTGCCATAGTCACCTCCATCACGTCCCATCTTCCTCAAGGCGGGCCGCCATTATTTCATGATGAATTCCCCCAGGCAGGAGAGAAGGGGGAAGGGATGCTTAACCTTGAGCGGTAGACGCGCGAGCATGGATGGGAAGCAGTCAAGGTCATAACAAAGCCAACAGGAAGGTCCGCAGTCAACAGTCGACACAAGCATTGGGATGGTCTCATGAAGGCTTACATGCATGCAGCACTCGCAGAAAGTCTTGGGACACTTGCTTAATCCTATAAAATGTTGCCAGAATGTTATTGCGAAGGTGTTACTGATTATGAAGCACCCAATGAGACTCTTGTCACTGATCTTTTTAAGTCTAAAAAGCTCATTTAGAACTATCATTTTAGCTTCAATTTATTACTACTTGAAATTAATGTTTTACTTTAAAGTACTGGTTGTTTTTAATGTAATATGTATATTTTTTGTAAACAAGTGAATAAATTAATGATTTTTGTTATAAAGCCAAAATTTGCAATATTTTTACTGGCTTAAGCCAGCTCCCGAAGACTTTCTTTAAACGCTGTACTTGTGCACGAAAGGATGCACTATGGGTGTGAAATTAAAACCAAAGTATAACGAGTCAAACGTGCCGCCGTCTCACAAGTGGAAGGTAGCCAAAAGCAGACTACAGCCAGACGTGTCAGTGAAAATGGATTGCAGGTAATTTTCAATGAGGTGCTTAAGGAACGACTCCTAATCAGAGCCTTAATTACAGTCCCCAGTCATTAAAGCTAGATAATTCAACGGAACATTCCAGCTCACGGTATCACCACCTTCTGCACACACAGCACCTTGGACCCCTAAGCAAACTCATCCAATTAGCGTGGTGTTTCTGCATCTCCGAACCTACAAAATCTGAACAGCCAGTCTATGTTTCAGCCAGCTCGACTGCAAAGCTATCCATTCCTATTGGTGGATGTTAGATGTCTCGCCTCAAAAATCCAACAGCAGGCCCCTTGTGGGACTCGACCTGGCTTACAAGGTTACGGTCCACTCCCTAAAATGCAGGTTTGAGGTAGAAGCCAATGAAGAAAACTGCAGTACTAAGACAACCACGATGACAGTGAGCCATTCATTTGGGCTGCCTATTCTCACGGAGCAAACAAACAACAGGGATGATTTAACCTAATACTCTCCCCCTTTGTCGCCTCTATCTATATGCGTCCCTCACTTTTTATTCTGTGTACAGATATATAGTGGCGCTTGGCTAATAATCCTCTGACCATTTCATTACAGTAATCAAACTGGGATCGCTGTTGATGGCAGGATGAGTTAGAGCACCAGGCCCCGGCTCGTTAACTTCCAGCGGCTGCCGCGGATCGCTCCGAGACGGATCGGAATTGCCTATGTGGTCTGTGGCTCTGGCGGGGAGAGATGGGCCTCTGTGTCGGGCTGGAGATCAACCCGCCACCATCGCCCCATAACTCCTATCCCTTCTCCAAGTGGGGCAGATGGCGAGATGGAGATTGGGGACCATGGTGATAGTTACGGAGAAGGTTAGGAGCAAGGCACCGGAAAAAAAAATCTTTTTTTCTTTTTTTTTTTAACCAGCGCTAACCTTTGTTTTTATCTCATCGATTTTATCATCATCATCACCCTGTTCTGCAAAGCTCTATACCGGTGTAGCAATCTGAATTTCCCATTTCTTACATAGCTCCCTCTAGCTATGGTCACCCTGAATCCCATAAGAGCCAGTCAAGAGGAGAGGAGTTATGGCTACTGGGTTCCCATACAATAAAGCGGCGATTCAGATTGCCTCTGAATGGATTCTGCGGAAGAAAGTGGGCTTGGTAAGTGTGCCACTTCATCCAGCCCCCTTCATGCCTGTCTGACTCTCTCCGGGTGTCTGACTGCCTCAAGAAGAGACAATATGGTCCCACAACAAGTTCCACCGATACTAAGCGATTATAGTCATTTGAGATCTTCTTTTAGTGATGGTGATGGGTTATCGATATGCCTGTTCTGGCACTCTCCTGCTCATTGAGATCTATCGGTTGCTACAGAAAATGAAGTTGCATCGGAAATAAAAGCTGGACATTTTAAGGGGTGGGATGTACTGTATGAATTCGTGCCACCTTGAAACGCAAACACGACTTCGGCATACAAGGAAAAACAATCGACGCAACGTATTGTTTTACAGTGCAGATCACGCAGAAACTGTGCCGTGTGGAAATGCAATGCACAAGAGTCCCAGCCTGTTTTCAGCGACCACACCCCCCACTTCCTGGAGAGCTGTGATTGGACAGTGATTACATTTCATGGTGGGACAATTTCAGCATGTACTTTTCGAAAATGAAAATGAGCCAATGCAGCAGAGCAAAGGTGGTCACTGCATTTCGGTGTGATCTGGCACGATTTGCTTGTTTAATTGTGTGTAATGCAAAACCTTCTAATTGATTTTCTGGGTAGTAGTTAAATAAGATGTAAAGCAATGGGATGATGGTTTTGCTTTTCATTATGTCACGTTCTCTTCGCGACACTGGAAAGCAATGGCTCTTGGCACGGTTTCTGCGTGCTGCACACTATAAAACAATTTGTCGTGTCGATTGTTTTCCGTGTATGCTGAAGTCATGTTTGCATTTCACTCCATAGGGATGCGGGATTGACCATAATTCCAGGATCTAAATGCAGCTTTGAGAAGGAAGAGTGGCCTATGCCCCTGCTGGGGAGGAATGGTATTACATGACAGAAACCCAACATGCTGAGAACCTGTCCCCTGTCGTTCCATTCAAGCATATGAAGGCTACTTGCCCTTAGTGACAGTATTAGCTGTGGTGGAGTTTGTGTGCCAAAGTACACATGATCGAAGGTTTTGCCCTAACAGCAAACGTGCCAGATACTTCTCCAAAAATGAAGATAAAGACCCCCCCCATCCCAAACCAATCCCCAGGTACTATTCAGTCCCCTTCCCAAGCAGATTTTGTCCTATCTCAATTAATTATCTGCTCTCAAGCCTTATCGCTAAATGCAATTGTAATAAATAAAATCTAAGACGGAGGAGGAGAAAAAGTAAATTAATAAATAGATAAACAGAGTGTTTATGAGGTGCTTTCACACTGGAGTTTTCAGGAACATTGTGGCTGCAGCCTCCAGCCCATGAGATTTTTTAACCACAAAACCAATGTGATTCCCTCCCCCCCAACTCCCCCAAGTAGATTCAATAACTAGCAACCTTTGGACGTAAGCCCCAGCCGTCGATGCTTGGATGATTGAGTAGACTGAAGATTCGGACCATATTTAATCGTCATGCCCTCAAGGTCCTGGTGCGTTGGCGGGGGGGGGGGGGGTGGCAAATTTATCTTCCATGATGTAATTATTACGCGACTGGGATAATAAGGCGGGAATAATTCCACAAGGGTGAACAAATAAACATGGAGATGTTTCTCCTTCTAGGGAGAGGAGGGCTTGAGATATAATACCTTAAAACCTAGAACCAAAGGAGAGGAAATACGATGTTTTAATTTCATGTTGTGAAATCAGCTTGAACATACTGGAGAGACAGGCAGGATATTTTACACTGAATTCACTTTTGCCAGTTCTAAAATTCTCTATCACCCCATCATGGCTCATGGCTCATGGCAGCCCATCATGCCTCATGGCACCCCATCATGGTTCATGGCTCATGGCACCCCATCATGGCTCATGGCAGCCCCATCATGGTTTATGGTTCATGGCACCCCATCATGGTTCATGGCTCACGGCTCATGGCACCCCATCATGGCTCTTTCTTTGGTTAATTTTCACGCCGTAGGGTGAAAACGAGCACCAAATCTTTTTAGCATTTGCCTGTGACCCATTCAGAAAGGTGCCCCAGTACTGAGGCTACATTAAAATGGCAGGAGGAGCAAAAGCTATCGACCCTGCAGGGTTTCACCGCGCCGCCAAGCCGATTCTTCTGATGTCATGCTTAGGAGACGTTGATGTTAACAGTGATGATTAATGAGGTAATTAATTACTTTATCGAACCATTTACCAATTAAGTGCTTTCTCTGCGAGAGGACCATGACACTGAAGTGGAAGGTTTAATATTACCTAGATGTCCTACTTATAAACTCCACTTTAGTACATAGTTATAGGTATCAATATATTCCACACATTGTATGTCAGCATTTTCCCTACTCCTGTTTCCTGTTGAGTTTTTCTTGCACAAAAATATTCTTAGGGCAGAGCAAAGAATTATTGGTTGAGAGAGATAAACAGTCAGATTGTACAGGAGGCATCAAGACATCTGATTGGTTGGTCTGACACCATCACAGGATGTGATTGGTTCTCTTTGAACCAATTATTTTTTCGTTTTGCCCCCAGAGCATTTTTGTGAGGGTAAAGCTTCCATGAGTTTCCCTGTCTCCTGCAGGCATAACTCCATCAGCAGAGCTAATACTACAGTGCTCCATGACTGTATGACAACAGTAAAAATGGGACTTGATCCTGCTGGTGTCCCAGGGCAGCCAAGATACACTGTGTTCTCCAGATAAAGAACCAGGAAGGTGGAGAAAAAAACAATGCTGTTTCATTGTTCTATCAACACCCCAATACAACAGCAACTACCCATTAAGATGGTGCAGTGATTAAGGGTTCAGATCTGCTGCTGGCCTTTGTATTTGGAGGACAGTGTGCCTCTGAATGGAAGGTTGGGGGTTCAAATCTCAGGATTAGTAGAGTGATTTCATCATTAGGCCCTTGAGTAAAACTCGGAATGTCCAATGGCTCCAGGGACTGTCTGACACTACAAGGTACTTAAAAATGTACTGGAGAAAAGCATTTGCAAGATAAGCTTGTAAAAACAAGCCAATCACAAGAGTGACATCAATAAAGGACAGACACTGAGGACAGATACCCCACAAACAATAATCATTTCCAGCCGGTTAAAACAGAACATTAAGGCTATAATTTCAGATCTTTAAATCCTCCCTTGACTTCAGAGTAATTCCTGTCTTAAAAACGGCATTGAGCAAGGCAAGAAGGTGACATTTGCTCTTGTGATAGTTATGAGTGTCAGGGCCTGTTTGGGGTTAGAGAACCAGATGGTTATGTAGTGACTGAGTGGGAAAGATGAGCCAAGCTACTTAGATTTGATTTATTTAGATTGTGAAAGAAAGAAAAAAAAACTGGGCCTGTAACATGCTCATAACTTACGGCACGTATGTGCTGTGCTGCGTGCTTAAGATCAATGCCACCAGAGGCATGCAAGTGATGTCACAGGACAGAGAACAGTGGGAAGTGTGAGCAGTGGTGGCAGCAGCTAAACTGGTTCCCTGGAATGGTAATAGTAGTGTTGGGGCCCCTTTCATTTTCCAGCCCTCATTGTCAGCACAGCGGTGCTCAGGGTCTTCCAGCGTTCTCCAGTGAAGGCAGTCGCCTGATGCATTTATATTCCCTGATTATCCCAGAGCCCATCCCATGTGAATTCCTGATATCCCTGGGATAGGCAGGGCTGGCAGTGACGCAGACAGGAGACTCCCTCTTACTCTGGTCAGAGGTCGCCATTTGTCCGTGTTAAGGATAGAAAATGAGAACGGAGGTTTGGAGACAGGGGTGATCCGGCACTGTGGGATTATGGGTAAAGGGAAGGTGACTCCTTGGGCTGTTTCCTGCTGGATTATGAGCCCCTCCAAATACAGGACTGTACCATTGATGTGTTCAAGACCATCTGTTTCGAGATCAAGGCAAGATCAAGACTAATCCAACCTAAAACCAAGTCAAGACCAAGACCCATCCTAACCGAGACCAAGACAAGATCAAGACTTGAAAATTTAAAAGTTTAGATATTTTTCAGAAGAGTACACCCATTTTGCGGCAATATATTCATTTATGTCATTCCAAAAGACCCTATTATTGAAAAAATGTTCACATACAAACAAAAATGCACATTTACATGAAATAAAAGATTTTTTTTCTTGGTTAATTATTTATTATATTTTTTGCATGTCTAACATCTTTTTCAGTTTCTCAATAACATTTAAGTACAACATTTGCTTCTAATCTATTGAATGCTTTTAAAGCTTGTCAGCCTACATGTAAGTAATGTAAGTAGTAATGTATGCAAGTAGCATTTTAAAAAAGCATTATGATGTATGACAGTGCTTAATTGCACTTAAAGAACACTAAATCCCTTAACATGGCTCCCATTCAGGCATGGTGTGCTCTCAAGATGAGACCCCCACTGCTGAAGACTCCACAGGAGCTGAGGTTGCAACCTCCATCCAAATTGGATGACAGCAGATGAAGCCCACACTGCTGCAGTTTCCCCATTTTCCAGCTGTTATACGCCTTGCAAACTTCACCGACAGTAACTGCAGAATCTCCGGGTTCCTGCTTTTGCCCATCTGAAGCTGTCCAATAGCATTATACCACCGGGGCAGCTGGGAGATGTAGCACATTTTAAGCAGCGCTTCTACAAGAGGACAGAGCAGGAAAATTAATTTCTGCATACTAAGGGGAAAGAAGTATATTTGTATGCCAATTCAGATAATATGTTTTGTAATATTTCAAGACTTATGGCCAAGACCAAGGCAAGTTCCAACAGAACGGGCTCAAGACCGAGACAAGATCAGGTCAAGTAGTCTCAAGACCGGATCTCGAGAAGTACAACTCTGGGTGGCACAGTGGCTCTTAAGGTAGCACTGTAGCCCCACACATGCAGGATTTTGGGGTCTGTGCAGAGCTGGGGCCTGCTTACACCAAAGTTTGTGACTTGGTTGGATTGGCATCTACCTAGTCAAGTCAAGTAGGGTTTATTGACGTATCATCTACATACAGGTATAAAGTGACATGAAACAGTGCTCCCTCAGGCCCATGGTACAATATGCAAACAGGGCTGATAGGAAGAGGGGGTGTAAACCCTAGTGCCTACTGTGCAACAAAAACGGGGGGTGAGTACAAGGCTAAAAGGGATGCCCAGTGCAGCTGACTTCAGACTGTCCACTAAGTTCTCTAGATGCACCTAATTAGCCGGCGCGAGTCCCTGGGATGGACTGGCATCCTTTGTGGGGCATCTCCAGCCATCCTACTCTGTGCTTCAAGACATTTCCAGGGACTTGCGACGGCTTCAGGCTCATCATGACACACACACTTCGGAAGTGTAACCGGGTGCATGCAAATGTAGGACTTTTTTTTGGGGGGGGGGGATTAATAGCAATAAATAGCGCTGATACTTTATAATAATAACAAGCGTCTTGCTGGGAGCCACGATAAAGACCCCCGCCTAGTAACGCCACATAAGTACCATGTAAGTCATTAGAAAAACACACTCACGGCCAGCAGCACTGAAGAGAAAAACCCTTTAATTCACATCCTCGCAGAGTACCACGCACCCCATGTTTTAATTAGGCTGAAATTCCGGCACTGGGGGCTTCGTGAGATGTTAGAGAGCGCAACGAATCACAAGGGGAGGCTGAGGGGGACCTCTGAGCCACGGCGGCGAATGAGACGCCTACCTGTTTATTAGATCCTGGCCAATTTTGCTGCTGACAGCTTTTTAATTGGCTGTTTTTTGAAATGGTAGCAGCAGAGATTGTCCTTTGGTTGCAATGGTACATTGCTGTTATGACAACCCAGCTCCGCACAGCAGACCACTGCCATTAGAGTCATTACTTTTAATAATCTGGGCTATTTTTTTAGTGCTTACACTTCCTCCCCCATTTGCTATTTATTTTTAACAGGACAACACATTAGCGTTTGCTTCATTATTGCTGACAATTTAATAAAAAAAAAAAGCCCCCCCCCCCCGCGAGTTTGCCACATCTCGATGTTTTATGCTGGGTGAGATACGTGCCAAACTTAACGGGGGAAAAAAGTGTGTATTTTAAGTTAAATAATTTGCATTTGGAAACAAGCAAAGTCTTTCTAAAACTTTTTGGAAGTAAAGTTAAAAACCCCTCAATAAAAATTCAAATCATCGCCTGTAACACAGTCCCCACAGCAGAACTGTCCTTCCTCAGCAAATTGCGTTTCATTGCATTGCGTCACCCTGCTTACATAAAATCAGACCTGTGATCCCCCCCAAGGCTGCAGGGTGTTATACTGGAAGGTAGGGGGAGCTGTTACATCCCTGAGTAAAAATGCCCAACATGAGCCATCGGTTGTGGACAGAGCCAATTTACTTTGGCAGACCCGCGTGTAGAGGACAGAGACTGAAGAAGTATTCGGGTGTGGGGATTCAATTACTGCACAAGGTCCAACGCATGTGAGGCACAGAGTTTGTTTTCAAGATTCGATCTGCAGAACATCAGCGCTGACAGAGTCATTTTATTCTCAATACAGCGTACTGTCAAGGTGTCGCCAAAGCAGCAGGGACCGTGAAGACGTACAGGGTCAGGAGGTGTGTTTGTGTAAGCGCACTTATGCCCTCAGCATGGATATTAGGTCGGTTTCCCGCTTTCCTGGACATGACTGTAGTATTTTGTGTCTAATACAGTAACAGCCGTATTTCTAAGGTATATATCGTGTGCATTCCTCGTAGGCTTCCCGGGGCACTATCTGCACCTACGTCCAGAACGTTACTCCGAATCACAGCTCCTTATTGTGCGAGTCATTCTGTCACGAGTCACCAAAGGGGTGTCGCTTTTCAGACACAGAGAGGGGTCTCACCGCCATGTCTGACAGAGCCCAGGAGAACTCCTGTCTCGCGCTACATTCTGTTGAGGCAACTCTCCAGAACCTGAATGTTTTCCCTAACCCTTTACCCCTGTGACAAAGGAAAACATATTCATTGTAGAGGCAGCCAAGTTTACGGGGAGGGGGGAGGTTGTACAGTTGACCACGAACACCCAACTCTCAAAACGAGGTGCATTTAATGGGCACCGGTACACGGGCCAGCTGTAGACAACTTGTTCATTCCTATGAGACCTTCCCTTGGCCCCTGGCGTTTGGTATTCCACCGCCTTCCCTGCCGTCACCAGTCAGGAGGGGGGGAGAACGGGAGTCAGCAGGGATCAGGTGTGATTTATCTGTGCTTAGACAGGCTGGAGAGGAGTACGCGACAGCAGGAGAAGGTCAGAGCTGTATAAACACCGACGTGGCATCAGGTAGCACCAGCCGACTGGGAAACTCACAGATCTGCAAATATTTAGCCAGCCACCCCTCCCTTCCCCCTTTGTCAGCCAACTTATAATCTTATACAGTTTGCAACTTGCAAAAAAAAAATGTAAGTAGTTATGGTCATTCGAGCAGTGTTCTAGTGCGGTAAAAGTCCATATAAAGCAGTGCTTCCCAGTCCGGTCCCCAGGAACCCCCAACCGGTCCTCGTCTTTGCTCTCTCCCAGCTGCCTGCCAGACAATACACATTTTTGCTCCCTCCCAGCTCTCGGTAAGAGCAAAAAGGTGGACTGTCGGTGAGTCTCTGAGGACCGGGTTGAGAAACACTGGCATAAAGATTTGGAATCCGTAAGCATGGAGTTCCATGCTGTCGGGACCGCCAAGAACAAGTCTGGCAGACAACACCGCAAATATTCTGAGTTCCAGACAGCTGCATTAAATTCATATGCTTCGACATGCAAAGAGCTGGTCAACTGAATGCTTTTGTGCCCCATTACCAATTGGTCAAATGAGATGATGCGTCATTTATCATTGATATTAATACATTCCTTAGCTTTCACATACCCCATCTTCCTCTCCTCAAAGGAGGTAATGCTAAGATTATATAATTCCTTTGTAAGACCACACCTAGAATATTGTGTGCAGGTTTGGTCACCATATCTTAAAAAGGACATTGCTGCCTTAGAAAAGGTGCCATGTTGGGCTACAAGAATGGTTCCTGGTCATAGAGGAATGTCATATGAGGAGAGGTTACCTGAGCTAAATCTGTTCAGCCTCGAGCAAAGGGGGCTGAGGGGGGACATGATCCAGGTCTATAAGATTCTAACAGGACTGGATGCCGTTCAACCAAATAGTTACTTCAGCATTAGTTCAAGTACAAGAACTTGTGGCCATAGGTGAAAATTAGCGGGAGAACATTTTAAACTGGATTGGAGGAAGCACTTCTTTACACAGGGTGTTGTTAGAGTATGGAATAGTCTTCCTGTTAGTGTAGTGCAAGCTAAAACCTTGGGTTCCTTTAAATCAGAGCTAGATAAAATTGTAACAACTCTGAGCTATTAGTTAACTTCTCCCCAAACAAGCTTGATGGGCCAAATGGCCTCCTCTCTTTTGTATATTTCTTATGTTCTGATGTTCATGGAGACATACACGCACATGAGAGCAAAGTATAGGGTTCAAGTTCTGGGTTCTGCCATTTACCCAGTGTCCCTAGAGCATTATTCAGGGGGTTAAGGGCCAAAGGACATGTGACTATTGAGCCAAGGATGGGAATCGACCCAAAACCCTCTAATCACAGATAGAGGCATAATCCACGGAGCCACACAGGAAATGACAAAAGTGGTCTATTGTACACCATGCTCGTCTCCAGGGAGGAACATAGTAGCCTATATGGAATGATGAACCATACTGAATCAATACATTTAGTCACACTTACCTGCTTTTCTTCAATGGCATTTTGCTAAAACTAGCAAGATCAGGTGCATTTCCATCATGGCTGTGAGCATCAGACAAGGCCCCCCATTTTCTTCACTTTGTTGGACTTGTTGTGATTCTGGGTCCTCATCCTGGCAGCCAATTTATCCAACCTGTGGATGTTATCTGTCTTCAGGAAAAATATGACCTACGAATCATAAGGCTGGATGCAGCCCCAGCCATCTTCTCTTGCCTCTGGGTTCTGTTCTTCGACACCAAGCACCCCGCCTGCCTCGAATTTTCCATCTTCGCCTCTCCATGTACCTATCCAAAGTGCCCGGAATCCCATCTAACTCCATCTCTTCCCCTGCATGTACCTGTCGATGGTGCCTGTTGGCCATACTCAGGTTGAAGATCAGGAAACGTCTCCATTGACAGATGGCACTGGCTGTGTGGGGTGAGCGGGAGGGTGGGGGGGTGGGAGGCGGCTGGCAGCGCTCAGGTGCATGGAGGGAGCCCCAGGAGCTCAAATAGATAAGCTTAGCGACAGGAGCCTAACAACAGCTAGTGAGGACACCTGCACAATGAGTCCAGAGCATCAGAGTAGCGTTCAGCACAGGCGGAACCTGGCAAGGCCAAGACGGGCAATGTCACAAGACGGCATCATCCGAGGGACACCAATGTAACTGCAGGCACCACCACCCCACACGCCCCCCGCATGGCACTCACATTGGGCTGCGGCACTCCCCTAAGGCATCACATGGGCGCCGACCGGCACTACGCTTAAGAAGAAGCGGCAGGAATGAACGGGGGAGAGCCGCGACACAGTTCTGACAAGAGGAGGGGCCGCGAATATCCACGCGGCGGGCGGTACCAGGCCCGTCATTCAAAAACGCCCAAGACATCAGATATGTGCAGATGTCTTGGGTGCGTCCTACGCAAGATACAAGACGAAATTAGAGCGCCGGAATCCCACTTTTCTCACACATGTAAATAATTTACGGGAGATATTATACACCGCCGTTTCACTAGACTCTCTGCTTCTGTACTATTGGTTCAGGATTTTTTTAAAAGTCTCTAATTTTCATCTATTTTCCCCGGAAGGAAAATTGCTTACTTGTTATTGACATTGCCGCGCATTGGGTCCTTTTTCTGCAAACTCCTCACTTTCCTCACCCATCTGTTCCTCGCTAGGGCTCCCTTCCGCGAATAACGGGGTATCTGCGCAATTATTCGCTACGAAAGGGAGATCGATGCAACCAATATAAAAGGTTAAAGAACACGGCGGCCACATCCCAGGGTCATTAGCATAATGCGGTTTGAATGGCGGCGGCTCCATCAGAGTCAGCAAAAGAGAGGAGGTGGAAGTCAGTTTGGTGTAGCTGCACACAGCAGCACATCACCACCCTCTCCCACCCCCCCGATCACCCACCACCAGCCTACCCCCCGCTCCCCCCCACACCCACCTGCTTTGCACACCGAAGCA
>JAODKL010000128.1:2018152-2033966 GCA_026780765.1 Petrocephalus schoutedeni
GGGTTTGGGGGGGTGGGGGAATGGAGAGCATGGTGTCCTGATGCTTCAGCTCATCAGAGTCAGCTGAGGACCGCGGTAACGAGGGGGGAGCAATCGCCGCCCATCTGCAGCCAGGCGCAGAGCCCCTCTCTCTGAGGAGGCCAGGTGAGAAAAACATGCTGTCCTGAGCTATGGACCCCCCCGCCCCTGCCTAATAAGGAGCGCATACCAATGCTTACAAGCCTGAAGTTTGCTTCGGTGGCAAAGCACTGCCCCAGGACTTCAATGGGCTTTCTATAGACAATGCACAGAGCGAAGCATAAAGTATTTTTAATAGGTCCTGTAATTTTTCAATATCCAGTAGGCCCTGCAATCTTCTGCCGGCATGGGTGGATCCAAAACACGCCTTTAGCGTATCCCACAAACATCAGCTGCAGTGGCATCAGACTCACGCCCGGCACACCTGGCTGAACAATGAGCCAGATTGTCTGACCTGGACTGAGGGGTGTAAGCGCGAGGCCACACAGCGCCACTGCATAGCCACGCCGGAACCTCGGAAACGCCAAAAAACAATAAAGAAACCAATACTAAAAAATCCTGTCTATGATGCAGGGCAGGTACCACACATAAGGTATGTGGAAACTCCAGCGTTATAACAACAGCACACATTAAAAGAATCATCTAGCGGGCCCTGTTGAATTATCCATCAAACCAAAACCGCATCTCCAGTGAAGGTTTGTGGGGAGCCTGGAGTCTGATAGCAAGAGGACAGGGCAGAGGGCACACTGCACAGGATTGTCAGGCTGCTGCAGGACAGACTCTCCCACACTAGGGGAAAATACACCAAGACCAACATGCTTTTGGAGGATTAGGAACATACAAACTCCCCTAGACAAGGCGCTTTAGTGTACAAGTTCACCCAGGCTAAAGCCCAGGGGCCTCTGACGAAAAGGAAAAAAAAAATGGCACCATCGTATGAAATCCCAGGGGCCTCAGCCCATGTTAAGGTGCCACTGGCCCTGATCGATAAATAAAAGGCAAAATAACTATACAAATGCTTTTACAATTGCTCCATTTAGTCTCAAACACATTTAGTCCATAAAAAATAATTAGGAAATGCGCAAAAGAGAACGTTAATTCTGTGACGAACAAAAAAAGGAATGTGACCACAAAATCATGCAAAGTCTGCAGGTTTGTAGGAAGAACGACTCCCAAGTTATAAGGACACGTCCTGAAGTGGAAGGTGGCTGGTTCGCGTTCCAGGAGGGGCCCAGTTGCAGCGCCCATAAGGACGGTATTTAACCCGAATTATTACCATAAAACCCTGTGAAGAAAACAGTAACTACTAACAAAACAAGAAATATAACAGAGCCTTCAATCTGCTCATGCCCAAGGAGCCAGGAGGGCTAACAAAACATTTATGGAAGAACAACACTCCACATAGCTGCTTCCCTTATCCCTTCCTGCCGAACAGGAAAAAGGTGGCGGTGCTGGTATTTCTTCACAAAGCACTCTGGATTAATTTGTCGCCTGTTTTTGTTGCCGTGACAAGACGAAGCTTTCCCTTCACGCCCAGCTGAATCCCGGTGATTAAAGCGGCGAGAAACAAAACCATCTGCTTGTCACATTCATCTGTCATGGCGGAGCGTTCCCCATCAGGACCGCGTCACTCAAAAGCGGGACACCGGCAGGCAGAGCGCCGGCAGGGGCGGGGGGCGATGGGCGTCACAGATCACCGCCTCCCTGCCCGCCTGCTCCTCGCTCCGCCGTCCCAAGGAGGCAGAGATGAAAACCCAAAAAACGGAGGCCGCCGCCTGCCACGGTAACCGATCAGAGGATTTTGCGGGACGCGCTCCTCACCGGTGCAGGCGGAAATAGGTACAGAAGAGGTCCTGTAGTGCAGCCTTTTCCATATATACACACATTTCTTTAAGGTTCACAGTCGCTGTGAAGCATCCCCCTGTGAAGCATCTCAAACCGCTGCAGCTAATGTCTCATTTTCATCCGTCTCGTCATGAATTATAACGGGAAAATCCTCAGGTCCGGGCTACTAACCAAAGTTCAATGTACCTATAACCAGACATCCCACATTAGGCACGCTGATTTCAGGGCAGCGGATATCTGTTGACTGGGAGGGGGTGGGCAGAGGGGTTATGGCGGTAAAACTTGCAGAACCTCTTGCTGGCAAATTTTACCGCTACAGAATAGTGGGATGACAGACTTCTGGCACGTCGCACATCATTCACAAGTGTCACTGAGCTGCTGTCAATCTGCAGGCCGCGACGCCCGCATAGCGACCAGGCGGAGACCCCAGACGGAGGGCATTACTTAGGCACCACCCAGCCGCCCGTGACGGGAGGTAGGTCTCCTCCTGGAATGTGGACCTGAGGGCCACCAGGCTAAATTCTGTCTGCCACTATACCACGTGCTGGGGCAGGCGGTAATACACAAGGTCTGTACTGGTCCCACCCACGGAATGTGTGCAAAGAGCATGCACAGATCCAGCTGGTACAGCCCAGCTTGTGCAAACTTCTCAGCTGGACAGTAACTGAAACGGATGCTGTTTTGACTGCTGGGGTTGCTTCTCATTGTAATGCCGGAATCCCATTACATGTGGCTCCGGAGACCGCCGCTAAGCAAATAGATAACAATGACGGTCCCTCATGCTGTCACTCGGTCCCCTCCCCTGGGGCACTTTCCATGCCGCTGTGCCAGTCCCCTGGTCTAATTGCTGCTGGCCCTGCGGCCGTCTGCCTCGCTGCGTTGGGCTCTCCGCCATCCTTAGTATGTGTGTGTGTGTACCTGTGTGTGTCTGGTCCACACAAACAGGTGCAGCAAATGGACCCGTCACAAACAACCCCCCGACCCACCCCCCCACCCAGCTCTCCCAACCCCTGGTCCAGGTTACATGCCGCCCTGGGTCAGAACCCTGGAATGGCTTCTGGGCCGACGGGGACAGGGGCATGTGTGGAGCCGAGCCAAGCCAGGCCCACTGCTTAGATTAATAATTATCCGATTTCAATCCACAGAAGAGACATGCTGCCGTTTCGCTATGGAGAAGGCAAAGCTAAGAAGCCACTTTCCAACTGTGAATTGAAGCTCTACAGGTGAAAATGAAGTCGTGCTCCGCAAAAAAAAAAAAAAAAACTATTCGCATAAATAATGAGGATTAATACCACAGCAAATCAGAATAATGTCATTTAATTCGTTCGCTATGAAAAATGTAAAACGATAACGACAGACAGCTTTTCTCTAACGATTAAACCTCCCCACCTCCACCCCTGCAAAAAATAAAAAATGAAGAAATAAAAATGTCGGGTTTTAATTTTACACTCCAGAAAGTCTAACCTCAGAGCCAGTCCTCGCCCAGTCACACACCGGGCGAAAATAGCCCGAATTAAGTTATTCCCCGTACGTTGCAAATGTCTAAATTTTGTTATGCTGCACTGAGAGGCTGCAAGAAAAAAAGCACCATTAACGGTAAGGAAGATTGCACTCAAATCAATATCTGCTCCACCAGACATAAAGGAACTGTTTTTATGCTACCATTTTCTAAAATACATTTGGCGCATAAATCACGGTCCGAATGCAAAAGTCGTCCAGCCCCCCGCCGTGTGCCTCTCAGAAGCGGCCACTGAATTCAATTTAAAATCACGATTATAAAAAGTAACATGCTGTACAAGAGCGGCCTTTAAAATATGTAGTTCGATCACATTAAAAAGAAAACGTGTCTGAGTACCGTTATGTACACTTGTTTTGCTGACGCTTTGATCCGAGGCAACTCCGCGCACTCATGCATTAATAAAGTTAAATTATTTACTGACAGTTTGGCACCTAGAGCTTAAACAGGGGGGGGGGGGGGGTTAAAGCTGGGTGGGTCTGCTCTGCAATGCAATGGAACAGATTGCTTTCAGGTCGTTCTAATAACGTAATAAAATGTAATGCATATATATTTTTATGAACATAGACCCGGTGGGACTTTAATATATATCGAAGGCTGTCAGCGAGGTGTGGAGTTCTCATTGTAGGTCTCTGCCGTTATCTTGCGGAAGACGCGGCGCGCTGGTACTGTACCTGTCCGCCTTGGCGCTGGTGGAGAGGCAGTAGCCATCTGCCATAAGAATAAAGATCATGAAGTGTAGAGAGCATGGGGGGCGGTATAGGAGCGGTTGTGTAAGAGGAGTTTAAGGTGAGCTCGGGGAACCCCATGAGCAGCTGGAGAGCTGACGCCACAAGAATAAGATCGGCCGTCTACGACGGGTCTGCAGAGGTGCGCCGTGATTTTCTACATGACCAGGCTTGCAAATGCCTGCACAGGCCGGAATTACACATCTACCAGTGACCCGGCCGCTGAAGCTTTGGGCGCCAAGGTACCAAGTTCAATATCAAATGTGAATTGGGGAAGACTGTCCTTTTTATTTATTGCCAACGGCCATGTATCTAATCAAGGAAACGATGAATTTGGTAATGCAATGTTTGAAATAAGTTGATTAATAAGTCTTTTCCATCTAGTGTTGAGCGGCTGTGAATAGATGCCCCCTACTGGAAAAATTAGGGGAAGACTTGCGTTCGTAATCTGCGGGAAGTTAAGCGCAATGGGGACCTCTGGTGGTCGTCCTTTAACATTACACACGCGAGGAAATACCACAGTGTCACCATGTGTTCCTCCGTTTATCAAAGCTTTTTGCCAGGGAAGTGTAAGCATTTAGCACTTTCTTCAGCTCCATAACGTTGCCATTTAAGTAACGGTACGTACGCACACAGTTCACTTAACATGTTACTGTATTGGCAATTATAAGATCGTTGTGTTGTTTAGGTGACATTGTCATTCAGAAATCCAAGTTAACTAAATTTAAGTTTAAAATGCAAATTATGCTATTTCTCAAGTTTAGGTGTGTTTGTCTCACTGAGACTTTCAGACAGTAGCCCAATTCGGCCTATTCCACAGCCTGTTTTGGTTCTAACCGATTTTGTTTTTGGTTTAAAAATTTTGACTAAAAAAGTTAATTTCAGTGATGGGTGTGATTGCTGGAAACCGTTGCACACGTATAAAGCATTGTTAGTGGTTCATTTGTAGTTTTACATGGTGGTTTATATTATGCACATATTCATTATTTATTGGCATACTCATTCTTGTATTGCATGGTCCTGTCTTGCATTGCACAGCACTGCTATTTGTCCTACCCCCCCCAAGTTGCCTTACCTTGCAACTGTGGCATAAGAATTTCACTGTTCCTCAAAACACGTTACAGTATAACTTGAAACATGGTGACACAGCAAATCCATCTGATAGTAAGGTGGTCTTTTCCTAGCCTCCCCCACACTCCCAGCCTATCACAATCCCCCCCCCCCCACACACACACTCCCAGCCAGTTACAATCCCCCTACACACACACTCCCAGCCTATCACAATCCCCCCCCACGCACACACACTCCCAGCCAATTACAATCCCCCTACACACACACTCCCAGCCTATCACTATCCCCCCCCACACACACACACACTCCCAGCCAATTACAATCCCTCCAAACACACACTCCCAGTCAATCACAATCCCCACACGCACGCACTCCCAGCCAATCACAATTCTGGATTTTACAATAGGACAGTTCATTTCATCTGGGGGGAGGGGCCTCTGTCGCCCATTCAGGTGGCCACTCCATCCATGTCCCTTCAGCTGCCCTGCCACCATTTCTCCCAAGTTTGGGCAGTCATGTGAGGGGGCAGACAGGCAGCCCTGGTCCACAGCCCTGGCTTTGCTCTCTGTATTCCCATCCATCCTCACTGGAACACAACAGGAGAAAGACAGATAGAGCCATTGCTTAATCTGTCCTCCTCCGAGTGGAGATTCTCAGGGGTCAGTGTGACATCAGGCCCACCTGTCTAAGCCCCATTTAGTTTGGAGCTGCCATTTGCAGAGGGACCCTAAGGCCTGGAGTGAAATCTAAGCCTAGTGTTGGCCAGGGATCAGCATGGGCTGCTCTCTCCCCCTCCCTCTCCCTATCACTCTGTTCCCCCAATTGTGGGCCAGCAACAGTAAGGTCCACCTCCACACCTTCCCAGCCATTCGCACTGTCATGGCCCCATTTCCGACCGGAAGACAGGTGTTTAGATGCGTAATCAAAACAGAGGACGATTACTATTTTGTGCATAAGCAAAACGTGCCAGGAAATGACCACATTGCAGGAGAGTAGAATCACTTTATTTAAAAGCTTGTTATTTTAAATCAATGTATTACCATAATTTATCCAGGGAAATTAACACCTTGAACTTAAACTGCCCCCCCCCCCTCATACAAACCAAGGGATCCTGCCTAAGGACTTTCAAGCCAGCAGTCCAAACCTCTAAAATATTACTTCATTAAATAATGGCTCCATGACAGCATTCCTTTCCGGGGTTTTGCAATGTACAGCGATAATTTCAGTCATTGTCATTTCAGTATCATTGTGGACTCTTTGGAAAGGGTGGGGGTACCTCAGATTGATTTGATATACTTTTATGATTATTTTGACAGTGCACAGTTTGTTGGGCCAGTAGAGAAGAGTGCAGTGGGCGTGGCCGGAAGGGAAAGGGTGTGGCTTAATAGGGGGCAAATGCAATGAGTGTGGCTTAGCTGGTGAGGGTGTGGCTCAGTGCATAAAGGTTAGGCACAGCATTCAATGGTGTGGCTCAACATGTCTGGGTGTGGCAGGAGAGACCCAACGGACTAAGCTTGAGGGGGTGAGGGATTCAGACCCTGCAAGCAACATGCCGGTGCAGACAGGAACATGATTCGTGTTGAGTTTCAACTACATGTTGGGTGGACTGCACAGTGGGGCCTGCAGAGCCTCACTAACTGTACAGGAACATGTGTGCGCACCAACACCCATAACCGTAATGTCACCTCCCACCATAGTAGTCGCTCACAGCCGGGATGAGGCAGTTTCTGTCCTTTCAAAGCCGCTAGATCTTAAACACAATAAACAAACAGTAAACCGTAAATAAAGCTCAAAAGCAGAATTGCCACATCGTTGCTTTCTGGTCGGGAACCATGACATTAAAATCCACAGCACAAACAAAAGAAAAAACATGGAGAAAATAGACTGAAAGAGCCATAAATGGCAGCCAGTGGGGCTTGATGAAAACAGACAGGGTATACGGTGGGTGTATAGGAGGTAACAAATGCAAAGCCTTATTACTATAAAGCACAAAAAGGTTTGTCAACACACCGTTTACAGATGTTTACAGATGTCTAAAACTTAATGATTGCAGGAGGGTAGCATGGCATATAAATGACTGTGGCGCATAGCAGATAGCGGCAGTCATTTTTTTTAAAAAGGCGTTTTCTGTGGGGTGCACACTTTGGGTTTTCTATTTCCATGAAGATCACATCAGATGGTCAGCACTTCTGAGAAACCCCTCTGCTCACCAGATCCTCTTTCTGGTCTCTTGGTCGCCCGCACTAAGCCAGGCCAAAAACTAGAAGATGCCGAGTGTCGGGCTGAGAAAGTGGACACATCGGCTCCCTTAGAAAGGATCCTTTGTGACACTGGCTCTGCACCAAGCCAGGGTCAGATCTCCTGCAGCAGGTCGGCGGGGAAGAATCCCAGCTTGCGTCCGGTGCTGACCTTCAGGTACCCGTTCACCTCCTCTCCCTTCTTGACCACGATCTGTTGATGTGAAACGAATAAGGCGGTAAGGCGGCGTCGACAGTCTCCGTCATCATTCCCGGCTTGTGGTCTCCAGCATCTTGACGGACTTCACCTGGTCTTTCTTCAGCGTGATCTGCCCCATCTCCCTGTTCCCGACAAAGGAGCGAAGGACCTTGTAGACTCGCTCCCCGGCTCGCACCCGAATGATGTAGGATGCTGGGAAGAAGCCGGCCTTCTCCCCGAGTTTCCCCTGCGTCGGCGGGACAGACCACGTTTCCCCGAGGCCGTATGCATGAGTTAAAACCAAGTCACGAGCCTACAAAGATACCTGACAGCTTCCCCAGATCAAGGTTATGCTGGCAACAAACAAAGTGCTAGGAAAAGCCCTTGCTTAGGGAACGATACACCTGCGAGTCGCTAGACGTAGAATCTTACCCGCCACCACTCCTCGTTGGAGTCGTCCAGCACTGTGATGCGGTCGCCGGGGCTGCGGGGTAGCAGACGCACAGATGCAGACAGACATGCACAGCACAGTGCCGTTAGCGCTCACCGGTGCCGAATGCGCAGAACCACAGCACAGAGCAAGTTCTTAAAGGGAGAGGAGTGGAGAAATGCATAGGCTATTCTAGACTGCGCCAAGGAGCCAACCCGGCGAAATCGGGGGTCCCACCTCCGAATTCGATAATCAGCACCGCACTTTGATTATCAGATTATTTACATTGCAGTTTTAATTGTAATGGCTCCAAAAAATAGCTAACGTGTCCCGCTTCTGGGGGCTCCTAGTCATGCCAGCCTAGGGTACCTAGATAAGTTACTCTGTTCCTGAAGAGGAGGTGGAGAAGAGGCTAGGCTGTGGGGGCAGATAGCTGACGTGGGGCGGGGGGCTGCAGGACAGAGGTGTAGGTGAGGCAGGGACTCAAGGACTTACTGAAGTTCCAGGTCGTCCTTCTCAATGGCCTTGAAGCGATACAGAGCCATGTAATAGTGCGACTGGGAGAACACACCCAGCTTCCCTGGCTGAGGCTTCTTGTTCTGAAAGCACATGGATGCCAGCCAGGCTGTAAATCAGGGCAGTATTGCATTTGCCCGGCCGGCTCAGAGACATTTGGCAGCGATGCAGAGGACTCGGAAAAGTCCAGAGTCAGGCTGAATCATAATGAGCCCCAGTGTGGCTGCTAAAGGGCCGGGGCAGGCGGGAGCCCCCCACCTTGTCATCAGCTGCCGACTTGTCTCCTTTCTTATCGCTCTCCGCGTTCCCTGGAATGTCAGAGAGGGATGTGAGCATGGCGGGATCACCATGAGAAGGCCTTGCCACCTCTCAACCTGACTCCCAGCTGGCTGGCTGCGTCAAAAGCCAGGCGTATCAGTCTCCAGCTGTGACAACGGGGAAGACTCACCGCCCTCTGCTCCACCTTCCTCTGCTTTGGGCTGGATCTCTTCCTCTTCCATCATCATCATCATCATCTGCACCATGGAGAAGCACTGTGTTCAGGCCACGTCACAGCGTTCAGGGGAGGCTACCGCCAACTGACAATTACCGCTTACTGCTGACAGCTTAACATTGTTGTTTCTGGTTCGCTTTCTGGTTCCTACCAGAAGTTCTATTTTTTTTTTCTGAGCGCTGTATCAGGAATAGCACTGTGGAGATGTCCCTCTCATCACACCCCCAACAAACGGGGGGGGAGGGCGGGCAACAAAACCCTGAGCGGGGTCACGATTTAACAGCTGCTCACATGGTTCCCGTCCCTCTGCACCTGTCAACACCACACCTGCTCATGAAACCGCACACTCAGCCGGGGCGGCCGAGGCATCCTAAAGCCCATCGGGTTCACTTGCTCATGCTTTAAACAGGCCGGCGGTGAAAAGACTAAGGAACCCAAAGAGGTGCCATTTCAAAATCCAACAATAGTATCTTTTTACAACTCCTACAGTAGGCTGGTCTGTTAATATTGAAGACAGCATAGCTATAATATTGTTATATATAATAGCCAAGTTAATACAAGCATCCCTTTTCCCTGCATCCAAAGTGTGGGTTGCCGGGGAAACGGACCAGGCGTGGCTTTCATGGCAGGCCACAGCCCCGCCCCCGCTCCCGCTTCTAACGGGAGTCTCCTTGACGTCAGAGCGGACGCCTTCACTTCACGCTTCCTCCCATCCGGCGCTCGCCGGCGTAAAAATAGCCACCCGCCCACACCGCCGCGGTACCTCAGCACCGGAGCGCCATCTCTCATTACTGTGCCGAGGAGCGCGGAGCGGGCAGCGGCCGCGGCGGGAGGGCGCACACCGCTGGGCCAGCGGCCGGAAGCCACCCACGTTTTTGCGCCTCTCAGGTCGCTCCATACAGAACCAACAGGTCCAAATATCTGGTCCAAACTACCGCTGGCCAAAATGCGCATCTGTCACACAGATACTCCACAAAATTCACCGCGGAGTATATAACAGGTGACACATACTATTTGGGAGGCTGTGCACTGAAGGTTATTTCCTGTCAGTGACAGTATGCCAATATCTGAATTTTTAATATTAATTGCGAGCGTTGTCATTTCCCTGTGCTTCATACTTAAAGCATTACTCAGTCGGATGGGGCTTCTGTCGTTCCTGCTTGCCAAACAGTTGTTTTTTTTCTTTTTTTACAGATTATTTTTGATTTTAGCCCCATATTGACTCTGCAGCAATATTCCTGATTATTCAGTTTGTTAAGCAAATGACTTTGATGTTATCGCCATTTCTGACTGGCATTGACAGTGATCCACCTTCTCTTGGTAAATCCCGTTCCCCTTCTGAAAGTTTCCGTTTTTTTTTTTTTTTTTTTTTTGTTTTGTACAGACCCCAACCCGCCTGGCAGAGCCCACAGGAATCCGGCCCGGGAGAGCGCCACCTACGTTCTTCTTGTCCTCTGAGCCCTTCTTGCGCTCCTTGTTGGCCATGATGACTCCGACGCGCAGCGTTTCGAACACGGGGTCGGTGCGGTTGGACTGCGCTGGCCGGAGAGGAGAGAATCCGTCAGGGAGACCAGGCACCAGCAACTGCACATGGTGCATTTGGTTATCAGCATTATTAATTATTATTAATTATTATTATTAATTATTATTATTATTATTATTATAATTATTATAATTATTATAATTATTATAATTATTATTATTATTAGAGTACCAACACGTGTGAGGTCCTGCTTTTAATACTCGAAATTAAATACCATATATATATATATATATATATAACGTTTGACCCTCACACTCATGTTTTGGAAGCCATCTGAAGGCCATGAGTGTTTCATTTGAGCTGAACAAAAACACATTATGTAAGCGGCAATGAAATGAGGGTTGGGAGATGGAGCGGGTTATATAACGACAGGACGCCGGCAAGCGCGCGCGCCCCGTTACGGGATGTCGGGCTTTGGCTCACAGAACGGCAGCAGCTCCTTCACGGTGGCGTTCTGCTGGCTGCTGTAGAGAGGAGAGCTGTAGGCCCGTCTGAAGCCAGGAGGCTGGAGGGGAAGGAGGAGCAGGGAGGACGGGAGAGGAGGAGAGGGAGACGAGGACGGGAAGAGGAGGACAAGACAGCTTAGAGGAAGTGAATGAGGGAGTCTTGCTACCCATGTCGTATTTAATTATGTCTCAGACTGGAGTCTTCGGCAATGACCAGAAAACACAAAATAGCATCATTCATAAAGACGCACGATCGCGCTGATGCGGAATCTGACACTTTATCCCCTCCGATGTGTCCTTTGCATGTATTTATGTTGAATGCCTGTCTACGGTGACGTTTTTCGATATTTGTGGTCTGAGGAACTATTTTGGTACTGCAGTCTCTGTGACACTGTGTGGTAAGAATTTCCCTGCACTATGTACCCGGAAGCACTGTGACCACTGGATAAGCAGTTATAGTGGATGGATGGATGGATGGATGTTAACAAGCTTTGAAACAGAGCTGGCATAGAAGAGCTCAGCGTGAGCGCAGTGTGGATGGCAGGCAGACCCCGTGCTAGGAGGAGGCGGGGCAGCGCTCACGATTTTGCCGAAGCATCTCTGGAACTCCACGTAGGACTGGCACTGGTGGTGGATGTTGGTCTTGCAGTTCTTACACCTCAGAGCAAATTTATTGTTGACTGAAGCGTGAGACAGGAGAGAGAAGCAAGGGACTGAGACGGCGATATCAACGCTAGCCGCTCAGGATATATGGAAGCAATCCTCAGTGCTCGGCGTTGGAGTATAACAGAGAGAGAAGTGCATTATATGCATCTAATGAAACTGCAGGAGTAGCACATTACAGAACAGTGAGGCGACAGTGACTAAATTACTGACGCTAAAGCGGTATTTACCAGTTGTCACATTTATTTGAGCTTACGCTCGAAGCTTAAACGTTCAGCTGCGTAAGTCTGCCGTACTGGACATCGCACATGCAGCTATGGGTAAAGGTGCAGAGGTCACAGTGAAAGGCACGCGGCGGGCCGACGCACTCACGGACTATCATGCGGGCGCACACGTCACAGAACTTGGGCTTCTTGCAGTAGTGGTCCTTGAACTTGTGGGGCTTGTCGTTGACGGGCTTGACTGGCTCGGGGGGCGGCGGTTCCTCCCTCTCCTCCTCCTCCACCTCCTCCTCGTAGACGAAAAACACCTGCAGGAAGGCGGCCGTGTCACACCACGCGGCTCAGCGGTGCCAGGCTAGCCGGGGCTCCGCACGACGCAGGGACGCGGCGAGCGAAACACGGCCGCGAGCTAGCAGCGGAGAGGCTAAGGACCCGCCCGGGGCTCCGACGGCGTACCCATGACGACGTCGTGAGGCATACACATAACCTGTGCGTTCGTTCATGCTGTGCATCTCCTGGACTTAGTTGACATAAAAACACCTCCACCCCCAACAGAAGTCTAACAAAGCAGCAGATACTGGCCCCAAGCCCCCCCCCCCACCACGCCCATCTCCTCCTGGCAGCACAGTGACTCACAGCTACAGCTCACAAGCACATTAGTCACATGCCATTCTCCGATGTAACTTCCGAAGTAACAACAGACGACAGCAATGTTTTCCATGACACGTGAACATTCCAAAACGTGCAAGATTAAGCACCTGCACCTTTACAGCTAATTATAATTAACATTGGAAAGAACTGAAATATGAATAAGCTCGTATCTCATCCCGCGCAGGGCCCCCGGTCATGTGACCTGGGCTCCCCCGAGGCGGAGGCTGCGGGCTCGCCGCACCGCCGTAACGGGTACGCGGCTCCCAAAACTCATACCTGTAAAGATCTCCGCAGTCAGCGGGATTGATCGCCGAACAGAACGATTTCGATTGTCTTAATATCTGGCATGATAGTCAAGCCAACAGCAAACTGCAATGAAAACTCCCCCGAAGCTCATTTAACCCCCGCGGCTGACCCCATCACGTCTGCCCCTCGATGCTGCTCCGGCATCCCGCAAAAGCACGCAGAAGGAAAAAATCCACTAATGTGCACATCTTCCTGTAACCTCCCAGCTCCCCAAGTAGAGGACCTGGACCATTTGCATCTTACCTGGGGAACATTCCTCATTCCTTGTCCTGGACTCAGAAGGGGCCTTTACCCTTTTATATAAAAGCCCAAGTGCCACCTCATCCATTCCCGTCCCCTCTACCTGTCCATTGTTACCTCAGCCCCTCCGATTCTGTCCTTCCTCAAAGCCCAGTCCCCCCTATGAGACCTTGAGTCTCTCCGTTTTATTAATTAGTCCTACCCCCACCCCCCCCCCAGATCACACGCTGCATCACTCCACCGGTTCTACTCCGCTCCAGCGGCGCAGCTGTGGAATTAAGGGAGGTCCGAAAATAGACTTCAACAGAGACCCGGAAAAACTCCCAAATGCAGCTGATGGAAAGAGTTTGACACCGTTCCTAAATATACCGTAAAGCCTGCAGCCTGCACTTCAACATGGCTGGAACCCCAGCTCATCGCCCTGTCCGGTTAGCCCGCTCGCCGTCATACGGATTTTGTTCAGGCCTGAAAACACCCGGAGTAGGTGGTCTGTACCTCCTCCCGCACCGCCTGTTAGGTTTTCCTTTGGCGCGCAAGTGGAGAGAGTTAGTGAAACAAAAAAAAATGTTTTTTTAATTACTGCGGGATGACTTAGGGGCGCAGCTGTACCATGTTGTCGCTTTCTTTGACGACGTTCTCAGGAACTGGCGGGTTGTCATGGATGTCCAAAGAATCCTTGTCGTCTAGTCTGAAACACAGGCACGCAACAGAGAGTTTTGGGTGTGCCGGACTGAAATGGATAGACCAGGGAAGTGTGATGCACGTGTGCCCGGGATGATGGCAGACACACACATTTCTGCATGTCCAAAAATATTACAAAGATGGAGCTTAATTTGTCTAGGATGCAGGGTCTCAAAATTTCTCTTACCATTAGCATAAGCAACACTTCAGCCTCACAAGAGCTTAACAAAAAGGACAGATTGAGTGTAACTATTAGTTATCAGTCAATTCCCAGATTAATGAGGAAGCACTGCCCAGTGGGAAGTAGATGAGACCAAGGAGTGACCGAGAAGATACACAAGGGCAGGTCTCATATAAACTGAGGACTACTGATTCGTTAAGCAGCGCCAGGTACGACACAGAGAGCCAGCAACTGTGACATCACAGGTATCGCAATGCAAAGACAAGCCCACGGGCAAGCAGGTGGGACTCACTGGTCATACTGAGCCATGGTGGACTGAAGGTCAGACTGCTTTCCAGCAGCTTAGGGTCAGCAGATGGGAGGGGGTGCTGTGGAGATGATAACTTTAACGTTCCCGTGCCAACATCTCTCACTACTATACATTCAACACAATATGAGTTTTTGTTCTTGGAGTCACTAGTATAGGCATGGCAGTTTCACTGCTTACAGCCATTGTTTGCTTTCTGTACTGACATACACCAACAGCTTCCATACACACAATAAGACTGACGAACAGCGCTTGGATTTTTAAGATGCTCCACGAAACTGAACAGACGAGACTCCGTCACAAATGGATGCCCGCAAAGGGGCAATGCGATCCTCTCGGGGTTAAAAAAAGGAGCGCAGATAGAATAGCAGTGAGGGGCCGCTAGGGCTTAGCCGCACAGGAAGGGCATTCCTCCGTTCAGCCACGTCAGAGTGACTTTTAAACATCTTCATTCACCTCACGACAAAGAGCGCTGACGGTAAGACCAAGACGTCTTGTATCTAAGACGCACAGTGCAAGACTGCCCTCTCCCAAAAACTAAGGGACCCGAGCATTTACTAGCCTCTGAAGTCACTCCTTACCGGTTTGATCGCTTCCTCGCTGGAGCGGTCCACAGGTCCACAGAAGCTGAAGTCAGTCGGACACCACACGGATTTAGTGATTGTTAACCTCTATTCCTGGATTTGGTCTTTTAGACAGTGAAGTTTCCAGAAAGAGTTCTGACAGGTGGAAGCAGCGAGGGCAGCGTGTCCCCAATACTCCTGGGCTGTTTGTGTCAGTGTGACGGCCTGAGACAGCTGCCCCCCCCCACCCCCCAACCCCAACCCAAACTAAGCATAGCTGACGAGGAGAAATCAGAGAGCCCACCTCAAACCCAATACACACTACACGGACCCCACTTTATCCAGCTACCTCAGGCAGAGGCACTTCGCCATAACCAGCATCAATGCTGCCAACATCGAAGAGAAAAACCAACTGTGGGAAACTGACGTCAAACGAAGGCATGGCTCAGCGCTGGGCGGGTCAGCAGTGTGAATGGCGCTAGCGAGTAGGATTATAAACACACAGAATGCAAAGTGGAGATTTCAATCACCACACGTACATTGCAAGTCGTAAACTCCATCTTCAGGAGATGTGCGATTGCGTTGAGAAGATGATGACCCTCATGCGCGGTAGACAGCCACAGCTCCAGACAGTGAGCGCAGCATCGAGGCGTCTACTAATCCGAGCAGGAACACCACTCACAGGCACACAGCAGAAACACACCAGGCTGGTTTTTAACCTCATCATTTATATTTTTAAAAACAAACAAAATAACAGATTAAATAAAATTTACAGTAGACATATGCAATCATTGTGCACTTTTTAAATAACTTTTGATACGTTCTGCACAGCTGTCAACAAAAAACGCGAACACAATAAGGTGGGGGTTAAGTGACGGAGAGAAAGGGAAGGGAGGGGCAGAGGGGGCTGAAAAATCAGGGAGCGGGGGGGGCATTAATGGGGGGGGGGGGGGGGCACT
>JAODKL010000128.1:2056690-2112205 GCA_026780765.1 Petrocephalus schoutedeni
CCCCCCCCCCCCCCCCCCCCCCCCCCCGACACTGATACGAAAAGTACACATTCTAACAGAAAACACCCGTGTCATCCATTGTGGCTCTAAGTCTTTCCATCAGCTGCTACCACATGTACCAAGTCATACATACTAGTGAATTACTCCATTCACTGGAGCCTCTGCTCCTGACAGGCCACTAAAATAGTTCTTAGCTTGGTCCATTATGTGAAATTATAAAAGTGATAGGAGAGGGCGGTTTGGATTTCGTATTGGGGGCAGGTCGGGATCCCCTGATCTGACTTCCCATCTGAATTCTGTCATCCTACCAAATACTGCGACACACTTAAGCGGATGGGTTTTAGCATCCCAGATGGGTCATACCATTAAAACGGAACTAAAGCACCCAGCAATAAACTGATAATGTTAAGCAACGCAAAGCTGTTAGGGAGCAAAGGCACAGCAGCCGCGGATAGCTGGGCATTAGCGCATGCCTGACTGCGCAGCCGGACGGGAAACGCGGCGGCACTGAATGAGAGCTGACAGATCCCATTCTGTGAATGAAGTGCCGGCTCGCTAGCAGGGGCCGCTCGTGCGGTCTGACCTACTACGACTTCCTCATCAGCTCCTGCATCACCCGCACCGTAATTTTCCATTTTAATTTCTGTCATTGAAAGGGGAAGGCAAAAAAGAGCAAGAGGGAGGACAGGGACACTGTGGGAGGGGGATTCATTCTAATGCTTCTCTCTTACTCTTCAGTTCTGTATTTTTTTTGTCTTCCTGCCAATAAAGCTTATTTTGAATTTGAATGAGAGAGCGTGAGAGAGAGAGAGAGTGTGTGAATGGGTCAAAATGCGCGATGGGAAGGGCATCAGCGGCCAGCGCTGAGGATTCCCCTCACGTGGCAGCCATCGCACACGCACTGTACACACGTGTGCGAGCACAGAATGTGCAAGGAACACGGCAGCTGCATGGGCGACACTGACATAGCGGTCATGAGGTGGGGGGGAAATGAATGAATGAATGAATGAAATGGGGATAGAGGAGGAGACAGGAAAAGGGGAATTAAAGGAGAGCGGTGGGGTGGGGGTGAGAAAATGAGGCAGTGAGTCAGAGCCCATCCCACAGGACTGAGGGGGCTGTAGGAAAGGATGCCAGGGGCAGAACTGACAGCCTAAGAGGAGACATTAAATGTGGAAGCTGGGGGGGCTACTATGCTGACATAATAAGGAGGTGGTGGAGGGTACCAGACATGGCAAAGATTCACAACAAAATAAAAGAAAATGAATAAATGATGAAGGTCACGAGAGAGACTATATGAAGCATGTGAAGAGTCAAAAGGGGGCTCAACTCGGCTCCATGCAACGGCTGTTCCCCACCATTAAAAATAGATGGCGCCAATGAAAGAGGGAGGGGACCCCCCTCGCCTCTGCATGCATTATGGATTAGGGTGGGAATGAGTGCAGGTGTGGCCCAAACAGAACCGGCAAACGGACCAGAGATCTTCCCGTCTGGCTAAAACGGAGCCGGCCATCGCCCTCTCAGACGAGTACGGCCACCACAACTGCGCTCCCGTCGCTTTGCTAGCTAGTTACGGGACTCGTTGTTCAAGTTCTGGCTGAAGTTAATTAATACACTGGGGACATTAAACAACTCGCAATGGCTTCACCACCCCCCCGCTTGCCTGACGAGTTTCCCTCCTGATGCACGCCAGGGTCAGCGTGACCGGGGATCGGAGGGAATCCTTGCCGTTTTTATCAGCAGTGAATCGGCCACAGTACGGCACACAGACATCCTGCTCATTCTGCGGCCCACGAGCCTTACGGGTACGTTATCCCCAGCGGGGCACCATGCAGGCGAAGCTGCGGCCTCACGGTGCCACTGCGGCACGCTGCTCCCTTTCTGGAGACCATACACCGAGATTTGCTTGCGATACCAAGTTTGCGCTTCAGCATGCTAACCCAGCTGCAGCGCTCTGAAACGTGTGGGCGCCACGGCCTGCGCAGCACTCATTAAAAGCCTTGTGAAACCTCCCCACTTACTGTTTAAGGTGGGAGGGAAGCAGTGAGAAAGAGCTGGAGAAAGCAGGAGAAATATTCTCAATGATGAAATAGTCATCATCGCGCTGCTATTGGCCAAGTCCTCTGCCAATGGGAGGACCAGCTCCATGGCAACAGGCTCTGTCACCAAGAGAAAAACCAGAGATCCCCCCTAATACCAATTTTCCTTTCCACCCCCCCACCTCACCCATGCCCGCCCCCCCCCCCCCCCAAAACACCCACCACACCCCTAAATCTGGCTCTATGCAACAGAACAAACAGGTTAAACCTTTACATACAAAAATACATATTGACACAGTACCACCCATGTTGCCATCATCCATCTGCACACACAGCCCTGATTTTTTCCCCTGAATGGGCTGAGTGCAATGGGTCACTTACCACTGGACTCATGCCTCAAAACCAGTCAGACCATGCCCCTGCAGGCTGAGCATCTACAGTATACAGCTTCCCTCTCCTAGGCTCCAAACCACCACCCCTCCCATACCCAGCATAACCAAAAGTAAAATTACAGGCGTGTTTATGTGATGCCGCCTCACGCAGGAGACAGCAGAGGGCACGCTCAGTTACAGACACACACACGGGCGGGTGCGCGCGCACACACTCGTCCACACAGATGGTACTTGATCACTCCAGCACAAAGGGCACAGAGGAAGCAGGGAGGGAAGGACAAAAAAAGAAAAGGAAAACTGCACTAAGAGCTGGGAGCAGTTAGGGGAAGTGGGGGAGGAGGAGAGGGAACCCAGTGACGAAGGCCTTTCGCAGCCGAGCCAGCATTAATGAGTAACGTCCATCCTCTGCAGGGCTTTCCTGGAACACTGATCTGCACGCTCCTGCCCACAGAGCCAGGGCTGGAGCGCAATGCATGCTGGGATACGCTCACGCCCGGGGCCACCTCGCTACTGCAGGAACCTCCATGGCGTCACAAGCTGCTATATCCACACCCACCCGCCACCCCCCCCCCCACAAACACCGTGATGGGGAAAAAAGCGCTTCAGCCAATCAGGTTTATTTAAAAAAGCATGTTCAGCCAAAGCGTGGTGGAGTGGATTTTCCAGGGGGAATCAAAGAACAGCAAAATAGCTGATGAAGCCATTTTAGCGTGACCATGAGTGTGATTCTGCTAAAGAGCGAACAGAGAACCCCGGGCAGAGCCCAACTGAGGCTAGTGCCCCCCAGGAAGCATCGCACTCCCTCATGAAACCAGGTTTAGGGAAAATCACTGACAAGTCCCAGAGGGATGAAGTGCCTTCTGATTTTACAGACAAAACAACCAAAGTCAAATTTATACACCAAAAGTACATTTAGTTACCATATCAAAAAAAAAACTACAGAAATATAATACATATAAAATATAAATAGAAGCATGCTGCAGGTTAAGCCATGCTGCAGCTTTTCGACACGCATGTAATGCAATATGCCTGAAGCACTGAAGTTGTGGGGGGGGGGGGGGGGGTTCAGTAAGGATTTTTCAGGTCACGGTCTCAGCGCCTCTTGAGCAGCCAGACCCAGGGCCAGAGGACCTCTGTGACTTGGCTGAGGGGGATGCGTGGGCACGGCTCACTGACCGCTTTAATAAAAAGCGGTCTCCATCCTTCAGCACCACCCGCCCCCCATCTCAAACGCAAAGGCGCAGTCACGCAACACTGACCTTTGCTCTATTCAAGCTGGTCAGATGGAGCTGCTCAGATTCACAACACGTGATTCAACAAAGTGAGGAGCCAAAAGCGAATGCAGACGACTGAAGGGAGATAAAAAGGACACAAATCTCTAAAAAGGAGGAAGGACACCAGCTTCACAAAGGATTTAAATTCTATATCATCATTTCCTTTTGATATCACTGCTCAATACCCAGTATGAGCCTCAGCTGACTGTGAATCCCGAGTATCAGCTACATGACAGCCCTGCACAGGCTCTCCACTCCTGATAATCATACAAGACACAGCACCCAGATCACGTCACTGATCCTGCTAGTGGTGGCAGGGCCAGTCTCTCACAGCGATGCACCATCTGCTCACCTGTCGCATGTCTCCACCACCACCCCCCCTTCCCAAACCATTCCCCACTTCCCTCGCAGTTTCCCAGGCCCACTAATGCTACACAGAGTGGAAGAGTGGTTCAGTCGTGTGCCCATGAGCGAGAGCCTTCATGTATGCCTGCGATGCACGGCTCAGTGGTGCTGGGGTCAAATCAACAAGCGTCCTTTGCAGTATGACCGATCAAGGCTCAAGGGGCACCAATAAGTGACATCAGAGGCAGTGGAAACAACATGCTACTAATGAAATAGAAGAACAGCAGCTTACGTGCTTGCAGAACAGCTGTACTGAAGCAAGTATCCCCACCTCCAAATCATGAAAGGGTCACACCAACTTGACACAATTATCCAAACTCAAGATGGGCTAGACCAGGGGTGCCCACACTTTTTCGGCTGGCGAGCTACTTTTAAAATGACCAGGTCAAAATGATCTACCTACATTAAAAATGCTAAATATGTCATATATATTTTTTATTTATATGTACAGTATATGTTGGTGAACCTTGCATCACTGCATGAACCCTTAAAGCGCAATACAATCAAATACATTTATGGTTCCATACCTGGTCGGGCCCCCCCACTCATTTTTTAAATATTCCTTTTTTATTAGATATAAATCGAAAGGCTGGCTGGGTCACTTTGCTCGCTAGAGTTTTGCATTAGCTCGCAATACATTCATGCTTTCTGCCGGGTGACGTGTTAGAAGAGAAGGGATCGGAGTAGTTATTGTAACCTAATGTAACAAAGTTTTAATGCCGCGCGACCTACCCGCACTACCTTCGCGATCTACTGGTCGATCACGATTGACGTATTGGGCACCCCTGGGCTAGACACTTCAACTCTATATAACCCCTCTCGGCCGTTTAGACTGCAAAAACACATACGGACAGCATCCCGTGCCTTATGGGCCAGCATCTTCCAGCTAGAACTAGATTGCACAATTATAGCAAATCCGGAGGCCAAAAGAGGTCTGCAGCATTTCTGAGTCACAAAACTCCTAGCTGGAGCACTTTGCCTTTGAACCCACCTTCCATCTCCTGTTTGTATAAGTCCAGCCCCACCCCCCACCATCCTACCAATATCCAGACAGATCATTCACATATACATTAGCTCATGTTTGTCCAGTCCTCATCCTTAGTAGAGTCCAAAACACCAAATAAAGACCCTGGGAATCCATGAATGCGTCAAATTAGTAAGCAGAGCCAGGAGGGCGGATGCAATAGGGGAACTTTTTTTATTTTTATTTTTTTTTTTAAACCACTGACGCATAAGCTCTCCCAGAGCATTGCTTTCTAGGCCAGCGCAACTATGGTCATACAAGATACAGGTGGGAAGAAGAAAAGGAGGGAAGGGGAGAGGTGCTTTACAGAGTTTAAAAGGATAAGAAAACCACAAACCTTCAAACGTCAAAAGCAATTACGCCTGCAGTCGCTATTGATTTCCCCTTCGCTGCCTTTTTCCCACGGACTCCGATTAGCATGCAAGGTGCTTCCTCAGCAACCTGGGCAATGCTCTCCAGGAAAAGCAAACGGGGGCACTGTAGGGAGAGACGAATTAACCCCCGTTTCTGGGTGTCCACGTGAGGCAGCGTGGACCCCTCTGGACTTCCTTTAACAAAACTCGCTGCCTGATTGGTGCACGCCCAGATGGCCTCTGCAAAACCCTACTCTGGAGGGGGTGTTTAATTGGGGCCAGCAAGTTGCCGAGTGTTCTTTGGCGGAGCAAACAAAAATGTTGGGACGCCTGAAGATCACTGATAAACACAGGAAAAAAATATATATATATTAAACTGATAAAAAAAATGTTACTTGAAAAGGGTTTGCCAGCCAGCAAGCTGGAACTGAGCCCTGGGAGGTCGACGACTAGCACAACAGATTGTTAACGCTCAGTGTGCTGACACAGACTGACGTGGGTGAGAAACTTCAGGCTTTTCAATGGATCTCATTCACAAACACAAGTGAGGGCCTGCACACAGGTGATCTGATGACAGTACATACAAAACCACAAAAAAATATGCAATAAAAGAATTAAAAGCTACAGACTCATGCAGATTTTCTAAAATGTACAACTACAACAACTTTTCCTGTGCAGAATATCAGTTCTGCAATGCAAAAGTGAAAAAAACGACTTCCTTGCCAAAATGTCAATCATGCATATTCCCATTACGTCATCAAAACTGTCTTGTGCACAGAGACACAGGAAGTCTAAAGCACACAGAAGGACAGGGGAGCAGCCCAGCAGGTGACGATACAGAGAAAAGGTAGATGGTCAGGAGAAAGGAAGGCAGGTTTTGCAACGATGGAACTGCAGTCAGGCCATGAGAGTTGGCTTCTATTTTTAGCTGGAGATTTTTTTTTTTTTTTTTTTTATTCAGGAGAGCGCTGCTGCTCCTCGCTCTCTCTCTCTCGCTCTCTCTCTCCCTCCCGCTCCCCATCTCCCTCTCGCTGCTTCTCTGTTCTAGCACATCATGTTCGAAAATAAATAAGGGGGAGAAATGTGCTGTGAAAAGCAGGTGGAAGCGCAGACAATGAGCACGACGGCAGCGGCGACTCCTTTATTTCTGCTCCGTGTGTGGGTGAGGCTACAAGCTGAGGTTTGATTCCAGGAACTTTAGAAAATGCTCATGTTTGGCTGCGCTGCAGAAAATTGTGCCCCCCTCCCAATACATGCAGAGATGCAGACACACACACACAAACACGCGAGCGTGCGCGCACAGACACCTTTACCCATCTCCAAATTATATATCTCCATTTCACCAACCACATCCCCCCACCACCAGTTTTCAATCCTACTTTACATGCCTCTCAGTGACTGCAATGCTTTCCTTACTGCCCCTTGAACTCTCCCACCCCCCCCCCCCCCCCCACCCGGAAGATGCACTTGCAGGGAATTCCTCATTACCTCAGCATCATCCCCGTTTGCATGTACGTCGCATTCAGATCTCAGAAGCCTCACACACACACACACACAGACTGACTCACACCCAGCGAAATCTGTTTAAAAACACACAGCAAAGATACCAATCTTCACCTTTTCAACAAACGCACAGATATGTGGGTACACGCGTGGACACAGAACTACGTCACGACAGAGTCGGGGTTCCTACTTTCAAAATAAATAAATAAGTAAAGTAGCTGGAGTCTATAAATATCCACACAGGCAACAGTTAAATGCGACTCCACTGCCCCTGACCCATCCAAAGCAAGGGGAACAGCAGGCTCCCAACAGAGCACGCTGATGGCACATCTTTGCACAGAAGGACAGCTACAGATATTTATTTGAAATTAGCTCTTCGCACAATCGTTGCAGGCGAAGCAGCTAAACACATTGTGCTATAAGAGCAAAAAGAACGGGGGAGGGGGGGCACGCTTTAAAGAGATGAGCGCAGGGTGCAACAGAGGCAGGAGCCCAACAGGAGCAAAACAAAGACTGTAAGCATGACGGCAAGTGGGGTACTGGAAGTGTCGCATGCACACACGCCCACCGCTTACTGTGTCTGTCGCTTCCGCAGGTCTCCTCGCAGACTTTTCAATGCTTTTCCAGAGCGGCACAGGAAGTTGCTCGGGAATCACACGACGCTCACGACTCTCATCTCGAGGATGCGCCCAGTTGATTCCTTCTGATCCAGCCTCCCTCTGACCACCACCCCCCCCCCACCTCACGAATGCCCGACAGGCTACGGCAGCGCCAAGTGGCTAAGCGGGCCAGAAAGTATGGCCTCCCACCGGTCTCCGCCTGCCCCCTGCACCAGGCCTGCCCCGTCCGTCCGTCTTTCAGTCAGTGAGTCAGTCAACCACGACCTGCTTCTTTCCTTTTTGTGAATGAAGCATGAGTGGCACAGAAGTGCAACGATCTCCCTCGCTCTCCTCACTGTACCACAAGCACATTCCCTCTCTCTGCACCCCCGCCTCCCCCCTCCCTTCGCTCCTCTCTCTCTCTCTCTCCATCTCTCTCTCTCTCTCGGTCTCTCCCCCTCCCTCCTGCTCCAAAAACAGTGATAATGTAGTTACAGTTACTGTTAAAAAAGGCCAGCTGTTTCAAGCCCTTTGCCACACACCATAGCATGCCATTCAATACCAGAAAGATGGGTTGGAGGTGGTATTTGTACGAGAGAATTACGATACACACATTGTATTTAAAACCATAAGTTCTCCTTCCATTTGACAGATGAGTATGACCTGGTCTTGGTACCAGTCCCCTGAAACGGCCAGCCTCCAGCATAACGCATCCAAAACCGCTTGCTTAAACAGCAGCAGAATATATTTGATTTCAACAGGTGTCTAGAGCTGATTTGTTGCATCTGTCCATTTAAAACCTATTCAAATGCTCATTACAGCAATAAACCAAACACCAGCATTTCCTTGAGCCTCTATTAACTAACCCTGTTTTAAAAAGCTGACCAGAATGCGGCAGGGTCAGACCTAGATTTGGAGTATGGCTGCCACTAACAACTATTTTTCCATCGATTAATCTATCAAGTATTTTACCAGACTGGTCGATTAAATCTAAACAATTAATTTATTTTCCTCCAGAAAAATCAAACTGACAGTTTCATTTAAGTTAGTTTGTTGTTGTCAAATAAATATAATAAATAAATAAATAAATAAAATGGTCATCGGAGGGGTTTAGCTAACAGACTGTGGCTTGGTCGGCACTATACAGGTGTTACGCACAAATTTAGATAAACAGATTAGTAGTACATCTAAAATATTAATGACAAGTGTACTGTAATGCTCAAAAGTTAGCAATCTGTATAAATTTGGCATATCCTTGTGTTTCAGTTAGGGGAGCATGCCACATGCTACCATTTTGGAAACATTAAGCACTGAAGCGGTGGTGAAGAAAGGGACAACTCAGCAGCCACAACATCTTTTACAAAAGGAGATATTGTGGTTAAATTACGTAAAAGATGTTGGTGGTGTGCCAGTACTTTTGCAGTTCTTTTTTTATTTTTTATTTTTTTATTTAGTTTCCATTCTAGATTCAGTTTTAGTTTATGATAACATTGGTCACAACTAGCCCAGCGCTAACAAACATACAACTGCAACATTAGTCAACACAGAAGAAGCCCAGATTCTAACCGGAACATTTTTCAAACATTTATTCAATGGAAATAAGCTAGAAGGCAGACAACTTTATGGATTTATGCATGAGTGTATTTAGCAGTTACAAGGACAAAACATATTAAAAAGCTCTCCATGCTAATGGTAATTTAATAAACATGAACAGACAACACTTATGGTGGTTTTGCTTATTCTGGGGGTCCACCATCCAGAATAGCGCCTGTATGTTTTCTGCCCTAATTTGGAGTGCTATGCCATCCATCTAATTAAAATTAATTCTTCTAAAAAACAGAAATAAGATACCATTATTTTACCCTACATCACATATAAGCACATAACTGAGCAACCTTAGAAAAAGCAAAATCATAAAGTGCACAAATCCGTGTTATACAAGCCTGGCTGCCAGCATTCCTGGACTGGTTCAGAATATGCACATTCTTCCTTCGGGATACGTACATTAAATGTGTGCTCCTGTGTTTACAAGTGCCCTACAAGGGTGCACTTTGCCCTTTCAGTGACCTACCATGGGTTACAAAAATGTAAATCGCTGAGGGATCCCCACCGCAGACTGACCCTTTCAAAGGCTCCTAGTCTTTCTGGTCAAACCTACTATCGACTACATCACCTCTCAGATTTGATCACATTGGTTCCATAATGGTCCATGAGGACATTAGGGGTAATTATTACCAGCTATCATTTGCATACCATATTGTAAATCTGGTCTTGCAGATTTATACTGTAAATGAGGATGATTAGATCTTATTTGTCAGAATATGCAAGAATGCCTAGTTGAAGCCAAGGCTGTGCAATTAATCAATTTTTTTTATTTCAATTAAGGCTCCAAATGATCACAAAAGATGTAAAATCAATGAAAACCAATTATTAGTAAAATAATTTTTGCGACATTACATTATTTTGTCTTTTGTCCGAATGACCCGCGCACGCACACTTCCGCCCTTTCTGAATGTGCATTCTGGTGGCAGAAGGAGGAGAGGAGCAGCAGCAGCATTTAGTTAGTAAAGTAAAGTAAAAGTAAAGTATGTTAAGCGGTGGGGGAACAATTTGGATTTGAAGACACAAATGTGAATCAAAAACAATATGTGCAAGTTTTGCTACTCGGTGGTATCTGCGCCATTCAGCAACACGACGAATCTTTTTAACCACCTAAAATTCAAACACAGAGTTATTTACGACCAACAAATGCAGAAAACTCTATAGTGCAGCTTATTTGTTTTGTAATTTTTAAAATATATTTTATTTGTTTTCAAGAGATTGTGGAACTGCACTACATTGTTGATTTTATTTACTTGTCTATTTTTATACAATATTTGAATATTATACTTTGTTATTTTAAGGAAAAGTTCAAGAGGAAGGTGTAAATGAAAATTTCACGTTTGCTGTTCTTTATGTGCAATAAATGCAATGTGCTTCCAGAGTCAATGAGCAATGTGAGTAATCATGTTAAATAATCATGATAGATTTTTCCCCCATAACCGAGTAGCTTTAGTTGAGACATCTCATCAAGACTTTACTACTGTAACTTTACTGAAGGGCTGCCAGGTTCTCCTGTTAAACCACTGTAGCCGATTCAAAATGCAGCACGTCTGCTATTCAATCAGCCCGAAAGGCTCTCATGTTACAGCCCTCCTTATATCTCTTCATTGACTCCCGGTTGGTGCTCATATCAAGTTTAAGTCCTTGGTGCTGACTTTCAGAGCTGTTAATGGAATGGCACCGACATCCATTGAGTCACTCAAGACTGATGTTCCATCACGCCCTCTTCGGTCAGCAAGCCAAAGCTGCTTGCCGATTCCACCGCCACTCTAGGCATTTTGTGTAATGTTCCATGATGGTGGAATAAGCTACCCATTCAAACCAGACAGCAGAATCCCTCTCATCCTTCAAGAAATGCCTCAATACATCCTTTTCTGGGAAAGCTGGAACTAGCTCATCCAACCACTTAACTTTGGTTATGAGCTCTTGCTCTGGTTTAGTAGGAACCTACTCCACATGGTGTTGAAGCTGAATAGCTCTTCCCATAAGTTCTTGTTTTGTAATATACTGCATAGCTCTTGCGCAAATGTTAACTTGAACTTTCTGCTGGTCCCGCAATGGCAGCTCAGCCCAGCTATACTTATACCTAAGTTGACTCAAAACAGCTATGCTTGCTGCCTCACTACACACTGTTTTTAGTATCAAAAAGGCCCATGTAATTTGAGCCAGGAGACCCATCAAAAGGCAAAATGACATTGTTAGTTCTGTTTAACTTTGGGCAGCCATGTGCGTTGGCCTTATGAAACTTCTAGAAAAACAATGGAGAGGCCCCAGGCAACAGAATGCTACAAAACATAAGAGGAAGAGTCCAGACTTGTGTCAAGAGATTTGCATGCTGCCTTGATAAAATGTTTGCAACCCCATTAAAGGAGGATTTTGACCAATTTTGCTTTCTCACATGAATGCATAGCTTTTGATTTTAATAATTAATTCCAAAGAGATCAAAGAACAAAAAAACACACCCACCGTTTCAAAAATCTCACTGATATAATATTTCAAAGACATTAAAAGGAAACATATCTGTACGGGGAGGCTTCAGCTGTGTTGTGTGGGACAATGACATCACTGGTCCAAGGAAAGCCCATCATTAGCATAACATCCCACATGCATAATAGCACAATGACTTCACCCTTGGTCATGTCACATTGTGTGAAACAAGGCCAGGATGCCAAACAGATTTCCTGAGGTGTTGCTAACTGAACAGGCTGATTAATGCTACATTTGGTGGATGCAGTTGTTGCCGATGCCTTTTCTGGAGGACAGTCATATTTAAAAAAATAAATAAATAAAGGTTTATACACAACACACTCACACAAATCACAAGAGGAGAGGGAATAAAAACATTTAGGACAAAACCACGCTACTTTGCCCTTTAAAACAGTACTGAAACGAGTCACTGCAGAGAAATATCAACCTGTTCCTATTTTAATATGTTGACGCTGTAGACGCTTTAAGCAAGATTCCTTAAGAAAGAATTTAATGCCAAAGACTCAATAAGGAAGTTAAAGTGCATGGATAAAATATATAGGTCAAATGAAATGTCTTTTAGGGTTAATATCACATTATTTTTAAAAGCGATGGTCTTGCGTGAAATTACACATTTATTCTAACCTATGTAACCTTGACGAACAAATTAAGTGCATATTCTGCACCAGTGATAACTTTCCTATGGTTTAAAGTGTAAAGTGTGCATATCAGGAAGACTTGGGAAAAAATTAGATGGAAAAGCTTTTCGTTTCCTTCAATTGAAGCATAATGTTCTGTCGGCAGTGGGCGATGTATCTTCCGCTGTGACACTAGATGTTGGCACATGGTGAACTGTGGACACCACTGAATCAGGCAGATGCGGACCATAGCACGACCATGTGCGGAAGCGAGCCGGATAGTGTGCCAAGTCGTGAAAATGACATTAAAAAAGCACACATGCCCAGAAACACCTGCATGCACAGAAACATTCAAATATCAGTAGTAACAGAAGACAGCCATAAACACTGGAAAAGAAAATTTCGGCACATATAGACTCACTCATGACGGCTGGATAATTGGCGAACAGTTTCTAATAGTCACATGGTCATGGGCAAGCCACTTGTGTAATCAGAGCAGTGTAATTCCCAGGCTTTTGAAACATTAATGATCCTCCTAGAAAGCCTAATTATTAACCTATGATTTTATATATTAACTGTTTGAATTTGGTTTAAATCACCTGTCAAACTAAAATTACAAATTGAAATAAAGGGGGGTGGAAAAGCATCACACCCCATCAAGCTGCACCCATTACCCACCAGAGAAGGTATCACATTTGACAATGTATTAATAATGCAGATACTAGAATATTCCATACAAAGTACTCCAACATCAGGTCTGTAATTTTAAACAAAATCCTCATGGTTATTTCCATTGCAGCACTGACAGCAGGCAAGGCTCCTGGCAAGGAGAGACCCCTGCATCTCCTCTTTCCTGCTTTGCAGGGTCCCTTCTCCATCCTATTCGCCCCCACCCTTCCACTCCCCAAATACCCCTCCCATGTCAGTCTGCACAGGTCCACCTCCACGCTCTAGTTCTGATCAATCATTTGCCGCCAGCAAGAGAGGGGGGAGAGACAGAAATACGATAGATGGACTGAGAGGAAGAACGAGGGTGCGCGCGCGAGAGAGAGAGAAAGAAAACGGCGACAGACAGGCAGTCACAGCAGCAGCTCTCCCCTTCTCCAGCAGCACCTATAAATAGAACCTCAACTCTCTCACACTTGCTCTGCTGCTGCTGCTGCTGCTGCTGCAGACCGAGATTCATGATAATGGGAGACGCAGCTGAAGCCACAGAAGAAAAAAGGGGGGGGGGGGAGGCAGGTGCAGATTGGCTGTGGCACTGACCACACTTCCGCTGCACCCTGAAGGAGACCCACCACACAGCCTTGCTTAACATCACTAGCAGGTTTAAGTAGCACAAAGATAGGGTCAGAAGCATAGCAATTTAACATTACAACACCACAGAGGAAACCCATCTATCTATATCTTAGTCATCACTCATATCCCTCCGTAACAAAGAATAATCGGTCTTCCTATTCATCGGCACAGATACTGGTAACACCATTGTTCATTCTAACCAAGATGCTTGATGCCATCTGCAAAGCTTTTCATTCACCATGCACAATTAGCATAGTTGCAGCCCTCATGACCACCCACGGATCAAACATGGACTGTTCAGCGTGTTCACTAGTGTTGATGCTGTTAAGGAGACATTACAGGACAGGAAATTCCCTATATGGTCACGGCCATTAAAAAGTCAGGCAAGTAAGTGTCAATTTAGACAGAACTGGGCACTTCATTTCTGGAGTTAACCAATTAATAGCAGATGACTGCAGGTTTAATTATTCACCCAGGGTAGGCAAGTCATTTGACCTGGGTAAACATCACCAACCTCTACCACATCATCAGGTCTATTGGATGTATTCTGTACAGAAGCAAGCCGGCAAAACAATCTTTACCTCAGTTATGGCAGAAGTTAGTTTAAGTGTGAACACCGGATGAAAAAAGGTGATGTCTATAAATTCAGAGAAGGGAAGTTTTAATTACCAAGGACTAAAACTCTGGCATTTAGAATAGGGACAGCGAAGGACCAATGATGCCTATATCAGGGATGGTGGCACTAAAACCCTTAGCATAAGTGTTACTTGTCACTCCACACACACTACAAGCTAAGACAAGCATCTTGTTTGATAAAAGAACATGAGTAGAGTGATAGATACATTATTCAATTTTATAACATAACTGACAGCAGCAGCAGAAAGATTTTATAATCCATGAGTGTATCAGTTTCATACTAATATTAATACTAATAATACTAATACTATAATCATACTATTGATTAACGTTTTTTTGTAATGAAGGCTACTCAGATATAAAAAAAATTATGTTTGGTTATCTTGTGCCCTTTAGGCAGATCTTGATCTTACCTAGTGTGTGCATATACATGGATTCTCTCCATTTGAAATGCTATGGTCAAAATACATCAGAAAGACTGGCTGACTCAAAATTGCTGAAATGTTCCATTTTACATACTGGCACATGAAAGTAGGTATGAAAGATGCCTAAATATTACACAAAAAACTGTACTTGCTTACTTGGCTAAAAATAAATAAGCTGCAATAATTCTGCTTTACAGAACACACAGAGATCTGTGCAGGCCGGTTTCTTAGGGGTCAATTTCCGTTGGTGACTGCAAACCACCTGCTGAGGAAACCCAAGGGGTTGTCTAGGAAACAAAATGACTTCCTGAAGTAGACTTCATTGCTATACTGGTGAGCATCACGAGTGATTGCTGTAAAACTGGGACAGAGAATTAGCATGTACAACCGCTGCCCCCCCCCCCCCAATTTAAAAAAAAACAAAAAAAAGACTCACCACAATGGGTTTTTTTCTGCAATTTAATACTTTCTTTCACAAGAACCCCTCATGGAAGGGAAAAGCAAAAAAAGTTACTGGACCAACTACACAGGCAGTTTTGCAAATGCTTTTCTAACTAAAGCATCCATCCATATTCCAACCACTTATCTTCCAATAAAAGGTACTTAAAACACCATTTGATCCAAATACACTGATGACAATCACAAGGCATAGTCTACAATAGGGTCATAGTGGGTAGTACTGTTGCCGTGCATCCCTAGGGCTGGGGTTTTCAATTCAACCTCTGCTGTGTGGAGTTCACATGTTCTTTCATATTGCAGGGACTTCCTTTGGTCATACTAGTTTCTTACCACAATCCAATGACACTCAGTCAGGCTATTTAGCATCTCTTAACTGTCTGTAGTGTATGGGTGTGAATGTGGCCACCCTGCAATGGATTGGCATGCTGTCCAAGGTGTATCCCAGCTTTGTGCCCTGTGCTGCCTGTGATAACATTTTTCCATGGATGGATGGAACCACCGTCAGAATAAAAAATCAGATCATATCCTTCACAAACTAAGCGGCATACGTTTAAAGTGGACAGCAGGAAACCAGTTCTGCTGTTTAATCTGGAATATCATTGGCTCAGCAGATTCTAATTATATTTTATGACCTCAATTTAATTGGTCCCAACATTAGTGGCAGGCATGTGACTGCTTAAACGGTACAATAAGCAGCCATTAACTCATTATAAACTGTTGGGCATGTCCGTTCAATAAATGATCAATAGAACAAACAGAAAAAGGCAGGTAAAAATACCATACTAAAATTTCACGTTAACAAGAACACTGACATTCAACAGTAGTGCAGGACAGGTCTGGTAAGTGAAATGACATAACTGAAACAGTCATAACTCCTTTTCATGATAATAAACTTTTAGGACCGTTAACATTTAAAGGTGGGGTTCTGAACCTTTTGATGCTTATGGACCAGGTTATGATACACAAAAAAAAAAGTGACAGACCAGTAAAGCAGCTGAGAAGTGCCTACAGATAATTTAGCAATGTCATAAGTGCAACCATTTCCATTTTTTTCCATATGTAAACAGAACACACACATGAGAGAATTCATAAATGAAAATATGTAGTTTATTTTTGGAAATTAACCAACTCCTCTGCAAATGCACAGCCCAGTGGAATACTAACCATGGAGCAGAACTGGGGGTTGGGAACCCCTAATTTAAAAAGCACTAAAACTGAAATATATGTTCAGTATCTGAACTATATGCTTCTAGCGACACACTGAAGACGAAGTGACCCTGAAACTGCTTCACCTAAAGCAAATATAAATTAATTCTGAATTTATATTAATTTCAATTTATTTTAATAGTTAGTATTGCTGCATAGAAGTTTGACTTAAAAAAAATAAAAACCTAATAAGTAGCTTTTCCATCTTTTCCTGAGTCATCTATAGCTTAGCGCTCACCCTTTATATAGCGATACTAAATGCAAATGATCTATATACCTTTGTTACTTTAAAACAGCACTTCATACGTTATATACGAAGTACACTTGTGACTATAATGCATAACGGACATAATGGGAGGCACCATGCATGACAAAACAGGTTCTTTACCAATTTGTTAATCCATCTGTACACCCCATGTCATTCAGCAAATATACCGGTTGGTAATAATGGTATACCACATCCAATAATTAACAGTAATGAAAGATTGTTTTTAAAATACAAAAATCTTCCCATGCCTAGATAACAGTGGGTCTACTGAATTGATGACATTTCCCTACCCGGCTTGGGTAGTAACTCCACCACAGAAAATTCTCTTTAAGTCAGTTAAATCAGCTGCAACACCTATTAAAATACAGACATCAGTGGCTATCATTAGTAGCAAGACCCCAATGCTGATTTTCCACTGTGTGTAACAAGTGGAAAATCCAAGAACCAATACATTTATTAGCCACAAAAGCATCACAACTTCCAGCACAGAACTGGCAGGACAATTCATTATAACTACTTAAAAAAAGATTCAGGTTGACTACCCAAATCTTTGAAACTGTGCTTAAGGGAATGTGGTTTTGTAGCTATTCTGCTGAATGAAACAAACATTACATCAAAACACAATTACATCATTTCAGACTGACTAATTTCTAAAGAGCCAACAGAGCACTGGGGAAAACATCCTACACCCCCTCAATGCACAATATTAGCAAGACAAAATACTTAAAAAGCAGTTTTGTCATTCATAAAGGTGCATCATATCTCATTTTCCAGAAAGACCAGCAGCCTGAGCATTCAAACAGAAGGACTCCCTGTTAAGACCAATAAACGTAGTCTATGGACCCACTGCAAATGGTCTGCGTGACATGTATAACACCTTTGTTAAGTATTAGATATACATCACGGTTTGCATCTAGATTTACAAAGTTTAAAAATTGGTTTACTCCTAAAAGGCAACTCATCAGCAATACAGAGAGTAATAAGAATATACCCAGTAAGACATCTATGTTATGTAAAGCTCAAAGCAACATCTTTGATCAATTTCCATTCAGTTTTTAACTTTGCCAACATTAATCCATCTACTCTTCCTCAGTACAGGGTCACAGCAAGCCAACATACTATCACCAGAAGCAGGGGACATATGGCAAAGGACACTATGAGCAAGATGCCAGTCCATCAGAGAGAATGGTCTCTCACAAGCATGCTTTATGGCCAATTCAGACACATGACCACATGTCTGGGGACAAATGGGAGGACACCAGAGAACTAGGGAAACCGACGCAAACTATACCAACAAAGCCAGAACTCTTTCAGTGTGTTCAACTTTCTTAATGTAAACAATTTTACAAATTTAGATAAACCTCCCTGTGATCACTTGTATATATAATTTTGGTGAATTCTGACAGGTCTAAACATAGACATGTAACGTCTTACAAAAAGAATACATCATACAAAAGAAACAGAATGGCACTGACAATAAGTGACATGTTTAACACTGACTAAATTAGCAAATGTAAACAAAGACTGCTTGGGCAGCATAAGATGTTGCCGTTTTGTGCCAATTAATATCCAGTTTTAGGATACATTAACTGGTGGCGGAGAAGAACGCAACAAAGACAAAAACAGGCGTCGATGTAAGAAGAGGTAGAGAAACAATAAAATTCCATGCTAATGTAATTTTATAGGGCAAAATATTGGGACACCAGCCAAATTCTCAACCTAAAAAAGGGCAAATGCTATCTTGGTTACTCAGAAACACTGCGTGCCTAGTTAATTTAAATGTACAATCTTTCCTCCCGATTCCACCAAAACCGGAATGACTAATTTCCCCATTTCACATTGGTCTCACCCCACAGCACATGACACACACAGCAACTGGGTGAAGGGTGAACACACACCTCCTCTGATGAGTGTGTCATCCACCCACGTCTTTTCACTCTCCGGGCTTCACTGAGCAACGCAATACACATGGAGGAGAGCACCGTTTACTGAATTCCACGCACGGGTGTGCAAGCCCTAGCTGACAGCAGATGGAGCTGAAGAGCAGCTAGGGGAAGAGACCCACCAGCCCCCCAATAGAAGTACTTTATATAACTTTACAAACTGTACATCTCTTTAGCCTCTGTGTGCAGAGTGGTGGAACCAGATGCTCATTGTGGATACCACTTTGACCAGTTCTCTACTGGTACTGGAAAGGACACTACATTTGATTTAATTTAACAATAAAATAAAGTACACTGGACATGAAGCATATTCCTTAAATATGAAGGAAAAGCCTGAGGTACAGCAAAATGTCTGGATGCTGTTACAACTACAGGACAGTATATGACAACAAAAACATAAAACAAAATGGCACTAAGTATTACTGCAAGAAAGGGTCTTTAAATACATTGCTGTTTATCATCAGTCGTAAGCATAATCAAAAAATAGTATTCGCCGGGACAGGATGTTGAAGGGCTGTTGTACACGTGCTTGTCTTAATACTTAAAAAGGACTGCAGATGCAAATTAATACAATTTCCAAGATAAAAGTAATTGTGTTTCTACTGCTCAAGCTTCCTCTATTATTGAAAATGAAAAAGGATTTAGGGACCACCCAGGCAATTTATTGAAAAATTGCAATTTCACACACATTAATTCCATCCCCACTAGGCTGATAAATAAAATTGAAAAAATGTTTCATAAACTAAAATGTGTACAGTACAGCTCTGAGCACAGTTTTGGCCATCTTGCAAAACATCCAAAAATCCAAATACAGATTTCTGTACTGCAAAATAATTAACTGCTGAAAAGCAAATGCTGAAAGCAAAGCAAAAAAAAAATTAAAAGACCATTAGATCAATTACATAGATATGAATAATACATCAATACATATCAAATCAATCAATTTGTCTGCCAATAATCCAGTGTACACTATAATATTCAAAGAATTAAAAAAAAAACTAAAGCCACAAATAAAATTCGGAGTATCCACCAAGAATAAATATTTCAGGCATCCTAACATCACATATTTCTTCAATAGTGTTTTCCAGTACCATGATATTTATATTACACAAAAATTACATAAACAGCCAATAAAGAAAGTGAGTAGCAGCTAAAAACAATGTAGCCCTAAAGGCTTTATTATAAAAGGTCATTTGCCTGAAGTAATACATGACAAATGGTAATGTCATAAAAATTCTATTTAAACAAATCCACTTATTTGTAGCTGTGATAAGTTTCATGTGATTATAAATTCCAGACCATCTGCTACCTGTATAGATAAAAAGAATCTCTGAAAATGTAACTCACAACACAAAAATAACTCTAGTGTTTGCATCAAAAGGTTTATTCAATGCCAAAGCTAGGAAGGAAACCTAAAATACAACAGAACAAGCCTTCACACACAGAATCTGCATGCTAAACAAAAGTGATGATAAATCAAGAATCATTCCAGTGTGATGCTAATTGTGTATAGATACACAAAATCGTGTAATGTTTGACCACTGCAGTCAAAGCAAGTAAATTCCAAAAAGACATTAGCCTAAGCCTACTTTGTTTTCCTACAGTCCAGCTACAACACATAGGCCATTACACAGCAAGATAACCAGAGAATAAAATGGAAAGCCATGTTTTATGCAAGTACACACAGGCTGTTTGCGTTTGGTTGTCTGCACACTGTCATGCATTAAATTATTTCAAACACCATAACAAGGCAGCAGATTGCATAGTGGCCAAGAACAAATTTGAAACCCAAATATTGTGGATTCTACCATACTTAAGCCCCTCATATTGCACCCTTGGGTATAAGACTTCACCTAAATTACTTCGGTAAAATATTGAGCCATTATAATGGCAAATGAAGTCCCTACATCTACTTTTCAGCAGGTAAAATAAAGTATAATTACATTAACTATAACAAAACATGCCCAGAATGCCACATTTCTCCTCATTTCGATACCTTGTTGCATTAATTCATAATTCAATACTGACTTCATTATCCACTGCAATGTTTTATACTAATTTCAACACCTGAATGCAGGATAGATTCCACCCAACTATTACTCTTGTAAACTTGACTGCAATTTACAAACCATGTTTCAATTACTGGCTGCAATCTGTACTTGTTATCTAAGGGTTTAATTCGCCAACACATGGTATCAGGCTTACAGTTTTACTTTCTACAACCCTCTGTTTCCATCAGCTAAAAATGGTACTCTACAATGCTCAATAACCTATTACTTTAAAAAATGTAAAAAAAAAAATAAGATCTGAACAATATGCCTAAGCCAGGGGTCTCAAACTCCAGTCCTGGAGGGCCAGAGCCCTGTACATTTTTGGGTTTACCCTCATTTAACACACCTGATTCAACTCACTGTGCTAATTACCACAAAGCACTTCAGCTCAATCACTTATGATGGAACAGGGAAAAAATTAAGCAACACAGGTCTCTGGCCCTCCAGGACAGGAGTTTGAGACCCCTGGCCTAAGCAGTCAGAACCTGTAAAATGATTCTGCCCCGTTTCATCTTGCTGAAACTGCCTAACTTAAGTGGCTGCATACATGTCTCCCAAGCATGAAACGTGCACTTTTTTAACTAAGGCTTGTCGTAGTTGATGGAAACATGCATATACCACAGTGAATGGAGCTAGTCTTTTTTTAACGCACTATCATGGCTGCCAATGCCTTCAAGCCTGCACACAAGAAGGAGGGAAAGGGGGAGTTTCCATCGCAGCTCGAAATCAGATCGGTGCGTACAGCTCAAGCGGCCCTGTCTTTCATGCACACTATGCAACCAGCAGCCGGCGTACAGCCCACGGGCACGAAACAATCGGTCATTCAACAATATCCTACGACCGCGGCAAACACAGTGTTAATTAAAAGAAAGAAGCGATTCAGATATACCTACTTTTTAAACGGCACCCCCTCGTTTTGCGACTGCGAACCCCGTATTCATGGTAACGGCGGGTGAAACGCGCCGGCCCAACTTCTCCGGAGCTGGGGGATCCGTCATACAACAGGGAATCGAGATTTTGGGCACGTTTAAAACACAATAAATCGGGCCTGGTCAAAATCTTGCGGTCTCCCAAACCACAACGACAAAGGTGAAGAGTGTTAGTTGGCTAAATGCAGCCACACTCCGCGGCAAGACACTGTCTGTCGCCGTGGGAAAACTACGCGCCCGTCATCGGAAACGTAACCGCCGTGTGATCTGTTGATCCCCCCGCACCATTTCACATTTTCATTTTTAATACCGTTTAACCCGCACCCATCGAATCTAAATTAATCGAGTCTTAACGACCCACTATCAAGTCGGCTGACCAGCCGCAAACGTGGATTGTTTAAAACCCCATCAGGCATGTTTACCAGCCCCACAATCTTACATCACCAAAACATTATATTTCTTTGCTAGAAATGTAGCTGCGCAAAACCGAAAGACTGGGTGCATTTAATACAAGTATTAGCTGACCAAATACTGGGTTAAACAAAATGCAATTTCAAGTCACATAACTGGGCGAACAGTTGCCACATTAAATGGTAAATTAGGCAAAATAACGTACAGAAACAACTCAAGATAATAGTGGCACTCACCGGTTAAGCGTCTCTTCATTCAAAGACTGCAAACTCCCGATCTTATGGTCCTGGAGTTAGCGACAGGCTAACCGGGGTCCCAACGCTTATTTTTATACTATGTCACAAGAGTGTCTAGCTTATGTACTGGGCGTTTTAAAGCGAAATATAAATAGCCGACGTTACAAAAGTTAGTCACAAATTCAAAAGTGTAGTGGAACTGAGCGGCAGCCGCAGCGATTGTCGGAAGCTAATAATACTGCTAGTTAGCTGGCGGACGGGCTAGCCGACTGGCTAACCTCCTTACATTAAAAAAAAACACACACAACGCGACAACGCGTGGGAGGGGACGTAACGTCAGCTAGCCGGCTAACCCCAAAATAATTAACCGGACGGCACGACGCTGGGCAGAAAGTGGCCAGCGAGGAGAGGATACAGGCTGCGAGTTTAAACTATAAGAAAACAATTGCTAGCTAACAACATTCGCCCCTCGGTGTCGGGCTCCGGTGTGGCGCGTCACCCCGGCGCGCGCTCGCGCTCTACGTCAGCGTATTCCGCTGTGTCGTCTTCCCTCCTCTACGTCAGATCTTACGATAGAAATCAGACAAATCTGTCACTAGCCGGCAAGTGCCATTGTCACTCTGCAGGCCACTCACAGTCTTTCTTATGTTCCTGCAAGGCTGCATTACCCCAGGCAGTCTGGTATCCTGAAATTGGTGTTACTGCAACACTATTATTATTATTATTATTAGTAGTAGTAGTAGTAGTATTGTTGTTGTTGTTACATAATGATGGTGATTATACAAATAATAATAATAACTAAGCTATTTCACTTTATTATTGTAATTTCAATCCAGTTTCAAAAGAGTATGTAATGACTTAGCGACTTAGTGTCAACATAATTTTAGGTGTGGAGATATTTTAATTGTACTATTTTTTAATTGACGAGTGAAACACGGTTCGCCTATTTAAGGCAGCTTGGCGTACGTGTATGTATGCTTTGAAAGCTTTGCATGTAGCATAGGTATGTTTGTTTGTATACACAAGGTGGTGGTAGAGTGACACTGAATGATTACAAGCGACACAAAAACGCACGGCTTTTCCGAGCCGCCGCTCGGAGCCGAAGGTAGCAGACAGTCATTGCTGTCGCCTTCATCTGTATTACATGTTAACTGAAATGCAATGATTGTCTACCTAGTCTAACCACAATGGTAAATCCTTACGTTCATAATGTAAAGATTGCAATATTCTGCCTTATTTTTTTTCTAAACCCAACACTTCATAAAGTTTTAATGAACATATTTGAAACGAATTTATTCATTGTTTCTATGCACCGGTCTATCAGTTTTTATGAGGGTCTTCATTTAAATTTCATCATAACAGCGAGTCCGGCCCAGGCCGAATAATGGAAATAACTTTCTCAGTATTATGCTTTTAAGATAATATGATATAGGTCTAGCCTAATTGTTTTATAGTACAACGCTTCACGGTCTGAATACTCTGCAGGTAGCCTACAGCAACGCAGGATCGTCTTTACGGCATATTGGACCAAATTCCTGCCCCAAACCTGTCGTCAGAGACTTAAGCAATAAGCGTTAGTTGTTCCAGTTGAAACCCAGCTATATAAATGGATTGCAGTGTGTGTTTTGTGTCCAGTTTTGAGCGTCATACGTAACCCGGGAAGGTGGTGCCACCAAAACTATTCGGAGGGAACTGGGTTGTGCGGAGCATTACATTACCACATTTATTGATTTCCACTCCACGAAGCACTTTAAAGGACGCTCTGTGACACCTGTATTGAAGTACATAAATGCAGGTGATACACAAAATATTTTAGAACATTTAATCACATAGTTTCATTACAAAAATAACGGGTTATAGGCTACACGCACTCTTACTGTGTCAAGTATGCCCCCCCCCCCCCACACACACACACACACGTCTATCGTTCCCTACACTCTAAAAAAATGGTTCTTCATTAGTGCTCTGGAGAACCTTTTCATGCTCGAGAGCCTTTTTATGCTGTTTAAGGTTCTTTGGAAAACTGAATGCAAAAATAAGAGTTCTTTAAGTAACATCTTATGTCATTTTCCGTGCTTTGAAGAACCAAAGAAGGCCCCCCTATGGCAGGACTGTGAAGAACCACTTTGGTTCCTTTATTTTTAAGGGTAAGTTCCTTCAGGCTACAACAGCATGTCCATAGAGTTTGACGTGACCTCAGCAACATATATGCCTGCGTTATAGAGGGCACCTGGATTGTAATGTAAATGTTTATTTAGGTTTCACGCGTTTAGTCTTGGTCCAAAAACAACAGTGTGTGGCCAAGGGCGTAGATGTGGGTATATATTGTGGGAGCACCATGCGTTTACTGGGGCGGGGGTTTCGCGGTGATTTGGTTCCTATACGATGATGAAACCTAACCTGTGCCCTTGTATATGGAGCATGGCGAACGTAAAATAACGCAAAATTGCAAAATTGGAGCAATTAATGATCAACGATCTACATTTGTCCTTTTTGCCCTGACTCTGTGGCAGACTGTCAATCGTCCCAAACTAACAGCTTTATTGCATCATATTTACAATACACGTGTTGAGCTCCACTTTCCAAAACCGGCTCTTTGGATAGAGAATAGGAAGGAGAAAGGTAAGTGGCACAAAGATCAACGCATTCGTACTTTGGATTCCCAGTGCTGACTAAACTTCGGGCTCGTTGCCATATTGGAGTCATAGCATGGTACGAATTGCATTTTACGTGCGCTTTTTTTTTTTTTTTTAAGAACGGTTATTATTTGCTGTACCTGGACAGCATATTCCTCAGTGACTAGCACAGGCAGGGTTACGTGCCACGTTGTAGCGCCAAGTTTATCACCTTATTGCTCAATTATATATAGCTAGTTATCGCTTGCCTCAGTTGATTCCCCCCATGCTCGCCCCCCTCCCCCGCTTGTATCCGTGTATGTGTTTATGTGTAATTTCTCAGGCGGTCATTGGTGCTTACCGCTAACGGGTCACAACTTTTGGTGGATTACTCTAGATCTTTACAAAGCCGCATTTGCTAGTCCCCTACTGTAGCGATCCAACCACCTCGGCGGCATCAGCATCAGTTTACGGAACTTCATAATTGCTTGTAATAGTAGGGATCCATTTGAATGAAACAGGGAGAACAAGAGAAGAGAAAAGCAACACATTTACAAAAATATTTCTAACTTTACTCCAGCGCACAGCCAAAATGTTGATTAACTGCAACAGGCTAAACGACTGCCTTAAGTTTTGGGTATTTAGAATGTCCCTGATGCTGGCTGTTCTTTGCCTGGAGGGACTCAGAGCCGCGAGCACCGGCGGGCCCACCGCCGGCTGCCCGTCTTGCGGAATGCCAGCGATGGCGAAGGGTTCCGAGGAGCAGCTGCTGATCGAGATCGCCAAGCAGCAGATCTTAAACAAGCTGCACCTGAAGGAGCGGCCCAACATCACGCAGACCGTGCCCCGGCCGGCGCTGCTCACCGCGCTCCGCAAGCTGCACGCTGGCCGGGTGAGGCAGGACGGTACCGTGGAGCTGGAGAGCTCCCCGCCGGGCGCGCACGCCAAGGACCAGGCGTACGAGATCGTCAGCTTTGCAGACATGAGTAAGTCCCGCTCCATGCACTCTGTATAGAAAACGACCCTCCCATTCATATTCCAACTTCTTATTAAGAACAGAGTTGCGATCACATGTTCTACATGTGAATTAAAATATTTAATATTATTTAGGCCTGCTGTTTATTGTATACTATTGTATGCTACATCATAGTATAATATTAAAGATGTATGGATATATTAAATTTCTTTTATAAATAAAATCCGTTTTCTGCTTTACATTGGATGCTATATTGCTGACTGAATGGTTCGAATAATAATTCATATGTACCAATGTACAAAAGGCACGTAAAGAATCTTGACTATAATTTATCTGGGCTTCTAAGAAAACCTAATTGATGTTGGTTACTAGAAACGTATAATGAATGATTACACGCGCGGTGGCCTGCCGTTTCGGATTAATACGATAGCGGACCGTTACTCTAGCGCAGCAAGGAAAGGGAAACTCTGTAAAGTCAAGATTTATTTAAAAAAATGAATTTGCATCAATTGATTATATGCCCCTGAAAAACTACTTTAATTTCGTGTGTTTTTTAAATTACGCGGTGATCAAAGTTAATGTGCAAGCTATATCAGTGAAATTGAGTTGTTCCTGTGATTACCGTTAAATTATTCGTGCTTTTGTTTTGGCGTGAAAACAAATCTAAAAAGTACTAGCTGTCCATAAACAGCTGATGAGCATCGTAAACCCCATGACCCATCGTAAATATACAGAGAGGAATCACGTCGACGGTTTAGTACTATAATAATAAGAACTATTGACCCTAATATTAAGTTAGGATATATTGTTACCAGGCCACGAAACAGACTTGCAGCAGGCATAGCGCAGCCTTACGGCGATTCGTTTTCATAAGTATGTAATACTTTTTGGTGGACTTTGTTTAAGTTACATTGATACCATAAGTTTAACTGGCCGTTAACCTTTGTCCTAATTTGTGGGCTTGGGGTCTTTCCCTGTGCTCAGATGACACGGACTCCAGTGGCTCTCCGCCAAGCCTTGCATTCCAGTTTCTGGAGGAACGTGGACAAAGCATTCAGGTGCTGCAGTCCTCGCTGTGGCTGTACATACACCCTGCCAACACTCCCGTCACGGACCCCCGCGTGTTGGTGCGGATCCACCTGTCCGGACGGGACACCGGGAACCGCACCCTGCTTCTGCAGAAGGAGGTGGAGGTCCAGAGGGGCAGCTGGCACACCTTTCCAGTCACACACACCCTGCAGGAGTTCCTGGACGGGGGGCAGCAGCAGCTGTGGCTGGACGTCGCCTGCCGGGCGGGCGAGCAGGACCTGTGCGGGGCGCAGGGGCCCGACAATTCCTCCCAGCGGCCCTTCATGGTGTCGCAGGTGCGGCTGCGGCAGGCCGAGTCCAGGCACGCCCTGCGCAAGCGCTCCCTGCAGTGCGGCGACGACGTCACCGTCTGCTGCAAGAAGGACTTCTACATCAAGTTCAAGGACATCCAGTGGCAGGACTGGATCATCGCGCCCGAGGGCTACCACATGAACTACTGCATGGGCCAGTGCCCGCATCACCTGGCCGGCTCGCCCGGCATCGCCTCCTCCTTCCACGCCACCGTCTTCAGCCAGCTGAAGGCCAACGGCATCCAGACGGCCGTCACCTCCTGCTGCGTGCCCATCCAGCGCCGGCCGCTCTCCATGGTCTACTTCAACTCGCAGCACATCATCGTCCAGACCGACGTGCCTGACATGATCGTGGAGTCCTGCGGCTGCACGTAGATTCGAAAGAGGCCTGGGATGGGGGGCAGGCGGGGGGGGCAGGGCTGAAGGACAGTGGGGTATTATTAGCAATGGTTAGGACATCAGGAGTCAAACTATTACCTGCCTGCAATATCTCTATGTACACATGCTATCCAGATGTTACACATAAGCACGTGCATTCAGATACACACGGCATGTCCTAACTCACTACAAGGCCCCTTTTGCATTGACTGAATGAAAGCAGACTAATGCTATGTGAATATTTAAAAAAAAAAAACCTCTGAAATACAGAATACAGGCAGAGCTAACAGCCTTCGAAAGCTTCAAGACCAGGACTCAACAGTCAGTGTCTTTAATTTAATCGTCTAGGTTCTTTTTTCATTTTACATATTTTTCTGACGGTGTCTTGTGTAGGAGCTGCAGTTTCAAAATGCAGCCTTTTTGAGAACAGGTGCAGTGCTTCAGCTTAGGAAACGTTTAGAAAAAATTTAATGGAAAAAAACAGCCATGTTGAGAGTCTTCAGCCTGCGAGTCTGTCTTCATTGCTGCTGTTGAGTGTATTGAGAAACCTGCTTTGACTAGGCTTGGGCAGTATTACGGTAATACAGTAAACCAAAAAGTATGGTATCTTGGAATCCTGGCGACCATTAACCGAACCGGCATAGGTGGTCCTTCAAAATACATGAACATTGTTTTGGAAAATACCACAGAATGATGTCTGGAGGCTATGATGTGAAAAATTAGATACTGCCCATGCCTGACAGGGACATATACATTGACTTGTCGCGTGGTGGAATTAGCTGCAGTTTAAATAGCCATCACCTTGCAGTGCCAATGCATCGGATTTTTCACAGGGTCTTCGTCTTCTCCTCTTTATTTTTCACTATTAACACCTCAGCATCCACACATTCCTTGGTTTTATTAGAGGTCTGCTTCCAGAATGCTAGCTATGTTAGTCTGTAAGTGACACACATGCATACAAACTCAAACCAAAGAGGAACAGCAAATTCAAAGTGCCTTTATCCTTCTACTGGCTGGAAACAGGAACCCTAAATACTTTACAGTCTGTGGTGTCCACCTATGGCCTCATACACATTTGGGTTCTGAACCGGCACTTCACTAATCGGTGGGGTATAAATAATGACTGCTCCTAAACTGGCCAGGTGGCGGTGGTGTACACTTTCCAGACAAGTGTTCCTTGTGGGTGGTCACGTCGCTTCTTTAATGTCAGAGGAACCTGTCATGGTTTTGTCTCCGAACGCCTTTACCCTTCAGGAATGCTTATAGCAGGGCACCTCCTAGCTGTCGCGTTTCTTGGCGCAAAGACGAGGTTCCTCTCATCCAGTAATAAGAACACAGTATTTTGAGCCGTAACTGCTGTTTTGGCAGCAAATTTAAAGCTTAAGTGTTTCGAAACATCTCATGATCCCATCTTTCTAAATGTAGCACCCCCACCCCCCTCACCCACCTGAGTACTTATTTCTGCTCTGTTCTATTACCTACATTTACTGTACTGGATGCTAGCTACTGATAACTTGATTACCTGGAATGTGGGAGTGGGGGATGTGTTGAGAACCACTGATCCAGACCCTTTTAATGTAGAATTTCTTACAGATAGGCATTGTTCATTCATTTTTAGCCGCAGTGCCAAAAAACTCAGGGCCAGAATTACTGTGCTGCATTTCTTTGCAAAGGGCTTCCATAATGAAAGTAGACTGACTCCCCATCCTCCGAGTCGCTGTCTGAGTCATTTGGACGCTGGAACAGCTTGTGTCCTTGCTGTGGTGTCATGCTGCTTTGGGAATCCTTGATCACCGGACTCATGTATAACGTGGCACCAGGGGCGTGAACCTGTTAGATGTTCTCTAACAGAAATGACAGAAATAAGCTGTGTACCTTGTTACAACGTCACGTCAATTGTGGTTCCCTCACTTGACTTTTCAGATCAAGAAATCCAAAGCAAGGAGAGGCGAGTTTGTGTGGCATAGGTGCTGGTCAGCCTCATGGGCAGCCGGCGGCCACTTGCACAGAACAGTGTCCTAGTGCATTTTGCTCCAGAGCTACATCATTTACCAACAACAATTCATACAAGCAGAATCCATTCATTTTCAAATAGAAGTTCACTATTTGTCATTTCGCACTTTTTATCCATTAGCCATGTTGTGGTGCAAGGATACGTCAGTAGCGCCTATAATACTGTGCAAAAGTCTTATGCAATAAAATGAGGTTGAAAGGATCTTCATGTTGGCCTAAAACTATGATACGACTGGCAAAGTGTGTCAGCTTAGCCATTTCAAAACCTCCTCTAAAGTCACCCCAGTTTTTGCAGCAAACTTGACCACTAACGGGCCTCGTATAGTTAATCAGCACCTCATAGGCTTTTTAAAAGTAATTTAATTAAATAATTAAGCAAGCTGGTAGTGAAATTTAACAAGTACTTAGAATGGCTGGTGTGCCCCAGAGGAGAAGCTTGGGAACCAAAGCAGTGTTTTAGCCATCCAGCAACTTGCCAGTAACAAAAGAAGCACCTCTAGGCTTTTATTGTCTTACTCTTAATACGTTCTAGTGTGACATTGGGTTTCTTGTTCTGGGCAAATACATTCTTACTCCCCAGATAAAGACTGCCTGAGACTTTTGCATAGTACTATAAATGATGGAGAATCCAGAGGTACCGGACATTCTGAAGCGCAATGAAATTAGTTTCTTAATTTTTTTCCCCCCAGTCCAGACTGTCACTGTAACACAGACAGCAGGAGCTATTGCCCAAAGTATCTCCTGTGAGATCTTTCTGAATAAATAAATAATGAGCGGCGACTTAAAAAAAGAGATGATTTTAAAGCCCCCAGAACAGTAATATTTGCTCAGCTTACAGGTTAGGCAATGGGCTCCTTTTGGTATGGACCCCAGTTTATTACTCAACGTGCATATGCAAACATTTGGCTATTGCCACAGTGTCAGGAAATGTGAAGGTCCCTCAAGCTTAGCAGTACATTGGCAATTTGCAGAGGCACGTCAGTATTCTTCTCTTCCAAGGTCTAAAGTTTGGGGAGTGATGTCAATGTTCTCATACCCTTCAATGCAAGGTCTTATATTAAATTTCTGTTCGTGAATCAGAAACATTAATCTTTAGGTTACTTTCAAAATGCATGTGCTGGGAGGATTATTATGGCGAACAGATTCTAGAGAGATTTAAGGAGGTCTGAGTTTGTTTAGCTTCATGGTAGAATGGATTCCAGTCCATCTCTTAACATTTCCTCTCTCTGGTTTAGACCGTAAAGGTTGCTGTTCTGATGTGTCCAGGTGTTTGTGTATATGTGTGCATATATACATATAATACACTGTATATAGCTGTAAAATGTGTTTGCATAGCATACAGAACTTTGCCTTTCATGGTGAAATGAAAGCTCTTGTTCTTTTCCCTTTGGTACGGCATTCATAATTTATTCCATTATTCACTACTGTTCTCAATGAAAGACAAGCAGCCCAGATCTTGAAAAGCACTTTAGCCATAGAAAATGCAGAGATGGAAATTCATGAATAATAATGTCTCATTCCTGCAACTGTGAGTTTTGTGAGTTTCACCTACACACAAGTTATTGATCTGGCCAGTTGAAGTGTTTAAGAGCCAACGGAGACAACTGTCAGTTTTGTGTTGAGATTTTTATACCGTGCGGCAAAACGTTTTTGGAACGGAACAAAAGCAGCATGTTTGCTGTTTAAAAAACGCAATGTTTAGTCTGTCTCACAACCAGAAACAATTTATTTGTTAGTACTTTATTTATTTACTGTTATTTTGCATTACTTGCCCATTTTGTAGATTAAATTAAAATAATATCATAATATTTTTGGTGTGTGTTTTGGGAGTAGGAATTGTAAATTCAGAAATGGTATATTTTATTGTTAAGCAATTGTTTCTACTGTATTTACAATACTGTAACTGGTAACAAAACAGCCAGCCTTCCAATCAAACATACTTGTCTTCAAGAACTTAATTTCTATTTTTTTAATGACCTGTATTTTCGTACTTTATGAAAAAGAATCATGTATGCAGATGAATACTTTAATACTTTATGGCAATTTACTTTAAGTCCCATTGTACTGTACACTGCAGTTATGCTGGAAAATTTTATTTTGAATAAATATTTTTCCACTTCACTAAGTGTGATGTTATGTTTATAATGTAAAAAGCACACAAATGAATTGCAATGATTATGGTACTCAGTTAAACCAAAGCACTTCATTAATAATATGAAGTAATATATATACTGAATAGACATTTATAAAACAAATACTCTACTCCAAATTAACTATCAAGTTAATATCCTATAAGTTGTTTCTTCTTTTCCTTCTAAATATTATTATTCATTAATGCATTCAGCCATTTTCCGTACCCTCCTGCAGGATTACGGGGTTGTAAGGCAGAAAATAGCCCAGAACATTTAAGCTATTATTATTATTATTATTATTATTATTATTATCAAAAGCCAACACATGGACAATTCTGACAAGAATCTTACCGCAGACACAGACAAGGATAGATTGATGACAGTGGTCACGTATAAAACTTACAAAATGATCATCTCACCCTATTATTGCCATTTTGTAAATGCTCTGCTTGACCACTGTTTTGTGCTCTTCATATAGCCCCCTTGCTATTACAAAGTATATTTTTCACCACTCTTTACTGATTAAGAAACTGAACATGGATACATCTTTTACTGCTTTTTAACGACTTGCCCCATTTCAAATCAGTGAACATATCATGCAACCCATACTTACACTTTAATTTATTTACATCCACCTTTGTTTTGTTAAGTTATCTGTATCTGTTAACTTGTAGTTTTATATGACTATCTTTTTAAAAATGTTTATTGTTAATCTATGTTACTCTATTTAAATTTTTCACTAATATATTCAACATTTAATATGTATATGAAATATATAAATTGACACTGCTTTATTTTTAATACCGTTAATACCTTATGATTACTGTTATATGTTATTTTTACTCTTCTTATTATTTGAATGTAGAAAAACTAATTGGTTGTTTTTCTGTCTGAAAAATACTCACGATTAAAAGCAGATTAAGACAAAATGATTATTTTCATAACTGACAATTTCTCTATAGTGATAATTAATTTGTTATCATTAAATCATAAAAAATATAAAGCATTGTTGCAAACATGTGCACATGACTGTTAATAGAGACATCTTTAATGTGTTACTATGCTGACACCTTCGTATATTTCTTATATTAAGATTTATAATTGAAAGAATATATACATATAATTGTATTTACAGATTCAGAAAAATTTGTTATTAATGTCAAATCAGAGGTTAAAAGTTAACATATTTATAGACGCAGCTATGACGCACACAAGATTTTGAAAAAAAAAGTTCAAATACATGATTAAAGGTGATTTAAATAAAAATGCAGTTAGGTGGGAGTAGGAATGCTAAATTAAACAGACACTTTTCCAGTTTGGAAAAGTTTTAATAATTTGATGTTAAGACAATTAAAATTGTTAAAAATAACAGAGTGATCAAGTTTATTTATGTGATCAGTTATATTATTGCCAAGGCATCAGTTATGTCAATTAGTGCAGACAATGCACAAACATACAGATTCAAATTGTCCCTAGAATGCGACAATCTGACAATTACAGTGTTACAATGTCTGTTAATTTATTGCCATAGCCAAACTTCATTAATTGTACATGCAGCGATATTGCCAACAAGTATAAAAATCAATAATGTCTGAAAGGCAAAGAGCGTATTTGCTCGGGCAAATAGTTGAAGTGTTTTTTTATGGACTGTCTGTGTTTGTCCAGTAAACAATTGTCACATTGTACTGGCACGGACTCTGCATGAATGTCCACTGAAACAGGTGGGCAGGGGAGAAGGCAATCTAATGTAGCAACTGGTACAAATTGATGGATTTAATCATTTATATGCAAACAGAAACAAAGAAAAAAATGTCCACTATCTGTCTCTTTGAACATTTGTTCTAGATTATTACATTGTTAGGTCATTAGGATGACATGAAATGACCAGGTTTGCATTCAAAGGTACAACAGCTTAAATGCTTCCTGAGGCTGGAGCAAGCCAGCTTTGGGTTGCTACATAACTGGGAACCTATCCCAGGCGACGAAAGGCACAAGGCTGGGGTACACACTGAGCAGGATGCAAGTCCGTCACTGAGTGGTTTAGCGGGCTAAGTCTCTGCAGCTATGATAGGAAGGTCACTGGTTTGAGCCTTGGCAGAAAAGCCACATGTCTATAGACCTTTGAGCAAGGTCCTTAACACCCAGTTCAGGGGTGCTGTCTGCTGGCTGAAACTGTACTGTGACACACAGCCCCCCCCCAAGCTATGGAAAGCAAGGTGGGGTAGGTGAAGGGGAAAATTACAATGCACCTGGACTCGTACTTATGCAAATGGCAAATCAAAGATTTATCATTTATCAACCATGAGAGATGCCAGCTAGCCCGAGTGCATGACATGGGAAATAGACGGCAGCTCCATAAACAGAGCGGAGTTGTGAAACCACCAACGGTGGAGTTAGCAACCCACTGAGCCGCCATGCCGCCTGTCAGGGTTGGGGTTAGGGTTAGAGTCCGGAATAATGTGCACGAGTTTCACTGTCACAGCAAAAGCACATCTCCCATCTCTGCACTAACCTATAAATATAGGCAAGTACAATGTCGATAACATCTTTGTTTTATTATTGCAGAAGCTGGAGCTTTAAAGGAATAAAACAAACAGAAAATTTTAATAAAGCGCACATCAGCACAATAGAGGATGATACAGTAAACAGGGTAACTGAAAGAAAGGTGATCAATACTGGTTATAATTTATTCCTACTATAGATACAGAAGACATACAAGACAATATCAGTACAGTATTCTCACAGATGACTGTATCCTGCAAATAAAAATACCTGTAGCTATGAGCGATTAAATATGACATAAAAACGACAGTTAAGATTAGATTCAGTATGCTGTGAAACAGATTATTGATGAGAAATTAGTTATTGTGAAGAATCGCAGTCCTCCATTTCAATTTAAAGAGTTCCCTGAGTTCAAATATATTCCTGCAATTGAAATTATTCGTTTTAGTGAGAAAGTCCAAAATATTCCAAAATGACTTCTGTTAGTCACAAAAAGACCTTCTCAAGCTGACAAATAAAAGATACATTTGCATACAGCAGTTAAAAATAGCAGCCCACCTGGTAGTGAACTGTGGCTCAGTGGGTTATGATCCCGTGGTTTTGGTCGGAAGGTCATAAGTTCAAATCGTTGGGTCAGCGGAGTAATTTCACCATTGGACCCTTGAGAAAGACCCTTCACCCCCAATTGATCCTAGCATGATGGCAGTGTGCCTGATAACCAATGTTCATGCAAGATCTTTTATCTGATCAGGAAAATCCACTGAGTGGAACACACACACCCCCATCCAAGCACCTGCTCCTCAAAAAGTCTGTGCACATCATCTAGGTGGTTTCTCTGATGAATTCCCCAAACGAAACATCTAGTTTGTAGGGCCGACACCTGTCACTTTCAAATTGTTTCAGTACTTAAGGCTGAACATTACCTTCCACCTAAAGCTTCAATATATTCCGATCCACCACTCGACCATAATGATCAGGGAACACTTTGCGCACATCCAAATTCCACCATTCTTTTTCAGCTCTGCCAAGCCACGGGTCTGTGGCACACAACATGAATTCATTTATGACCTTGGCATATTAATTCAGGTGCTCTTCAGATTCACTGCAGAGTTGTGGCTTCGGGGAGGGATGCTGCTGCTGCGTCAGCACCGCGGCCTCGTATCCCCATGCTTCGGGGTTTGAATAATGCATGGAACGCTTTTCATGTTCTCGCCCAGCTGTGCCCAGCTATTCCAGTTTTTAGGAGCCCTGCAATGAACTGGCCTCCCATCCCTTGTGCTTCCTGGGGCCCGTATCACGAAGCGAGGATGTTGGTTGGCTAGATAACTTGTCGAATTTAAGGTACCCGAGTTTAAATGGATTTTATCTTCATTCACTTACATTTAGCCCAGACTACCTTTAATCTGACAAAGTTATCTAGCTAACCCAAAAATCCAGTTTTGTGATTCAGGAGAAGATGGATGGAGCAGTGAGCCTGAAGCAGTCTGATGTGACAAAACACTTCCCAAGCAATATTGAAGAGTGCATGAATTTCATTACAGGAGACTAAAAATGTATTGGCCCATGGAAAGATTTAATTTTGGAAAATATGCTCAACCTGGGAAAACACCCTCAGCTCTCAATGTGGTGCAGAAACATGACTGGTTTCTGCGGCGGCCCGGCGCCACGGTACCCGCTGCCATTACGTTGGAAACCAAACATTTGACATTCCTGACCTATTTGTTTACAGAACAGCAGTTTGCTCTGTGTACATGGTAAGCGCGGTTTAGCCCCAGATCTGAGACGCAAAAAAAATCTTTCGATGTCCAGAAAGGACCGAACATGTGACCCACAGATTCGAAATGACTGGCTGGTGCAGACACTGCTCCCGTTCCACGCCATGTCGGCAACGCAGCCAAACCTCATACAAACCTCATATGCCCAGAACGGAAATGTAAGTCTCAGCCTTATACCCCATTAACGGAGCAGGGGTCTAGTAACAAGTACAGCGTGACTAAGCCTAAGCAAAGAAACCTCTGAGAAATTGTTCATTAATAAAAATATATCAACATACAAAATAGACATTTACACATCTATCAGCCAGAAAAAAACTGAGTTACACTTACACCTGGCCATCTCATACTGAGCAACGTGCATGTGTTACATGACTTATGTTCCAAACCAAAGCAAAACATTAGTCTATTTAACTAAGTGATAATTTGTGTCACTAATAGTTTCCTCAAAATGGCTCTTATGGGAATTTTTGCAAATATTGTAATTGTACAATGAATCCATCCATCCATTCATCTATAACTGCTTATCTAGTGCAGGGTTGCACTGTATGTTATATACACTTTGCATAAAATATATTCTTTAATGTGAGCAGTTTGACAAACCCTTGTGTCATGCAATATGTACAAAATTAAATGTAAATAATAATACATAAAAAACTATGATAAACAGCAGTGAAGTTATGCCTCCATCTACATGCTAGGAGTTCCTATGTGATGTCTGAATTTTAATCTATAGGACTGAACAAGACGCCCCCCCTAAAACATATGAATACAGTTGAATAATATGTATATCCATACATACATTTACACTTACATATTTGTCCAAAATGACATACAAGTGAGGTAAAAAGCACATTACAAACACAAGTGCTATCAAGGAGTCTATTAGGAATAAGTGCAGTTATGCTGAGCTTCCAAAGAATGCCCAAGTATAAGCAGTACCAGAGAAAGAGCTACACAACAACTTCTAACAAAGCAAGAAGCTAATTAGACTAATCAACGACTGCCCACTAAGCCATAAAACTACGGAAAAAGAAAAATGTACCATTCATCCATCCATTCCAACCACTTATCCTGGTCAGGGTTGAGCGGGGGCAAAGAGCATGTCCCAGACGGTACAGGGCACAGAGCTGGGGGACTATGTCTATCACAGTGCCCAGGGACATACTCACACTCTATGGGCAATTTGGAGATGTCTTTTGGCCTGGCTGCATAGCTTTCAACTGCTGGAGGTAACTGGGGTAACCAGAGGAACTACAGTACATGCAACACAGGGAGAACATGCAAGGTCCACACACACAGCAAAGGCTATGCTCGAAGCCCCAACTCAGAAGGTGCAGCCCACTGCAGGGCCCTCAAAATAAGTGGTCCCCAAATATAAGTTTTTTGCAGTTTTGTTTGTTGCTGCTAATAGCTCCTATTCAGTTATCGGTTGGCAGTCATATTAAAATGGTGCAACCTAACCTGCTTATACAGTTGGATGTGCACTGGAGAACTGCAAGTGAAAGCACCTCACCCACTTTGGATGCTACCGGTAACCATTTTTTGGTTATAATATTTCAGAATTTTTTCATGAAGAGGTATAAATGACTATAATTGCCAAGATGTTTTTTTTTCTTCAACTGGCAAACAAAGTTTGCTCTATCAGACAGATTTTAAGGGATTTCAGTGAGTGTTAAGTCTTCTACAGCAGTTCAAACATGTGCTATTTGCTGTGAGATAAGGATTTGTTTGTCTGATTTTTTGGGAATGTAACAATGATCTACAGGGGGGAATCCATGTAGTTTCAGTTGTACATTGTGGCTCTATATGTAGACTTCTGACATGTGAGATGTGGTCATCATGACGCCGCATGGGAGACGTGAAAGGACGTAGCCAGTCATGACGTTAATGAGCGGGGGCCCAGAAAGGTTGAGGTTTTCATGGAAAGGAGGTTGCATTGTGGCGAAAACCAGTGACTCACTGACATACTGGCACACTAACCCATAGACCCAGTGATCGCTAACACGTCTCTAATGCCATAATCCTGCCCTCGCTCAATCCCACAAATCCCTTCGGAGGGCTTGGGAGTCAGCAAGCACGCTCACTCGTGTCACAGAAGGACACCATTAGGCACAAAACAGAAGAAACTGCTCAACAGGTTCCAGACCCTTCAACATGACGCTGTAGAGAAAGCAATGCTACATTATACAATGGGAATGGATAGGAGAGTAGATGAAGTGAAACATACACTAAAATATGAAAAATATTATATATGACATTCATAATATTTGAAAACCACTGCATGCATGAGCGTTGAAAGTTCTCATTTGTTATGGAATATATTCATTATTTAAAGGTCAACAATAACGTGTGTTTTCGAAACAGTGGCCATCATTGAAAACAGTGCAGCTGATGTAACCAATAATCCTTGAGCCGAACTCAATAACTCAATTACAGAGCTCAGAACATCAGGTGACCCAGGAGCAGCCTGACATCCATAGGGCACCTGACAGCTAACTCGCTGCTCCCCAACCCGCAAGGTCATGGCAGCTTAGAGAGAACAGGACCCTCTAGACATTTACTGGCACTGCCAAACCCGGAGAATGGAAATTGAGCTGAGCCTAATCTCTCAAGCACTGCAAGTAAAACCTCACCACTGCGTCCACATCCCGGTCACTAATAGCACAAAACATTCTGATCAAGCTGCAAAAAGAAGGATGAGAAAAAACATGCATTCTCTGAATTTGTTGTTTTGCTAATTTGATGTTTACATGTTGTCCCAAATAAGTCGCAACCTGTAAGCTCTGGGAACAAAATCTAGTTGGTGTCAAAACCCCACCAAAAAATGGATACGGTAAGTATCCAATTTTAAATAAAACATACAACATCTCGAGAATGATTAATCACTTAAGATGAGGTATTAATATATACCTTCAAAAATAAAAGTCTACGTAATGTCCGCAGGACAATCACTTTAAGACCCAGTTCCCCTCTATGACATCAGCTGCAAAATTCTATGGCCCTAAAATGAAAAGTTTCAGACTTTACACACAGCTCTGCCTTCCCCTAATGCTCACAGCATCCCTGCAAAGCTACACAAACACCATTTCTCTAACCAGAAACAACATCCCTCCATGGATGCAATGCATGACTACAGTGACAAAGGAAATGTTACACCAAAAGCAAAAAGAAACAAAAAACTGCAAAATCTAAATTTTAACAGCCCAACCTATTTTTCTGAGTAAAACATGATAATAAGTTAAGGTGATTAACTGACTCTAGCATAATGCAGACCCCAATAAATCAGAAACATCCTGCCAAATGCTATTCTTTGCATTGTAACATTTCATGAGAAAAAACAGGCTGGAATAAAAAAAATAGGATCTGGTATACACTAAGGATGTTTATTAACAAACAGAGAAAAACTGAGAATTTGACTTTTTACATAAACATTAGTCTCATGACACCAGTACAGTGGCCTGTTTCCTGACATGTTTTCCTGCTCCTCTTTGTTTCCATAATCTTTGGCCCAGCTGGTTTTCAGGTGCAGCCTGCGAATCTTATCCACCTGAACCAGCTAGCTATCATTTAGTGGAACACTTCCATGAACCTCATTTTCATAAAACTTAATAACCACTCCTTCATTGGGATGAAGTATTATAAACACGGCTATAAATATTTATAAAAGGCATTACACACTATAGCCATGTGTATTATGCATTATGAATGCATTATGAAGGTCTCATGTATAATGCTCTATAAATGCCTTCACAATGCATTATGATGCTCAATATAACAATTAAGGACTCTCTGTGCTGCATTATGAAGGTGTCTAGAGCGCATTATAAATGACACCTTCATAGATAATTCATAATGCATAATACACATGACTATAATGTGTTATGCCTTTTCATAAGTAGTTAAAGCAGAGTTTATAATACTTTAATAATGCATTATAATGGGTTTTGATGGTATGGGTAATGCAGTATAACTGCTTTAAATAAAACGGTGCCAAGAATTCTCACTGATAATTAAAGGAAAAAAGGTGGAAAAGGGTGGTGTCTCTGCATCCAATCAAACCCACAGTACTGAACACTGTAGAAACCACACTGCAACATTAGCTGTTCATGGCATCCCATCTTCACCCAGTTACCTCAGGAAGATGAAATACGGTCTTATGGTTTGACGTGACTCCCTTCCATGGATTTCAAGACAAAGACAATCAGCAGCCCCAGCGTTCCTGTACAGCAAAGGCCAAACCGGTTTAATCTAAACACTTCAGCCTACAGACAGAACAACCAAATGAGTCAGAACTCTAGAAACCAAAGACAACCAAATCTTTATAATAGCATTGACCCCAGATCTACCTGAACCTTTGGAGAACAGGTTAAAACTTGTCACCACAAAAGAAGTGGTTCCCAAATTTGATCATTAAAAGTAGTCGCAAAATAAACACAGACTGTCTTTCATTAATATGATTCTAGTCCAAGAGAATAATACAATAAAAAACATTTGTTTGGATTATAGATTAAATCCACACTGAGACAGGTCATTTAATCAAAGAGTTGGTGAAGCAATTAGGCTATGAGTCACTGGCTGTAAACTAATATGCCAACAGCACTATTTCTTTCAAGCCAAAGTTACAATGCCAAAGGGGAAGGGGTAAGTGTATTACAACATATGCAGAATAATTTGAATTTCCGGTATGACTCAGACAGACAGCATGGAAAGAGGTCAGATGGACTCCTTAATTGCTGTGTCTTTAAAAAGATGAAAGACTACTCAGGTATTACATCATCAATAGCAGTCTATCGTAACTTTACTATTAACACAACTGGGAACTGTTGATGATTTACTATAGATCGATAATAGCAATAATACAACATCCAAATGAAGCCACAGAAAAGTGAATGCAATGGAAACAGACAAGCCGAGATGTATTCAAGGTAAATACCAGGAGGAAACAAGAATATTGGTGTAATTAAAATTTCCTTTTTGAAGATTCATAACTTACTGTTATAGGTCTGTATTCTTCCAAGAAGTAGACTTGAAAGAGGCATAATCTAAACTAGCCAGGATGGCAAAGAATAAAAAGGTTAAAGATGAAAGATGAAAGATGAAAAAGAGTATAACTCTGGAAGCCATTACAAGCTAAATTGGTAATAAATGGTTTAGCATAACTTTGGCATCTTTTTGACAGGTTATTGACTGGTTTGTGTATTGGAGAGTATGAAAACTCTGATTATCTTACAGTCTGACCTCTACACTATATCCACCAGGTCAGATGAGGAAGTGCCTGAAAATAACGCGTGTCAGGTGTACGACCTTGAAGAAATTTGAGATTCCTGGTCTCTGGACCAACCTGATCTCATTCTCAGGCTCTCGGTAGAGGGGGAAGGCTGAATTTAGTATTTATGGAGAAATGGAGAAATGGAGAAAGGTGAAATTTACACATTAAGTGGATGCAGGAGGATGCCAAAACACAGGAGAGGATTGTGTACATTCTAGTAGATGACCTCATTGATTACAGCTGGGCTAGTAAGGCTGATATTTGGAGGAATTTAACAATGTGTTCATATAGCAATCTATATGAACCATGCAAAGAGAACTTTGGGTGATTACACTAATAACATATGTTTTTGGACTGCACTCAAAATGAAACATTAAACTTTAAGAAATTGGTTAAACACCATCTCGGACAGAAAGAGTGACAGCAAACATCTATCCATCCATCCATCCATCCATCCCAACCCAGTTCTCAGGGACCCACAGGCGGCCCACATTTTTTGCTCCCTCCCAGCTCACAGCCAGGCAGTCCACATTTCTGCTCCCTCCTAGCTCCCAGCCAGACAATCCACATTTCTGCTCCCTCCTAGCTCCCAGCCAGACAGTCCACATCTCTGCTCCCTCCCAGCTCCCTGCCAGGCCGTCCACATTTCTGCTCCCTGCCAGGCAGCCCCCATTTCTGCTCCCTCCCAGCTCACAGCCAGGCAGTCCACATTTCTGCTCCCTCCCAGCTCCCTGCCAGACAGCCCACATTTCTGCTCCCTCCCAGCTCCCTGCCAGGTAGTACACATTGGGTTTTGGGAAACACTGACCCATCTTACATGCACTTATTCTGCTCAGCTTCACAGACGACAGCAAAAATCTAAATATTTTTTTCCAGGTGTAATTTAAAACGACTAATTTACTACTGAACTACTAATTTAGTTTTAGAAGAAACAATGATAAAATATCTATCATACCAAAGTAATATGTATGTAATATATAATATATAATAGGGTAGTGAGTCAGCAAATCACATTTCATCAAGCAGAGGACAGTAATAAACATGCACTTGTAAACATAATATTGTTTTGTTATACTTTACACTACCACTTTTCCCAGCCACTAAGACCAAAGAGACCAAGCACAGGATTGGTTAAAATTAAAAATGTCATTATTGCAAAATTGTCTACTTGGATGACTTATACGTTACCAGAAAACACATACTTATGAAATCTTCTGGGAAAATTTCATATGGCTCAACAAATCTGACTTTTTTTTTTACCGAAACTCTAGAATATCTCCTTGGCACAACTCACCACCCAAAGAACTCCTGGCTGTCAAACTGGAACAGATGTTAATGGGTTAATGTTAATGGGTATAGCACCTCTGATTAGGATGGGAGAGAAGAGCAGAAACCCAAGGTAATAAAGCTATCATGAAGGACAACTTGGGGAAAAAAAAGCTTATTAAGGAAACTTTTGCCTTTCAACCTGACACCAGTCCAATGTACACAGCCAACTCAACCAAAGAAATACTGAAAGAAGCAAGAATAGTATCCAGGAACTGTTACAACATGGGGGTCAATGTGTACAGATAAAATAGATTTTATTGACTTCAACAAGCAAGAGAGTCCCAGACAGGACATGCTGAGCCTTGCATTTCACCTCCATTTGTGCCGAACAGACTCAAGTACTGGAGAAACCAGGGAGAAGAACTGGCCTACATAGACCCAGAAATGTGGCAGGTCCAAAAAAAAAAAACAAGAAAACAGACCTAAAACAAAACTCCAGAAACTAAAGACAAGAAGAGTGCAAACAAGATGGTAGCTAACCAAGAATATGAGCCCAAAGACAAGATCCTGACCAACTAAAACCAGGAACTTACAGCAGAAACAAGGTTCTGGTACACAGAACCGCAAAGCCAAAGAGGAGACACCAACAAACTCAGAGAAGAAAGTCTAACTAATTAAAACCAGCCCCATAAACGTGAATAAATACACTCTGGACCAAACCAAGCACTAAGCCTTGTACTCAGTGAGGGCCAATGGGAGCGCCAAGCAGATTCACCATTCAGTCTAAATAAGATTATGAACCAGCTACATCTGGTTCAAAGCAAGATCACACAGACCTTGCTCAATTCCACAGTCAAGACACAGTGCAGATATGTGGAACAGCCTACAAAAAACCCAGACCACAATCAAATACAAAGCTTTTGTATTAAAGTGGAATGAACATATCACTTGCAATCTGAATGTGACCAAACTCGCATGCAATGAAGAATGGGAGAGAACAGCTAAGTTCGCAGATGCTAAGTTGGTTGAGGCATCCAAACAGACCTACACTTTTATCAAAGCAAAGGTTATTTCCAAGAATTCTCTGAGGCGTGTGTACACTTACGATGAAGGACAAGGAGATTTATTATTTTGTATTATTTTCAAAAACATTATTGATTTGGCCTTGAAAATGGTTGGTCCCAGGGTAAATTACAGAGAAGGAAATTGAACTTGATTTGTTTTAGTTGATTTCTCCCTTATAGCTATTACAGACTAAATTTTTTTAAGTTTGTTGCAATTTTTGATACAGACTTTGTCTCCTCACCTGCCCCTGGCCACCTGCCACTGGCTCTTTGAAGGAACGCTAGCTGTTAGTTGGTACCTTCAATCATCATTAAGAGAGTGATGTACTGGCTCACACACAGATTGCAATAGAAGGAAGAACTGGTTGCATTTTCATTACATGCAAATATTTTCCTGAATGGGCCAATATCCTCTCTTGTCATTGTTATTGTTGATATAAATGGGACCTAAAACTGTGCATTAGGAATATATTTCGCATATAGCCTAAATTTGGTACAACGACACTTATGCCCTTTTAAGTTAATCACTTTCATGTGCGTTTCATCCATTTTTCGAGAGGAGAAACTAGCTCGCTGCTTCGTACTGCCAAACAGTAAAGGGCGATGCATAAAATTCCCACTGGGTGGCGACATGCACCCTAGAAAAGGATTATAAAGTTATTTTAGCAATTACTTAAAAACGATCTTATCCTGAGTATATATGGATATTTGTTGGAAAACAAAATCTGGCAGAACACTTTTCGCTCTACAGGAGTTAATCGTCTCTTTGGTAGCAGAACTTAAGAAACACATCAAATTTTTCGTGCACATATCCAGGATCAAGCTTACTTTTACTATCTGTAATAACAATAAGCCATCAATACAACTTGTACTCCAGTTAAATACATTATTTTATGTGTGTTCTATCGCAATTCACTAAATGAGCAGAGTTTAGCTACTACCGTAAAGAATTCCTTTTCTTTGTCAAAGAATTTCAAAAATTTCTTAAAATTCTAGCAAATTCTACTCTTTATCAGTTTTATTTTTTTTGGGTTGGGGGGTGAAATTGCACTTTATAAATGAGTCGCTTTGACTGCTTCTCTGCCCCAGAAAAGAAAATACGAAAGGTGAGAAAGGATCATAAACTGAAGTTTTACAGGCTAATGTTTACAAGAACACAATTACCCAGCATGTCAAGAAGTTAGCTCAAACCTGCCCTTTGCCCACTGCCAGTGAATTTGTTGTGATCCCCCACTGTAACTCTTCCAGAATTGTCTCTCTGGCAGTTGCTTCATGAGTTTTATACTTCGAACCTCCCAAAGGAGGATCATGCTTCGCTCTAATTTCCTGTGCCCATTCAGAATGTCAGTCACCTATTTTCTCATGGACTTTCCCATCATTCACAGCCCTACATTGTGAGCTGCCCACCTCTTCTCTTAATTGACTGTGGATGTTCATTGAGAAATCTGACACTTAACTGGAGGTGACTATTCTTCACTTAGTTCCACCTGCAGCTCTTGCTAATTGCAGGTGACCCTACAGAGAAACCGAGCCATCTAAACCACCCAAAGGAACACAACCTTACATGTGCTACGTGTTTTTTGCAGACAGATAATCCAGCCTAGATCCCAATTTTAGACTGCACCTTAATTTGACTAATGGACCACAGGGAATTCCCTGAGGGTTCCTCAGCTTGTGGTTTCTTTAAAGGCAATTATTATTCTGGCTAGTTGTGACAATGTGCAAACAGGCATTCTTTCATTTTCCCTGACATGTATTAATATAAAGGATTTATTGGTGAAGACATCCTGTTTGACTCATGTCTGTACAAAACTGCCTGACATCTAATCTACAATTATGTTGCACAGAGCAGATTGTCATAAAAGAGTTGAAGCTTTATTTATACCCTTTGGGGACTAAAGATATAGGTATGCCAAAAAACAAGATTTCAGAAAACGTCCAGAAAACGCTGATTCTGTCTTAATTTTCCTTTTTCAGATAGGTAATGTGGCTTTGACAAGGTTCAACAAGTGCTTGCCAAGAAGTTTAGGACAGTGCAAACCAGTGTACTGTAGTTATACCTTCCTATGCCTCTGTTAAAATATCACACAAGCGAGCATCAAAAACACAGTACACCCTAGACAAGGCATAGAATCTTATGTCTCCTCTATGAGAGACATGTTGTGATCAGTAACACTGGAATGGCACACACTGTTATTTAAGCATCACATTCTCTCCAGTGATCTTGTTCAACATGGTGATGAGTACCCTTATGAAGTTAGTACAAGAAAAAAATGGTTTTCCACACCAAACCTCAAGTAAGACAAACACTAATACAAGCCCTTCAAAGTAACTTTGCCAGACATGTTCTTCAGAATCTGGATGAGCAGTGAGCACCAGTCTGCAGTCTGGAGATGCAGATTCATGCATGAACCTATTCCACTCACCATATATAGATGTGGGTTACAGCTGACTGTGCCATCTAGATTACCCTTTGGGGGAGGTATCAACAGTCTGGATTGGTATATCCAGATGTACATCTCAATTGATAAACTGTTCTGAGAGAGGAGGAGGAGTAATCTAAGCCAAGCTCTGTCCCCAGAGGAAATGCCTGCCAAATACTAAACCATCTGTGTCTATTGAGGAGAAGCCGGACCTCCACGAGTGAGCTGTCTGGTCTGTACAATGAGAGACAGAGCCCAGGTGAGTATTTCAGCTCGAGTTAACATGACCTAAAGCCAGGTCACCGCTCCTCTCCTGCTCTCCAGTGGATTTGTTAGCAGGTCTTTCATCTCTCCAATATAGAGGTCTGCGACCCGAGCCAAGCCCGATGGACCCCGACAAAGTATCGGATTGCGGGCTGGGTATGGATAAGCTTTTTATGGTCAACTTTAGGCTTGGATCAGGTTCCAATTTGTTTTTTCTGTGTGATTTTTCTTTTTTTAATGCTCAAATTGTTCATACCACCCCCAACAGTCCGCCCTACTTTTCTTTGTCGTTTACCAGCTACCTGGTCAGAACTTGACTAGAAATGGTAGAAATACAGCGAAAGCTTGCAAAAGTCTCCATATATGACTAATATTTACACGATTTGACGTCCAGGTTGCGTGCAGCTTTTACATTTGCTAGTGCTGTTCATGCAGGATCAGATTTGGTCTGAAGGTCTCAGGTATGGGACAGGGCTGGGCTTTAATCTCAAGGCCGGTCAGGATTCTACTGTGATAAACTCCAGGGTAGCAGGGAACTTCGTCAATGAAACCCGTGCCACACAGGGACCATCGATCAGGTGGACTCTGAATGGACAACCCTCGGGGAACTCCTTCTCTTATACTTAAGAATACTTGAATACTTATGAATACTGAATACTTATCGCAGATTCTTCTAGAGATCCTCTGGTTTTAGGCCACCCTTGGTTACAACAGCACAGCACAATAATATTACGGATAAAGGGAGAACTTATTTCCTGTAATAAATTCTGTCTTTCTAAAATGTATAGCTGCTCCACTTTTGGAGCTCCTCAGGGTATTGCCTCTGAGCCAGTCCCTGTAGAATACTGGGAATTCCTTTATGTTTTCGACAAGGATAAAGCCACCACTCTACCACCTTATAGCCCCTGGGATTGTGCTGTTGACCTACTCCCAGGTAGCTCTCCACCACAGGCATGTGTTTATCCTCTGTCCATCCCCTGAATCAGACATTACGGACAAATACACTGCGCAAATACACAGGAATTCATCTGACCGTCTACATCACCACCGACATCTATTGTCTTGTGTGAAGTAGGATGGTGGCCTGCATCCATATATCGATTCTCAAGCTTTGGACAACATCACTGTCATATCCAGATACCCACTCCCATCAGTCCCTGTGGCTCTAGAGCAAGGTCGTTACCAAGACGACAGTCTTCACTGAGCCCGACCTATGCAATGTATATCCTTCTCTGTGTTCATAAAGGAGATAGATGGAAGACAGCCTCTTGCTACCACCAGAGGACACCATGACTTTTTGGTGATGCCATATGCTCTTTTGAACGCACCTTCAGTTTCTCCATCATTCACGAATGAGTTTTTGGGATAGAGTAAGCCTGTTTTTTATTGTGTATTTAGATGACATCAGTTCTACAGATAGAGGATCACATGCCTACCACAAGCCTCAAGTATTGCAGCAACTTTGTGATCATCTTCTGTATATCAAGGTAGAGAAATGTGAATTCCATCAGGCCGCATTTCCTGGGGCATGTTTTAGGGTCAGAGGGAGTATGTATGACTGATCATACAGTGGCAGAAGTTTAAAACTGGCCAGACAACCAATGAGCTTTTTAGGCCTTGCTAATTTCTTCAGTGGGAGTTTCAGCTCAGTGGCTGCCCTGCTAACTGAACTGATTTGTAGGAACACCAACACAGCAGTGTGGGATACCCCTGTCTGTGCTGCCTTTCAGTGTTTAAAGAACCTGTTCTGTGCCTATTTTGAAGCAACTGGATCCTTGGCAGCCCTCTGTTGTGGAGACACTTGCCCCGAGGTGGCAGCAGACACAGTCCTTTCCCCACACTACAGGACACCTCCAACACCATTACCCCAAGCCTTTTTCTCAAACAAACTATTGCGAAGGGAAAGGAACTATGAAATAAGTAACTGGGAACTACTAACCATCAAGTGTGCTCCAGATATTTGAGGAACTGGTTGAAGGAGGCAGTTCACCCATTTGTGTTCCTTCCTGACTATCAAAACTTAGAAATTGTTTAATCGTAGACATACTATTCATCTATCAATCCATCCATCTATTTTCCAACCCAACTTGTCCTAGGCAGGGTTGCTGAGTATATCTCGGAAGCTACGGGCCCAAGGCAGGGAATAACCCAGGATGGGGCACCAACCTATTGCAGGGCACCAACACACACACACTATTCACACCTATGGGAAATTTGGCAAATTCATTTCACCTTTGCAAAGTGGGAAACTGGAGAACCTGGAGGAAACCCCACGATAGCATGCCAAGAACATGCAAACCTTAGACAGACTAGGTGAAAGAGACCTTGGTGTATATGTTGATGCTTCCACTCTGCTAGGATGTCCCACTCTCGCCAGTGTGGGGAAGCAATTAAAAAGGCTAATAGGATATTGGGTTGCATATCCAGGTGTGTGGAGTTTAAGTCGAGGCTTTACCATTCCTTGGTAAGACCCCATCTAGAATATTGTGTGCAGTTCTGGTTACCTTACCTTAAAAAGGACATTGCTGCTTTAGAAAGGGTTCAACGCATGGCTACAAAAATGATTCCTGGGCTAAAAGAAATGTCTCATGAGGAAAGGATAGTTGAGCCCAATCTGTTCAGCCTTGAGCAAAGGAGACTAAGGGGGGACACGATCCATGTATATAAGATTCTAACAGATCTGGATGCTCTCCAATTAAATAGTTACTTCAACATTAGTTCAAATAAGAGAACCTGTGGCCATAGTTGGAAACTAATGGGAGAACACTTCAAACTGGAGTTGAGAAAAAACTTCTTTACTCAGTGTGTAGTGGAATAGTCTTCCTGATAGCTTAGTGCAAGCTAAATCCTTGGGTTCCTTTAAAGCAGAGCTAGACAAGAATTTAACATCTCTGACCTACTAGTGGAAGGCTCCCCAAACAAGCTTGATGGGCCGAAGGGTCTCCTCTCGTTTCTTGTGTTCTAGGTGGCCATTATTTTTAATGATATTTCAGTTGGCTGTTACTGTCCAGGCTCAAGGAATATCAAGGCTGATGATTTTTCTTGACAATTTGAACCATCTAACTCAATGGGACACCACCCTACCCAGTCAAGTAAAAAATAATGGAGGCCATTCAAGAGGCCCTACCTTGTTCAGCTGTAAAATGAACCCAGCAATGGACAAGCGCTGACTGGGTTCAACAGAGTGGATAGGTTTGGAAGATGGCCCAGGATCAGTTGCCTCTGTCCCACACGTTATTCCACCCTGAGAAGGTGATTAATCATCATTGCTAACACACCACAGTGCACAACAATGAAATGGGTCCTCTGCATTTTACCCATGTGATATTGCGACTCAGCAGTGGGCAGCTACTTGAGCGCCCAGGGAGCAGTGCTTGGGGGCAGTACCTTGCTCAGGGTATCTCAGTAGTACTTGTGGGTTGGGGACTCAACCTAGCAACCTTTCAATTACACAGCTGCATCCCTCACTATTACACCACCATCTGAAAGTGTGTCTCGCAACATGGGACATCCAGCTCTAACTTCCATTAATCAGGCTGAGTCCCAAGTATATTAGTCTTTTTAAAATCATTAGGCGCATAGATCCTGTTACTAACTAGCTGCTGTGATCACCCACCTTCCTTGCCTTTTCACCCACCAGATGTTGGCAGAGGACGGGCTTACTCGGCCCATGCCCTTTTGGACTCACTTTGCTGGGCGGGTGTAGCTGTAGAATTTAGTTGACTTGGATGGATATGGTCTAAAGGAACAGCCCTGGGTTCCGATGAATTACCATCTGGAACCTAAGAGTAATTTAAGATTTCCATCATATCAATCCAAATCGCTCTGCTCCATGTCCCCCGCCTCACCCCCCATCGGAAAGTCTACCTAGCCATCCTAGTGGTATATAGAGTGGGCTACTTTAATGGTTGCATCCAACCAGTAGCCCTTGCACCCATGTCCAACCAGACCATACCCTGCCTCACCCACATCTTTAGTAACCAACCTAAGGAGGGTGTACAAGTTGTCCCCAGTTTCGAACGAGACAATTCCTTAAGTTTGTATTTAAATCACATTTGTAGTAAGAACATGAGCTATATGAGCATGAACATGAGTCATAAGCTACTTATTCTGTATCAGTCAAATGTTTGTCCCAATATATAGTATATATTTCAGATTTTCACACATATAAAAAACTTAAATAATAATAATAATTCAGCGGAACTTCAAACCAGAATTGTTCTCTGTTGGGTCTTTCTGAGCAGAATAGATATTTTAACATTTCCAGTTTTGCATTGCTCCATAAAATTATTGTTTCTGCACCGGCTAGAATCAACTGAAAGACCGGATGTATCTTTTGGACAGAATGAAATGTCTATGACAGCACAGTGATTTGGACTTGGCCCTGCGATGGGTCGGTCCACAGTCCTGGGTTATTCCCTGCCTGCGCCCATAGCTGCTCGGCTAGGCTCTGGGTCCCTGTGACCCTGCATAGGACAAGTGGGTACAGACAGGGAACAGACGGACGGGCTTGGGCTTGGTGTTTGCCTTGCCATGGATCGATTTCTGATTCCAGCCAATGTTTTGACCCCGGTTTTCAGATTACTTTATGGAGCTTGGCATTTCTTGGAGTGAATCATGAAAACTACTTGCTCTGCACTGCTATCTTGAAGCTCTTATATTACAGCGCAATTCTCTGGATATGCATTGCAGGTTACAAAAAGTAAACATTACAGACATATCAATGACATCTGACAAGCTGGAGCAATCTTTTCTATATGGCACCGACTGTGATGACAGTCGAGATCCTGGCATGTCTCCAGTCAACTCTGATCTGTAAATAACACAATAAGGTTGCCATTTCGCCCGACTGTTATTATGGAAGGGAAAGTTACCACTTAAAGGATTATCTGAACACGGGTAAATTATACGGAAAAATTAGGGGTGAGACAGGTGAGCATTCCAGTCCTTTTGTGCCTTTTGTAACCTGCTGGTACTTGCTACCCATTACAGTTAGTGGCATCAACGATTAACGCGTGTACCTTAAATGGCTGGAACCTCTGAGAGTTTGAGGCTGATCTGGTACCATGAAAGAGCATTGAGATGGTGAAAGGAGGAATCCTGACAACCACGACACATAGAGACTTTAGATTCTGCCAGTTTCTGCTGCAATTCTGCATTCTGGCCATGGAGACTGGTGATGCCACAGTGTATTTTGGGATCCCTGGATTACATCACAACCACGGGAGAGAAAGATGGAGAACAGAAGGAAGCAGATGAAAACTGAATGCTGACTGTTTACCTTAGCTTCTCATATACTGTGCGTGTTTTATTTATGTTGTAGTACTGCTATATACATTTTGGAAGCATGGTATTTATGTAGATCCCTTTAAAGGAAACGGGGATATGTATAGTACAGTGGTAAGTCTGTAATTTTGGTTACCAGTTCTGTATTTATTTTTCTGCATTTTTAAATATTAAGCTTCTATATAACCATGTGCCTTCAGTTTGTGTAAGTATCGTTTCAGTTTCAAAGCTCATGAGAATGAAAATAAAAAACAGTGGGTGGCAATTTGTTGCTTTTTATAGCCAGTGATACTGCTAATTCTGCCCTGCTTGTTGTTTTTATTTGCCAGCTTCTAGAACAATCTTCTGTCACATCCAATATAAGCCAATGCAATCAGGAAGAGTCGGAATAGGTGGGGCAATGCTTGCTCATTGAGGACAGGGGCTCCTGGATTTAAATAGTCCCTGATCCAAAGAGAGCCAGCATCAGCAAAGCTCAGGGAATTAATGTCACGACCCGTGTTTTTTCCACCTTAACCTCTAGGGCTTCTCTTCTTACGACATACATAATTTCCTGTGGAGACCTAATTCTTAAAGGTTAACGTGAATCCAAACTCCGCAGCAGGTCCTTCTTAAGCTCACTTCTAACATGTCAGATAGCATGGCACAGCTTTATGGGGAAGCATTTGGGGGGAAAAACAGGAAGCAGGCAGCAATCACTGCTCCTTTCTGCTCTTCCTCCTCATTTGGCCCTAACTAAGCCTGAGACCATAGACTTTCAGGATATTATATTATGATAATGTGATGCACCCTGTCAGAATAAAGGGTACCAATATGTACTTTTGCTTGTCACTGGGGCTGTACCCTCAAGGGTCTGCCAATTGCACCCTAGCTGTAGGTAATTGTACCTTTGAAGGTACAGAAATGGACTCTGAGGAACATTTCCATTTTGTACTGTTGGGGGTACATTAATGTTGTTTGTGCCTTGGGTATCTTCCTCAGAGTCATCCCCCACAGCTAAGTGTACAATTAGTAGAACCTTGAGGGTGCACCCCCAGTAACAAGCAAAGGTACAAACTGATATACTTTCTTCTGAGAGTGTATTTTGAAATTTCAGGTGTTTGCTGCATAACTTTGGGGCTAGGTTTACTGGTAATTCTTTGAAATGTACAGATTTGCATTTAACAACCCATATAGTAAGTGGCAGGCTTGTCCTTGATGCTGATTGGCTTAGGCACATTTGAGGCCATTCTCTAGTCCCTGGTGAAATCATGCTTGCGACACACAGCTGCCCAGTTAATGCCACAGTGGCTTGAGCCTGTAATGTAAATTCACTATATTTAACTGTGCTGACATAAACACGGATTATTTTAAGGTCTTCTAGTTAATCGGTTGGTAGCAGTGCAACTTTTTTTAAGCCAGTTTTATCTGCTTATCAGATCTGGTCAGGAGACACTTGTAGAAACGAGTCAGTGAGGGCAGTCATAAGCATTAGGTGGCATTCCTTACTTACAGTTAGGCATTTTCACATGAATGCGTGGGCTGGGGAGGCTCATGACAGTGTGTAACCTTGGGCAGCCAATGACAGCCCACTGCACTCTGCCATGTAGGGCACATGTTCTCAACCCATTTCTGCACCTGACGACTCCCAGACACGTACACAGAGAATGCTGGGCAGCCTCTCTTGCAGTCGTCCATGAAAAGAAGGACAAACACAAAGAGAGGAGTGTAACATTCAGTATAAGCATGGTAAATATGTAAAACAATGCAGGGAGACATCTGTCAGATTTGGTGAAAGTGGTGGAATTTTGGAAGTGAAAGTGGTGGAACATTTATGCTATAAGTTCCGTTCGGCCATTCACCTTTCATTACTGAAAATAATATAGATAATATAGACAGAGGCACATTAACATGGTCTGAGGCCCCAGGGCTATTTGAGTTATCACAGAGTGACTTTATAAGGTGTCCACTGGGGAGGGATCATTATTTAATATAAAGGTTAGTTTTGACCCCTGTGCCCATCAATTTAGAAATCCAGAAAGCCAGCACCTCACTGGGCACACACACTATGGCCAAATTAGATACACCAATTCAATTCAGACCCACAACCCTGCAGAGGTGAGGCTGCAATACTGGCCACTATGTCATATTTACGTGCTGCTTCTGGAAGCCTCTCATTGCTTCCCAATAAAATGCACACATTTTGATTAAATAACTGTTTAGCATTCAGTCAGTTATTATTGCATCACATTATATTATCACATTCATTATTTACATTTATATGACGTATATAATGATGCCATATATGATGGCACTGAGCCTAGGTCAAATAATGCACAAATACAAAATCAATATCTTTACATTATTATTCGTAGAGCCTTCTGGATATGAATTTATATCTGAATATTTATATTTGTGATAGTAATTTTTTTATATATATATATAATTTTTTCTACCCCCTGCGTTTGCTTTAAAGCACTGCTTTCAAATTGCCAGCTTCACTATCTGGCTGTGTCACATCGCCCTCTGCTGACAATTATTTGCAATTGAAGGCATTTTTTTTGCCATCCGTAGTGTCTGACTCTCCCTGCAATCACACATAACCTGCCCCTCTACTGGTGATACTTTACTTCATTTTAATTTACTCTAACTTCATCCGCCAGAATTTCCCAGAATTACCCGGGAGCTCTCAGCTTCCACCCAGGAAGCGAAGGCTACAAATAACGTCCCATCCTGACCCAAATGACCTCATGCCCCGAGCACTGCATCCTCTGAGCTTCATTTCTGGCTTTATGTCTGTCGCAGCTACAACTACAGGAAGCAGTAATATTACCCCCTCCTCTCTCTGCCACTTTTTAAACATCTGGGGGACAGCTTCTGCCATGTGGACCATTCACTGTGTTCCAGTGGAAATTAATGATAAACAAACAAATACACATTAGAGAAGAGAGAGACGAGAACAACATGGGACCTGTGACTCTTCTGTGCTTAAGCCTTCCTAAATAATAAAACTACCTTTACCTGCACAGGTATGGCTAATAACAAAAGACTCTATCTCTATACCACCATCACCAGTACCTTCAGTGCTCACTTAAATGTTTCTTTACGGCACTTTCAGGGTCTCCATTGAGGAGACAAAGCTCAGCAATGGAAGGAGATGCCAGGAGTCAATCCTCAGTTTCCATGTGAAATCAGAGGTTCTTCTTGGGTATCAAAGTGTACTTGATGTGCTGGACGACGTTTTGTTTTACTTCTGGTCATGAAGTCTCTGTCCAAGGTAATGACTTTTCCCGCAGCAAACCTGCACCCCACTGACTCTCTGAGGTCACTCCCCTTTCCAGGAACATCTGGCATCTCCCAGCGGGTGACACTGATCCCCTGCATTGCAGCACAAGCGTCTGAAGGCCAGGTCTGGCACCGTATTTGTATCCTCCAAACAAACTACGATTCACAAATGGCTATAACAACATACACAAGTTTTTTCGCATTGCACACCACATAAAACAATACACAACAGTGTGATTGTTGTGGTGGTTGCTTTTTGTAGATTCTAATAGATAAAAAGCAGCTGTTTTTGACCACGGTACTTTACACACGTAGAGGTGTCTTTAACACAAGCAATTCCAAGTAAATGCTAATCATTGATTTGTTGAATCAATATTACCACAAGGACATTGCTTATAAGAGGGGAGATATTGCTCTAAAGCCACAGTTAATCATTTTCCTAAAATTTTATTTTAAATTTGGTGCATTGCTTCTTTTGGAATGCAATATTAAATATTGGCTATGTGAACTATTCTGCATATTTTATATTTGTTGTTAATGAAAACAGCATGAAAACAGAAAAAAATGAAATATTTGGATGAACTGTTATCTGCAGTTGCTTTTGTATTCATACATCTTTATGTGACTGACAAAGAATAAACTTAAAATTAAAATTATATATATATATATATATATATATATATATATATAGAAAAAATATCTAAAAATTATCTTTATGTTTATATAAAAAAATGTTTTCTTTTCTGTT
>JAODKL010000128.1:2156664-2175087 GCA_026780765.1 Petrocephalus schoutedeni
CTGGTAGTGTACTGGTAGCAGACAGGTAGTGTACAGGTAGTGCACTGGTAGCAGACAGGTAGTGTACTGGTAGTGCACTGGTAGTATACAGGTAGTGTACTGGTAGTGTGCTGGTAGTATACTGGTAGTGTACTGGTAGCAGACAGGTAGTGTACAGGTAGTGCACTGGTAGCAGACAGGTAGTGTACTGGTAGTGCAGTGGTAGCAGACAGGTAGTGTACTGGTAGTGCACTGGTAGTATACAGGTAGTGTACTGGCAGCATACAGGCAGTGTACTGGTATTGCACAGGTAGCGGGGGTGTCTGTAGTGACTCTGTCCCTGTCGGCCCACAGCACATCAACAACGAGCACATCCACGGGGAGAAGAAGGAGTTCGTGTGCCACTGGCAGGACTGCTCGCGGGAGCAGCGGCCCTTCAAGGCGCAGTACATGCTGGTGGTGCACATGCGGAGGCACACGGGCGAGAAGCCGCACAAGTGCACGGTGAGCGCCCCACCACCCCCTGCCGCCCTCCCATACAGCCCACTTGGGCCACCGCCCCCTGACTTGTGGGACTGGCGTTACTATAGTGATAAGGAGCCCTGGTCACATGATCACACTGCCCACTGAAGAAAACATGGCTTCCGTTACTCTGAATTGACCAGTTTATAATCAGAAATGATAACATACACTATCCTGTGTACCGTACCCCTTTGTGCACATGCACACTCCCACTTCACCTACTTACCATACTCTGTACTCTTTATTTCATATTTGGTATCTAAAGTTCTTCTTGTTGTTTTGCTGTTGGACCATGTCTGCTATGTCTCGGCACAAGCATTTTCTCCAGGATGAATAGTTTTATCGAATCTAAACCCTGACCTTTTAACAAGCTTTGAGTTTTACTTCAGGTTCATTTTGAACTCAGGTTCTAAGTGAAACGTCTGTGATGGTTGTTGTTTCTGGTGTGTGTCGCGGGCTGAACAAGACCTGTGAGCTAACTACCCATTTATGGGCATGTTTCCTTTCCTTGCCTGCAGTTCGAGGGCTGCCACAAGGCCTACTCACGCTTGGAGAACCTGAAGACCCACCTGCGCTCACACACCGGGGAGAAGCCGTATGTCTGCGAGCATGAGGGCTGCAACAAGGCCTTCTCCAACGCTTCGGACCGCGCCAAGCACCAGAATCGCACACACTCCAACGAGGTGCCCGCCTGCCGGCCCAGCCACAGGGGCACAGCCACAGCTAAAGATTAGGGCACAGTGTCATTGATGGGGTCCAGCGTGCCGGGAAATCACACACTGATCACTAGGGGTGGCACTGGACCAGTAAAACATCCAGCCATATGGACAGGCAACATCATCCATTTAGGAGGATCCCCATATATGATTTTAATTCACACCACATAATTTGAAGATTATACCAGAGAAAATATGGCAATATTTTTTGTATTTTAAAATTCAAGCAAAATGGTAATCCTGTAAATAAACATGGAGAATGGTCAGAATGAATATAAAGGTTTAATGGGTTTTATGCATGTAATACTGCTGTTACAGCCGTATGTAAAGGGGGAGCTGTTAGCAGATGCTGGTTAGCTATGGAGCAGCCCCCACAGAAGGCCGCACTAACCAAGGCATCCGGTCTGGCGTCTTCCGCAGAAGCCGTATGTGTGTAAGATCCCGGGCTGCACCAAGCGTTACACGGACCCAAGCTCCCTAAGGAAGCACGTGAAGACGGTGCATGGGCCGGAGGCTCACATCACCAAGAAGCATCGGGGCGACATGGGTCCCAGGGCGCCTGGCTCCATGTTGCCCTCTAGTGGTCAATATTCAGAACTACACCTGGAGAAAGAGGAAGGCCGGAGGGAGGACTGCAAACTGCTGGCACCAGAGGTTTCCCTGGTGAGCGGGAGGAACATTGTCGCATCAGTCAGTTTTGTTTCTCAGCTCTGTGATTCTTTATGAGTCAGCAGGCTGTACACTAAGAATACAGGGAATTCCATATACACCATTTCACAAATGCTGTTTAGAGGAAGCCCAGAGGTACTTCTCGTTGAGTTGCATGCATAGAAAGTCGTAAAAGTGAAGCACACTGAAAACCGCGTCTTCTCCATTGGCTTCTGCCAATGTGTTTAGCCTTCATGACTTTCCTATCGGATGAAACTACTCTGAAATTGAGCTGGAAAACACCCACCCATAGCCAGTCTAATTTATAATCCACCCAAATCCTTTAAAAGGTAGAGAATTATCTGCAGAATGCAAAGACACTTCCTGGGAAAATCAGAGGCATACTCCTTCTGCGCTGCGAGTCACACCAGGAAATGCCTGTTACTCATGAAAACAAAAGTATTACTTGGTGTATAGTCTTAGTCTAGTAAACATGAGGGAAATGGTTATAAACGTCTGCAAAATTATGGCTTAAGGTTTTTAAAGTTTTAAACACCAGAATACACAAGTGTTTTTTGGTATATTATTATGGTATTATATATCATTTCTATCCAATGAAAATTGTGTATATACACTTTTTGATGATTGTGACTTTATTATAGATATTATAGATAGAATACACCCAATCACCTCTGTCTACCGATAGTGTCTGACATCTAATTGACCAATCAAAAGATAATTTATGAAGTAATTGATTTAACTGTTATTTATATTTGTACTAGTTAATGTTTGTATAAATGGTGGTCATTTACATGGATTACTTTACATTGCTAATTTTAATAACTTGACGTCAATAGCTAGATACACTATATGGGTAAAAGTATTGGGACACCTGGACATTACACTTATAGGATCTTTTATGACATCCCATTCTAAATCCATATAGATCAGTATGGATTTGGTCACCCTGGGCTATAATGAATGAAACACCTGAATTTAATGATTAAGAGGTGTGTCCCAGTACCTTTGTCCATATAGTGTAGTGAACTGGCATTGTTAATTTTGAATATAAAACAAGATTAGTTTGAATCTTGTTAACACTGACATGTGCCTTACTGAGAACAATCCACGTAAGTCCATCTAAAACATTAAACCAGCGCAATTCAAATCACAGTTCTCAAGGGCCAGGCACCGCTGATTTTACCAGCTTTCCTCTACCTGTGAGCCAGGTGTGGAGCCCCTGTTGCCAGTCATTATCAGTAATAATTAAACTAACTACCTGGCAGAACTGAAAACAAGGCCTGGAATCGAGGGGCAGATTTGAAGAGCCAGATTTATTGACGGCTGTGTGGCGATAGGTTTCTATTTGCAGTGCAAAGGATGTCTCTTTGTGATGTTTTATGTTTATGTTGTAAAGTAGATTCTAAAAAAAGCATTTCCCCCACAGACCAAACACATGCAGAGTATATTTGGTGTTACTAGATTGTCTGTCAGTGTGAATGGTGTGTGACTGTGCCCTGTGATGGGTTGGCGCTCCATCCTGGGTTATTTCCTGCCAGGCGCCCATTGGCTCTCGACCCCCCTTGGACCCTGAATAGGATGAGCAGTTAGAGGGAATGGATGAATTTGTCCAGCGTGTATCTATGCCCTAATAGATGTGTTATACCTCCCTGTCAGAAGTCCCAGCCAAGCCCAGGGGGACAGTCGTCTTGCAGTAGTGAGCGGTCGCCACTGGGGAGCGCCAACAACAATGACAGTGGGGTGGAGATGAACGCCAATGCTGGGGGAAGCCTGGAGGACCTGACGGCCCTGGAGGAGGGGGGCGTGGGAGGAGCCGAAGCCAGCGGTCTCATTGGGACGTCCGGGATGGGGATGTCGGCCCAGGCGTTGAAGCGGCTGGAGAACCTGAAGATAGACAAGCTGAAGCAGATCCGGCGCCCGACGCCACCCGGAGGCCGCGGTGGGTCCTGCAACAACAAGCTGCCCGCGCTGACAGGTGACTCAGCGGACTGCCGGTGGCCGTATGTCGAGACCGGTGACTAGCTTCTGAAACGCTGAAAGCTAGCAATTTCATCACGGCCCATTCGTCAGTTAGCTGTTCTGAAAATGCGTATGATCAGAGCACTGGACAACTCAGGGAATCTGATCATTTAAAGATCAGTACGGGACAAAAGTTGAGTAGACTAAATGAGACCATGCACTCCTCTGAATGTGTGGTCAGCCCAAGAACATCTGAACATTTGTGTAAAAATGTGACCTCGGAGAAGACTGCCATCTTAACGGTAACAATGGGCAGTAAAAGGTGACACTAACCTAGGGGGTGTTATTTGGTAATTCATTATACAGCCTCTTTGGCTGTACCTGAATTTGGGATTCACGCTACCACAGTGGTAGCTAGCTATTTATCTTCGTGAAACCTGTGTCAGACTTGGGTCATCTTCGTAGATCTACCTAGAGTAGATGGATTAGACGAGCCTCTTTAGCATCATTATCCGTACGCATTTAATTCACAAGTGCTTAACTAAGACATAGGGTGCCTACCTAATAGTTAGCTATGAGCTAGACTCCAGCTATTTTGTAATTATGTGAATTAATGAGCATGTCTCTTCCTGCAGCACCTGGGGACCTGCTTGGGATGTGCCCCCCACCATCCATGCTGTCGAACCGGCGTGTGATGGAGCTGTCCAATCTGGAGGCGGGGCCCATTCCGGGGGGCGTGGCCTGCCCACCCAATGACAGGCGTGGCAGTGGCACTAGCAGCCTGAGCTCCGCCTATACCGTGAGCCGCCGCTCGTCCATGGCCTCCCCCTACCTTTCCAGCCGCCGCTCCAGTGAGGTGTCCCAGGTGGGCTGTCTGCCAGGCCAGAGCCAGCCGGACCCCCTGTCCCCGGAGACGGGCCGCCGGGCGGGGTCGTGTCGCGAGGGCGGGGGCCTGCCGGGCCTCCCCAACCTCACCCCGGCCCAGCATTACAGCCTGAAGGCCAAGTACGCGGCGGCCACCGGTGGGCCACCCCCCACCCCTCTGCCCTGCATGGAGCAGCCGGGCCCCGCCAGGCCCGCGGGGGGCTTCATGCCTGAGTTCCAGGGCCAGCCAATGCCGCCATTTCTGCACCAGGGACCCCCCCGCAGACACAGCACCAACACCGAGTTTGGCACCGGCATCATATACCCCCACCAGGCGCCGGGCAACAGCGTGCGGCGGGCCAGCGACCCCGCCCGCTCAGGGGGCGAGCCTCCGCCCCTGCCGCGGGTCCAGCGCTTCAGCAGCCTCGGCGACGTGGCGGCGGCAGCGGCCGGCCGGCGAGGGGGGGCGGGGCTACAGCATGGTGGCTCAGACGGCGCCGTCGCCCGCCGCATGTATTCGCCACGGCCACCCAGCATCTCCGAAAACGTCCTGATGGAGGCCATGGCTGTGGAGATGGCATCCAACGAGGGCCCGTACGGCGGGTATCAGCAGCACAGGCAAGGCCCGTCTACGGCACTATCGCCTGGCCACGAGGGCGCTGGCTGCTCTGAGCAGAACTACCACATGCCAGGGCACTATCAGAGCCGGCACGGGGGTGTGGGCTCCATCAGGGGCGGCCCTTTGGGGCAGGCCGAGGCGGGGCAGGCCGAGGGAGCCTCGAACAGCCTCCTACAGCAGGCCGAGTACAGCATGAGCACCTGCCAGCTGAGCCCATCTGGGCCACATTACACCAACCGGGTCCTAACAGGGGAAGGCATGGCTACCCCCTGGGGAGAGCCCGGACGGCCAGGAGCGGACCACCAGCCTCTGCAGTACCAGGGGCACGGGATGCAAGTGCCACTGGGACCACACTATGGCCAGCCTGGCGCCTTCAGGAACCCCTCCTCGGGCCAGAAGCTGGCCATCAAGCCTGAGCAGCAGTACCACCCGTCCTTAGCCGGCCCAAATTCCTGTCAGAACCAGGGCCCGGGCCCGGCGTATGGGCAGCAGCAGCCTGGCCATTCCAGCTGTGAGGTCCAACCTCCGTTAGACTCCCAGCAGCACCCGGGCTCCTACCCCGGCACGGGGGGGCTGAGCATAGGCTGCACCGGGCCGCCCCTGGGCGACGGCCACCGCTCCCAGACGCCGATGATGCAGGTGAAGGAGATGATGGTGAGGAACTACGTGCAGTCACAGCAGGCCCTGATGTGGGAGCAGCAGCAGGAGCAAGGCGGCCCGGAGCTGCCCGGCATTCCCGGGAAGGCCCTCCAGCAGCCGGGCCTGGCCGACGGCATGGAGATGGGTGGACACATTCCCATGATGCAGCACAGCCCGCAGCACCAACAGCACCAGTCTCAGGGCCTCTACCCCAGCAGCGGCTACCCAACCTACCCCAACCAGAACCTGATGAGCCCGGGCCCGGCGCAGCCCAAAGACGCCCTCCTGAGCCCCTGCTACGGTGCCAGTGGGCCGATTCCACGGCCCCCCCAGGGCCGGAAGCCGCTGAGCCGCCAGAACAGTCTGTCTCAGCAGTCCGGGGCAGGATACCTGGGCAGCCCGCCTCTCCTCAGCCCAGCCAGTTCCTCGGCCAGCCCCCGCAGAGCAGTGCGCCTCCCGCCCATGCAGCAGCAGCAGCCGCCGCTCCATGCTGACGGCATCGCCATGTACTACTCGGGCCAGATCCACCTGCAGCAGGACCTGAACAAGCAGCTGCCTCAGCAGGCCGCCCAGCCGGGGGCCTGCCTCAACCAGCCGCCACTGGGGGCCCTGGAGGCCGAGGCCAGGTCAGCCTCCCTCTCTTACCCGGAGCCGGCGCCCATGTCCAACGCCCTGGACAACCTGGACTTGGAGAACGCGCAGATCGACTTCGCCGCCATCATGGACGATCCCGACACGGCGTCGTACAGCCCCCTGCCCCTGCAGGGCCCCAATCCGTCCTCGTCTCAGACCTCCTCCCGGCTCACCACGCCGCAGACGTCCCTTAGCCTCTCCACCGGCCTCTCCAACATGGCTGTGGGGGACATGACCTCCATGCTGACCTCCCTGGCTGGCGAAAACAAGTACCTGAACACGTTAACTTAAAGAGGGGCCGTCAGAGCGGCTGGCAGGGGGATCCTGTGCTTGGCTAGGACTGGCGAAACACTGTATAAGGTAAACCAAAGGTAGAGAAACACTCCCACTGGTACTAAGGCCTTGAGCAAAGGAGCTGACTCATAGGTACCATTGAGAAGGCAGGAACCTGCCTCCACCTACCCTTTTCAGCTCGTTATCATACTGCCTCGAGGCAGTGAGTGGGCTGCCAGTTAGTGGCTAGACATCCCTCACATGGGGGGGATTGCAGGCGACGGTGGCACTGAAAGTTTATTTGCTTAGAAGACGTATGTGTTTGAGTGTAAATAAGGTTTGTTTGCTGTGTATGCGTCGACAGCGAGAAGCAGGGCTGTGTTCCGTGTGTGTCCCTGAGGGAACGGCATACACTCAATGCTTCCTCGTGCCTTTTTGGTTATATAGAGAAAAAAAAAGACGAAGTGCTTTATCACGACAAATAAGCAGGGGCTGACCGTGAAGAGCTTATAATTGCACCCAATAAGGTAAAGACCTGCTGGCATGTGACACAATCGAAATTCAGGGCTGTCACTGAGGCCACTGGGTCCTCGTGCAGAGATGGCGCACGCTTCCCTCCCTCCTTTGGGCTACGTTGCCTATTTCGATCAGCCAGGGGGGAAGATTCGCAGTGAAGTGCCTTTGGCTCCTTGCGGGGAAGTGCCTTTACTCAATGGCGGTCATCAGAAAACCCCTGGGCAACACTTAAGGCAATAGGTTGCCCATCCGCGCCCATCAGGGAACAGAGCAAGCTAACTCAGCGTGAAACGCAGGCTCAGGCTCATCGCTTCGGAAAGAGTCGGCTAGCACCTGTGTCTATTTTAAGAAGTGTGTTGCTCATGGTGTCATAGCTCAGCTGTTCAGTCACGCCCCCCCCCCCCCACAAACACACACACACAATACCACCTGTGACATGACCTGTCGGCTATTAGCCAGCGTACTGACTCGCGGCTCCTTCCTGCTACGAAAAGGCCGAAAGCAGAACTGTGAATTTACTCAGGATTTAAAACATGTCCTGCTTCACCACCGGAAACGGCCACAGCCTTTTAAAAAGGATTCCATGGGCCAGTCCAAGACTCGTCAACCACATGACCCCGTTTCACTGACATTACCAGGGTAAATACCGGTAACCTAGGTTGAAAAAGAAAATCCTCCTATTCCTGGCCAGCCAAAGATTACCTTACATGAAACTTAGCAGGAAAGAAAGCGCATAAATCATTCAAGTACACATTAATTACGGTGTGCGTTAAAAAAGCAATGTTTTGAAATGCCATCAGCATTTCAATGTCAATTACAATGTCATGTATTAAGAGCCGTTTCTTTGTATTAGTATAATCATTGCTTTAGAGTATTTGTCTGTGTGTTTTCATATCTTTTACTGTCCATTCAAACTTTTGATTTGCTGGCAAAAAAACAGCATTAAGTACAGTAACATAAGCAAACTCCAGTAGCATATATTACATCTATACAGGAAAGCCAAGTGATATATATTTTTTGCCTACCATTTTCTATGTTTTTATACTAAATGTATTATATTTTACTGATTTATAAATAAAAGGTTTTTTTCAGTCTGCGATGGATGCTAAACATCGGCGCACGTTGCTGCCTCTGTGCTGTGAGATCGCAAAGGGCTGGTCTGTGTGTGTCTATACTGAAATTGATTTGCATAGACTGTAGATTTCAGTCCTGACAGGTTTTGAGAGAATCTGAAATTGAAAAACCAGAACCAGAAACCCCCCCCCCCCCCGTCGTTTCTTTTTCTATGAAGCTGAAATTTCCAAAACTTTTGAATTTCTTATCCGTTTTCAGTTTTTCTTTGTTTATAGCCTGCTGCGTTTATGTACGGGTCTAAAAGTGTGCGTACCCGTGTTAGTATTTTCAGACGCTAGTCCTGTCTGCTGGATCACAGGCTCAGAATACAGCAATGAAGTTTCGCTTCATCATATACAGAAGCCATGTGCCATAATATAATTTCACTAACCTGGTAATAAAACACGGAGGTAATCATAAATAAACTGCCCAAGATCTACTCAAACCCTGATAATGCAACTATCAAAAAAACAGGGCTTTCCTACATGCAATGGTACAATATCGAGTCCATTCCTGTACCTTAAAATGTACAATCACCAACAGCCGGGGTACAGTACCATTGAGGGTACAGCACCAGTGACAAGCAAAGGTACAAATTGGTATTTCTTCTGACAGCGTGGGGAGGGAAGCCACCTAGTTATATAAGGTTATAATGATAATGGGTTTCTTTTCAAAGAAATTTAAAGTGACGTACAGTGATGGTCAAAAGTTTGGACACACCGAGCTGCCTACAAAGGAGGGCAATAGTGTCACATCATATGACCTAAATACAGTAGAAATGGTTTGGGATGAGTTTAACCAGAGAGTGAAGAGAAAGCGACCAATGAGTGCCCAGCATATATGTGGGACCTCCTTCAGGACAGCTGGGAAAGCATCCCAGGAGGCCACCTCAGGAAACTGGCGTAGAGGAGACAGCAACCAGTCCCAGGAGCAAATGGGGTTAAGGGCCTTGCTCATGTTGCTGAGCACAGGATTTGGACTGGCAACCTTCGGAGTCCCGACCCACAGAGTGATCCCCCCCCCCCCCAAAGAAATTAATTTCTTTTTTGTTTAATACTTTTCGGGACAATGCATACATGGTATTTTATAGTTTTAGTAATATCTTTATAATTGTTATAAAACGTAAGGAGTAGTACAAATAAACCTCTCTATGGGTATGTGTGTCTAAACTTTTGACTTTGAGTTTCGAACCGTTTTCTTCAGTTGCTTTGAATATAAATGACCGCTAGAGGTCACTGCTGAAAATGAATGAACTCACACCTCTAGTCTGCTTGCATTTTACGTTCATGTGCCTGAGTATTAATGGCCGCTCGACATATAATTACTAAAATAGACCTGGATAAGCAGTTGTAAGATGCATGTATGGATGGAGTTCCATAATTTATAGCATTTAAAGTCTAGGCATATATAACAAACAACTTCAATTAACCAGTAATTTAATCAGTTTGACTGCTGTTAGTTTTTGTGATTTGATATAGAAACCTCTGGGCCAATGATCCTATTCAATTATAAACATGCATATATAATCTGGGACAGTGTAATAAAATTAGTGAGTTTAGGGCTTCTAATGTGTCGTAATGAAAAGAAGTACTACATTTCCCAGAATGCCTCTATATGGCAGGGAGCCTGTTTTGGCCTGTATTCTCAATGTCACTCTAGTATAAAGTTATGTGAAAGCAGGAGCAGGTCAGTGCTGTTTGGTATCCATCCAGGCTGTTGACTCTTGAGAATTGAACCCCGACCTCAGGTGGGTGCAGGTGCTGAGAATAAACTCTTGCTGGGGGGGGGGGGGTCATTTTTGTCTATTCCCCATGGAGCTGAGAGGCTGATAGTGCACTTACCATGGAACAACAGAGAGGAAGCAGATCTATGCGGGCCATGAGATCTCTGCCCCCTACCGGAAGGGCAGCGTGGTGATGCTGTTTTTCCCAGACACTGAGACAACAGGCCATCCAGGCTTTCCTTCTCATAGCAAAGAACGGAGATGACGAGCAAGTGTAGAGTAGTTAAAGGGAAAGAATCTTGGTTTTGTTTCTCTCGCCTCCTCCGTTTCCCTTCTACAGGTTACTCATCACTGGCTTTGTTGACCTTAAGAGAAGGTTGTTAGAAAAAATCCCATTCTGTACAGTAGGGAGGCCACAGACGCTGGATTTTTGTGTGGTTTGGTAGCTGCAGCTTCCAGGGCGCGCAGAGTGCAGCGTGCCCAAAAGGCCTGACCCAAGCATGGCAGCCATCCTCCTCCATGACTGCTGGCTGTGGCTGCTTTCCAACCTTCCACGCTCGGGACACCCATAAGACTCCCTCTCCATTCTGTACATCCAGTGCTGAGTGACTCTTTTTCACCTGGTTCTTCCCACAAAGAGGTGAGTGCTGGATATTATGCCACCAGGGTCCGGATCTCCTGAACCTTTCCCGCTCAGGAACTCTGCAGGGAAGTCAGGGGACGGCACTGGTTCTGACTCACATCCCGCTCTGGCTCATCAGCTGACCTATTGCCCAAGCGACCTCGCTTCCTTGGGTAACACCCAGTGCTCAGGAATGAAGATGATCAGCCCCTGCACTCCCCCACAGTAACATCGCGGTTGGTTTTGCTGTCTTCCTTTCCTGTTATCCTCATAACTCCACCAATCCAGCAGCGGTTCCTTCTCAACATGAGCCGGAATGAAGGGAAATATTTTTAGTTAATCCCTTATTAATCGGGACACTGACACTGCGAAACTGGAGGGGGGGGGGGCCTGAGGAGAGGAGAATGGGCTTATTTTACAATATGTTTTTAATAACAATAAAGATAAATAAATGGCGGAGATAATGAGGCTGTGAGGAGATGAGGCAGGCTGGCGGGGCCTCTCCCAGCGGCCTAGCGCTTTAAGCTTGCCCAACTCCGCATTCGAATTCAAATGGAACCGCTGAAATCAGAACAGGCTTTTTCACATGCAAAACTGGAGCAGCCATAATGACTTTCTCTATTCCCCCCATTCAAGTGAAAGCTTATTTCTTTCCCTTTGTCACAAAGGTTGGCATATAATTACCTCTTTTACTTAATATGCTGTTAAAGAGGTCTTCTCCCCTGCCCCCCCCTCCCCCCAACCACACACACACACACCCCCAACTTGCTCCCTGCTTTGAACCTTTTACCACGGGCAGGAACAAAACCTCAGTGGGGTGCTGTTCTCCTATCCCCATGCTCTCAAGTTCTGATGACCTGCCTGGTGTCTGTGTGCCTGTGTGTATCTGTGTGCGCGCGTGTGTGTGCGTTTGCGTGTGTACATGCAAGTGCGCATTTTGTGAAAATGTATTCCCACGAGTACTCTTCCATCCTGAAAAAAGGACATTATAGGAAGGTTTACTAATTAAAAAATCTTTTATTAGAACTAAATCACCACCCTTTTCTTGTTACAATAAACGGAAATTTGTTAATTCATTTAGAGTTTCGTTTAAACCGAGTTTACAAATCTTGACAAAATGAAGTCAGTCTGTGGCGCAATAAAAGTGCCGAGAAAGCGACGTAACTCAGGCAGCCAATTACCCTAAAGGACAGAATTAAGAACTAACAGAGAGCGCGTATTATATAAATTTCACTGAAAAAGTAATCCCAACCCCCTTAATCAAAAGAGAAAATAAATGCGTAAAACCGGCCCCTGACCCTTCCGTCTGATCTGAAGACCATGACCTCTGAGCCCCACACCAGACGCGCGGACACCTAAGGTCTTCATCGTTTATTTGTGTATTTATCGGCCTTTACCTAGACGGGAGCAGAGATTAAAAAAAAATACACAAGAAGGCGACCCGAGAATCAAAAGACAAAAAAAATTAAACCAAAGACATAACAATAAGCGGTGCAAAAACTGAGCGTCTTCGGTTTTCACCCATAATAATCTGTGGTCCGTTCTGGGCATCATCGTGAGGGGGTGGCTTCGGGGGCGCTGCTGGTGGCGGCGTGTTCGAGCGCCAGAAAACAGTCAAGGCTTTTTTTTTTGTTTGCTAGATTTATTTGTTTGTTTGTTTGTTTGCCAAAGTCAGATTTCGCACTATAGCAAAGGAATCCGGCTCCATGCGCAAAGTCCAGACTGACACTTTCCATAGCCTAAAACCGAAGAAGAGTTAGTGTTGCCGTATTAGTTTTGTAATGTATGAGCTGTCGGAGAGGTTCATAGAAAACTTTTGATATTAAATGGGGTGATGTTGCTGTTCGTAATAATTCGTATGTCCGCACGAGCTTGTTAGGAATAGACGAATGCGTGCATAATGATAAAAAAAAAAAAACATAATTTCACTCGTTGTACCACAAACGATTTGGTCATTTCGAAAGCAAAAATACCAACGTAATATTTTTATGTTAAAAATTGCAATAGTTTAAATACTGATAATTTAATGCAGGCTAAATTCGGGAAATATGTTTGTAGTATTTGTTTTATTGCTGATTATATGAGCTTCTTTGCTGAGTGAGTCGCCATCCTAAGTCTGGGGAAAATCACAGTGTTTCAGTGACTTTCTTTTGAGCATCACTAGGCCTACGCGCCTTGTTCTTTAATTTCAATCTTGTAACATGCATGCTATTGATCTTCTAAATTAGTTTAGCTGTTTTTTTTCAAAATGTTTAGAAAAACCGGGGTTTACTGCGGAAGCATTAAGGGGTAGGCGATTTGGACAACGAAAGAAATACTTACGGCTACGCCGCATCGTAGGGATTTTAAGGGCCCATTATTATTATTATTATTATTATTGAGCACTAGTTTGTGTGTCAACATTAAAATAATATATATATGACTCACTGCGAATTAGAATTGATAATTTCAGCCTCTCGCATACTTTTAAGCTAAAGTTTATGGTGTCGATAGGCACCTTCTTGGAGAACATCACGGCGTCTGATTAATTCATTTTTCAAGGAAAATCACAAACCCATTTCCTTTCATTTGGAAGTAGGAAAACATGTTTTAAAAGGCTGGAAAAGGGCCAGTCAAAACGGTATACAAAGCCTTTCGGTGATGCAACTGTAATCGTTTATTTACAGCATCACAATCTTTATAATTACTATTACGCTGTTCTTATTTTTGTTCGTTATATTTTTGCTAGCGTCCGATACAGCTCGTTTTAATGCAAATTGAAACATTTGGACGTGTGGGAAACAACGCCAGTAAGATTTCGCCGATCGGTACATTGTCACATAATCGATCGGAATAGAGGGATGGCGCGGAGAAAAAGGCGCTTCGGGTGCCGCCAGCTAAACCTCAATGCAGGGGTCCTGGGGGGAAGCGCTGGGGATTCTGCGGATGTTTTTTTTCACTTGCAAAACAGATTAGGACGTATTCTGAAACACAAAGGATTGCATATTCAGCATTTCCTACAGCGATCGAGGAGAGAAAGTCCAGCTGTGCATGGGGATCCCACAGGTGCGACGCATCTCCCCGAGTCATAAAATATTGTTAGTTTTCACTGGTAGCTACTTTGCCGATTACTGTGTATTTGCATTTCTTTCAGTTTACTTACATCGGAAACGTGTGAATTTTTCTCTTCACTGTAATGTAATGAAACATAATGCAATATAGCACTTTATAGAAGGATTTTAAAACGAACGTCAGAGCGTAACGCGCGAATGAATCGTGCAAGTCATTAAAGAACTAAAACTTTTAAATGGTCACGTGAGCAAGGCGCCAGCAAGAAATGCGTTCGAATTCGTCATACGAACTGTCATTGAATTATTTTAAAGCTAGTTTCGGAAATAATTTACGGTATACAAAACTGAGACTAATCTACTGCGTCCCTCTGTCAAGAAATCACGGAGAAAAAAGAACTGATTACAGCTAGTGAAATAATAAAATGTGTATTACTGGCGAAACGGGTATAGCCGGGGAAAAAAGTATGGATAGGCCTATTTAAGGACGTAAATGTGTTAAAAATTAAGCAGACATCTTACTTTGATGTACAGCTGCGAAGCAGGCTAGCCGAACCGTTACTCTAATGAGCGCCTAAGCTAGAGTGCATTGAAATACTGGAAAGAAATTTGAGAGTACATTGTATGTTTGTATCTGAGGAAAGATCATTTACAAAAGAAATATTTGAAGCATATAAATCTACCATTTCGTCTTCCAGCCGCTTATCCGATCTATTTCCGACAAATAAGGGTCACTTTTAAATCAGATCACTTGATTTTCACCCATAGTCTCTGCAAGTATGTATGTATGTAGAGAGGAGGTCTCGTTTTGCCTTGACACACGCTGGAGGGTAAGAAACCATGGCGGTAACAGAATGAAAATAACAAGAAACAGTCATCCCACGAGTTTTACAGATTGCATAATCACATTGGTTATTTGCGTCTCCATTGCAGTTTAAAAAATATATATTATAGGTTGCGATGTTAAAGTTACAAGTGGCCAGAAATGTATTGGCATAACCAAAAGCCCATATTGGAAAGATATCTCTCACCTTCAACTGGTTAGAAGGGCCTAGACCAGCCGCTGATGACGTCACTTCTCCCCCGGCTCTGAGACTCGGGGTGGAGGCTGGGTCCTCACAGTCACCCGTGGTGGGCGGCTGCAATGTGGAGCACCATCCCGGCATCTCCTCTAACCATTACCTCCCGGATAGCTAACGGGCTCCATGATGGCAGAAGAGAGCCGGGGCAAGCGGAGGAAGCAGGCGAACCCCAAGCGAAACCAGGGTAAGCACAGCGGCTTCTCACTTTACTTCGGGAAAGTAACGGAGCTCAGAGACGCTCTTTCGGGTGGCGAAAGTTTTCGAGTGTCCAGACTCCTCACCCGTCCATCTGAGAGTGCCATCTCTTATTGTGGCGATGTACGCGAACCCTTCTGAAACGTCACCCGCGGTGGCACTGAGTTGTGACAGAAGTGCCATCTTAGTCAGAAGGTCTAAAGATTATCATGTGTTATGCACATGTGCCATTTACACTTGGCTTAAACCTGAGCTTATGAAGTATTGAGCCGTGTCAAAGCATATGGCTATAATACTGTATATAGATATTCCTTTAAAATGCGCAAAAAACGGACCAAGGGGGGAAGCAACCTTGTCTGATGAATCTGTCATATGTGTCTGACTTACGAGCTCTAAGTTAAATTAGCTTCGTGGGCAACTTTCCGAAGTCTCTAAACTAATAGGAAGTACGACCGCCCTCCTAAACAAAGCAACACGCAAAAACAAAACAAAGCGTGTGTCATGCATCCCTCTGCTTACCAGAACTGTCTTAGTCAAAAGATTTCTAATCGCCTAATGCCGCAGATAAGGTGGGATGGCATCAACCTGGTTTTTGCTGATGTATCAAAGTTGCGGCCGCAATCATCTGGGAAGTACTCTTTAAGTCTTCTTTTGATGTCGCTCGTTTTTTTTCCAAGCCTGTTTTACACAATGCAAGCTTATGAAATTAATTCGTTTATTTCTTTTTTTAGTTACTCATTTCGTATGTTTTTTTCCCCACGAGTGTTCGTATGTAAGTTCCGGGAATACGGATGTTTAGGGTGTTAATTAAATGCGTTAAAAATCTATATGAAAACTGTCAAATAGATGTTCTCATAACCCAGTAAATGTGTGTTACAGCATCAGAAACTATATTCGACAGCAGAATAAAGAATAATATTGGACTAAACGTTACATAGGCCTAACGGTCAGTATAATCCAATTCGAATTCTAGATGAAAATGTAGCTTAGTATTAAATATTGTATTAGTAAAACACCGCGAATGGCGTGTAATGTGCTTTTTAAAACGTTCGTATTCACGCAATGATAGCGTCTTTAGTGAGCAACTATTGAAATCGATCATAGAAACATAGCGATTAAATTGAGGCAATTTATACAGAAAGATCAGCAATATTGGACAGTTATAAAATGTGTAAATTATTTTCTGTTTGACTGTACACCAAATAGAAGCCCGAGACAAAAGAAAACTTAACACTGAAAACACGGCCACACTGACGAGTATAACTCTGAATGCTGGGTACCAGGTACTTAAACCAGCATGTCTGTTTTACCGATGAATTGCGAGGCTTGGAAAAACGCACACATCGGTTTTTAAAAGTGTTTTATTTCCAATTTATTTATGCATTTACGGGCCAAGTTGAGATTTCGGAAAACGAGTCATCGAACATCCTCAATGTACTTTAGTGAAACGTGTCTTATACCAAGTAGCCTACTAAATTTGTTCTCAATAAATAATTATCCGTAAATATTTTCTACAAGATTTTCCAGTGAAATAGGATTAATCGTGTTCTCCTTGACGAATAGTGATGTTTCGTGAAAAGAGCGTTTTTATTTTTCCAAGTGTTTATATTTATTGATTATTCTCATTTTACATCGCAGGCCTGCCATAGTTACCAGACTTCACCATTAAGGGTCCATTCCAGTTGTTTTTAACGTCGGCACAATGCACTTTGTGCATTCCAGTGCTTTCCAGTGAACGTTTTATATCTGAAATATTCATGTATGGCAAAAATCTTTCGTGGTAAGATTTGGAATCTGGGTCGGGCCTCAATGGCAACCTATCGCTCATTAAAGTCCTGGAAGTACTATTATTAACTTGCTTAGTCGACACTTTAGCCCATTTTATATTTTACTGGGGTAATTAAACAGCCTCACTTTAGGGTACAACAACCTTGCCTTTTGGTGGGGGGATTTGAACCAATAACCTTGTGGTTATTCCTTATCCTTCAGGCTTGAAAAGGAAGTGTGCTTGTATGGTCAGTTTGGAGGATACTAGTATGTCATGTGATGGTAGCAGGACACAGGGGCAGTCACTGGGCAGCAGAATATTCTGTGTTTCTGCTGATGAATACATTTTTGGTCGATGGTCTGGTATAGGCTGGGGGGGGGGGGGCAGACAAGGGGAGAGGCAGAGTAACACCTTCTTTCACGCACAAACACAGCAATTTACCACCTTTAGCATTTCCCCATTTTCATGCTTGGGGGGGGAGGGTTTCGATACTCCATGCAGAACACTGGGGTGCAGCGCCAGAGGGCCAAGAAGTGGCCCCTCCCTGCCGAGCAGCGCTTGACTTTTGGGTCCCCCCCTCCGCTTCCCTCTCACCTCTTCCCCGCAGAGCGAGGGCGCAATGCCGAAACAGGCAGAAACACGGGGCCAGAGTTCCTCTATTCACAGGAAGGCCAATTGAGCCAGTGTGAAGATGCCGGGCCTGCGCGTTAATCGTGGCGAGAGGCTCGTCTCCCTTCCTTCCGGGCCTGCAGAATACCTCCTGACACGAGCACATGCAAACGACAGGCGAACATGTCCGAAGGCCCACCCCGTCCTTACCCCCCCCCCCCCCCTCACACACACACACTGCCCGGTTTCCCCCAAGGGCCTTGTTTTGAGGAGGAGCCGACTCTCCTCGATTCTTCTTTTCCGGCCGGATCCGGAAAGCACTTCTGCCACAACGATTGGATACCGTCTTTATTGAGCTGACTTCCGTCATGTTTCGTAAAAGGTCGGCAACTTACACGTACGCCCATACCTCTAAAATGAGGCAGTCATGCACATCTCAGCAGAAGACAATGACCAGCTCCCAGTTTCATTTCTGAAAGTCATAAAACATGTTCGGGGGCTTATTATTTACTCCAGATATAATTCATTATTGTGATTATTGCTGTTTATGGGGTTGGTGGTACTGCCCTGTGATGTCTGCGGTGTTATTCACCGTGCCCCTTGCCCAGTGCCCTGTGCTACCTGGAACATACCCCAGAGTCCCGTTGACCACCTACTGGATAAGTATTTGGTAGGTGGATTATATTTGTTCTTGTTGTTGTTGTAGATGTTGCCTACTTTGTTCTTAAAAAAGAAGACAGTCATAGCCACAGGCCGTTTGGCTTGGAGCTTTAACCTGAGCGACATGTATGTGTCCAACTTGTTTTTGGAGTCAGTCAGTGGTCTACAGGGGCAGAGGGGAGGGGGAGACGTCGGGGGGGGGGGGGGGGGGGGGG
>JAODKL010000128.1:2181737-2194765 GCA_026780765.1 Petrocephalus schoutedeni
GGGGGGGGGGGGGGGGGGGGGGGAGGGGAGAGAGAGAGAGAGAGAGGCAGAATGGGGCAGAACAAGACGAGGCACAGGGCAGTAATAGGAAGTCACTAGATCTTACGGATAGTTACAGAGTGAGAGCAGCAGTGAGAGCATGCGTGTGCACGGCGGATGGAGAGCAGTGAGCGGCAGGGACCCCCCCACGCCCCCCAGCAGCAAGCTCCGGCCCTGCCAGCTTCCCCCAGGCCCCAGACGAGCCCTGTCACCACCGACGCGTCTGCATGTCACAGCTTTGGCCGGCCGGCGCACGGACCGGCATGAAAATCCACGAGCCTCGGAAAAGCAGCAGCCTCTAGTAGCCATGGAAATTCTACATGGGGGGGGACTTGTTCATGTTATACCATGTAACCCCCCCCCCAGACGTGTCTGACGTCTCACTTTGTGAGGTTAAGAGAAGGTGATTTTCAACACGACCCCCTTATTAAAGCATTTACAGTCATCGGGGGGAACCCAGGCTTTTATTTTATTTTATTTTTCCAAAACCTCAAAACTAATTTCTTAAATAAAAAAACTTTTACAATGCAACTAAGTAGAGTAACCCCATCTCACATTAGACTGCAGTCGGCTCCGCGGGGAAGTTTCTCTATTTTTTTATTTATTTATTTTTTTCCTTTCCTGACGCCTACCATTAAAACTTCAAACAAAAAAAAAAGAAAAGAAAAAAAAATATATATATATATTTTTTTTTTTGTGATCCCTGAGAACATTTTTAATATTTGAGAGCCACCATCGTGTGGTTTTCAGCAAAAGCAGAAAATAAAGAGCCACATCTGAGAGCTGGAAGAGGGGGGCATGGAAGAAAAAAGAAAGAAAAGCGGGGGGAGAGAGAGAAATCCGGGATGGGGGGTGGGGGGGGTATTTATAGAGCCCCGTGAGAGACTCCCGAGTGACACGGCGCTAATGAAGCCGGCGCTGGGTTTGATTCCCGGGCAGCGTGACCACGGGGGCCCTCGCCACATTCCGGGCGTGTCCGCGCACCATCACCCCCCCCCCCCCCCCCCCCCCCCCCGTGTATAGCGGGCTGCGTGCAGGGCCAGCCAAGCCCAGGCCAGGCCAAGCCCCGCCCCTTCAGCTTTTTCTGTACTGGGTGGGGTAGCCGCCTCAAACAAACAGGCTGACGCGGACCCAGAGATGGAGGAGAACCTCCCGTGGGCCGGGGCACAGGGTCCCATGCTCTGCTCTCGTCTGCGTGTGTGTGCGTCTCAAGAGGAGGTAAGACGGGATATGGGAAAAGAGGCATTCCCATGTAGCTGCACCCGTCATCATTTCATTGGTACATAGGAGCTAGCTGGATGTTGCATATCCCGTATAAACACGGGTAAGAGCAAAGCTTGTGGTCTCAGCACTGTCAGGCTGTTTATTAGGCACTCTGGAACAGTTTCTGAAGGTTAGTGCCTTCTTCAAGCACCCAGCAGCGATACGATTACTTGGCCAGATGTGAGACTCAAACCAATGGCCACCCGGACACGGGCATGGAGCCCAAACCCCATCGCGCCCCTGGTCCTGTCCCCCTTTGGCTCGGTCCACTGCACCACGCGGCAGGATCTGTTCTGCAAAGCAAGAAATCAAAACAATGCAGAAAAGAAAAAAAAGAACAAACACGTCACCCTTGCCGTGGTCGTCGCGCCGCCGCCGCTTTCCCACACACCGCTCTGGAGCCGCGCGCTGCGCGCCGGCCATAAAGCCACAGCGCGCGGCTCCGCGTCCTACCCACAATGCACTGGCAGGCACAGGCAACCCAGCTCCCCGCGCGCTGCTAACGCACGTGTGCCCAGCTTACTCAAAAGAGGAGGATGTGTGAGGACACGCACACACACGTGAATGCAGACGCACTCTCACGGGGCACCAAAATACCCAAGCAGGGAGAGGCCCCTGAGTGGCTGACTCACACCCCACTCACACTGCCCTACCCAGTGGCCCTGGTGACAGCCCATTCCTACAAATGGTGGCTCATACGGGTCATTGGTACCAGTACCATAGATCCAGTCCGCCTTTGACACAATCAGACCCGCTGGGTTTCTCAGTCGGGCTCATCCTGTGAGCATATCAACCTGCAGATTTGTATTTCTTTGTTTCTGTGTTACAGGGAAGGTGTGTGTGTGTGTGTGTGTGTAGGGGGTGCTATTGAGGTACAGATATTAATCAGACTTCAGAGAAGTCACTTCCCCTACAGAAACACCGTCACAGACCTGGCGGGACTGTCACACACATCGGGGTCTCTGGCTTTCGGGACGCCGGAGCAAGTGATACCTGAAGTCCGGCCACAAGGGCCTGAAGCATGCCGCCCGCTTCTCGTGAGAAACACACGGGGAGCGCGTGTTAATTCAGCCGGCATATCGCAGAGCAGGCGGCATATAACAGTGCGCGGAATTTTACTTGATGACGGGGAGCTACTTAGAAATGCTGACAAGATGTCACCTCGGCCCCCCCCCCCATTTTTACGTGTTCAAGGACTTCCCTTAAATCTGCTAGGCCATCCGAGCCCCTGCTGCAGCTGTACTGATGGACTGATAATAATTACAGTAATTATGGAAACAGCAGTATTAAATCTAATACGGGATAAATGATTTTTCAGTGACTGAAGGGGAGTTACTGCTTTATTGTAGTTTTGTATTTTCACACGATGGTTTGAAAAATAGAAAAAAAAAACATTGTTTTCCTGATGTATATGGCACAGTGACCCCATTCCAGCCTATTGTATAAAAATACTACAATTATCTTGCAAATGTGCCATTTACCATCAGCCTGCCCAGCTGCAGATAATCAGGCAGTTGCTGTAGCTGACTATCAATACGATTAATGCACTCTTGAGCGCAAACCAGACAGGACACAGAGACGTGCGTCTACACACACGTGCACAGGCACACATGCATGCAGACAGTGTCCATTAGGAGTGTGTCCCAGGTGAGCGTTTCATGCATGGGAAACACCTCCCATCGAGGCTCTTGATGGACCTGCTGTGAATGGCAAAAAAGGAGGGGCTGTCCCAATTAAGCTGGGAGGTCTGTGCAATCAGCAGTCCAGTGGCAGAAGCCGGAGCGTCTCAGCTGCCAGGAAGAGACGCCGTTTAGTGATGAGGAAGTTTAAAGTGAGCAGCACGGCCAGCACTGAGAACACTGGGGGAATGTGAATCATAGCTCTGCGTTTCTGACTCTGGAAACACCTCCTCTGTCTCGCTCTCTCGTTGCCATCGACTGCCATTTCCTCAGTGAAAATAAAAATTGCTGAACCTCTTCCGGCCCCAGTGAGCAAGCTGCCTTTATCAGAGGGAGCATACGAGAGATAGCGGCACCCAGGTGCCAGCGGGGGATGGGGGCTCTCAGACTGGGGGCGGGGGGGGGGCACTTGTGATTATCTAAGAGAGAAAGGGGGGTGGGAAACCGAGGACAGTGACAGGGAGAGAGGGTCAGAAAGGAGAGAGGCAGCGAGGAAGGAGGAGAGGGGAGAGACGGAGGAGAGGTACAGGAGGAAAGGTGGCGAGAGAGGGCAGAGACAGAAGGGGAGAGGGGCAGAGAGGAGAGACGGAGGAGAGATACAGGAGGAAAGGCGGCGAGAGAGGGCAGAGACAGAAGGGGAGAGGGGCAGAGAGGAGAGAGACGGAGGAGAGGTACAGGAGGAAAGGCGGCAAGAGAGGGCAGAGACAGAAGGGGAGAGGGGCAGAGAGGAGAGAGACGGAGGAGAGATACAGGAGGAAAGGTGGCGAGAGAGGGCAGAGAGGAGAGAGAGTACTGAATGGAGAATTGGTCCAAACACCATACTTCTGATGGCTATATCCATATTTGTATACACTCTCAGAAAATAGGGTACCAATTTGTACCTTTGCTTGTCACTGGGGCTGTACCCTCAAGGTACCTTTAGCTATAGGTATTGCACCTTATATGGTACAGAAATGAATCCCCAAGGTACAAACAACATTAATGTACCCCCAATGGTACAAAATAGTTCCTCATAGTCCATTTCTGTCTCTTAAAAGGGAAAGGACCCTTGAGGGTACAGCCCCAGTGACAAGCAAAGGTACAAATTGGTACACTTTTTCTGATAGTGTAGGGTCATTTAATGTTGTTAGCAGTTTTAATAAGATCTGATATCCACTTGCTACAGTATTGCTGGTCCATGGCTGGGGCCAGCGCCCTCAGAACGCCTCTTTGCTGTGTCACCATTTGTCAGCGCGGCGCAGGGAATTTCCCTCCTTTTCCTCTGCCCCCCCACCCCCCACCCGATCGCCCTGTCATTTAGCACGCGCGGGCGGATCGAAAGCCCGGACAGCCTCGTGCACTTGTGCACACATGCACAAACAAACAAAGTCATGGCTGTGGCCGGTGCAGCACAGCATGCATTTGAGGTGTCGGTGCTGCGGAGATGCAGCCGGTGCAGGCAGAGGTGGACGTCAGCTTGCGTGAGAGTCGTTCACTGCTGCGGTCTTCGCCGCCACCGCCATACAGGAAAAACGGGGTTGCGGGGCAGAGATCACAAAACAAAATCGGAAAAGAAACAGGCATTATTAGATTGTGCAAAACACAACAAGCCAAAACAAAACCAAGAACGCAAACTGCAAAATAAGCCTTATCACCCATCTGGAGAGGTACTCGCAGAAGCTAAGGGAGAGAGCTATGCGAAAAGCAAACATGAACCGGGCTCCAGGTTTGCCGTGGCAGATCAGTGGAGCTGTCGTTTGCGTGTCGGCACCATTGCGGGGTTTCAGGCACCCTCTAGAGACACCGTGAATCACACGTAACACACTCTCACGCTGAGCCGGAGGGCCGTGGGCTAATCTGTCACTCTTCACTAAAAACTCGCCTTTTCTGCATGTAAGTCTCGGCATCTGAAAATTGGAGATTTTATGTCGGCTAAAATAGCCCAGAATTTTTTTAAAACCTTGCTGTTGGGTGGAGAGCAAAAAAAAAAAACTTCTGGACAACATATGCAGTTAAGGATCGACATAAGTATTAAAATGATTATGTGTTCCACCACAAACAAAGAAGAAGATAAAAGAAATGTTTTGTTCTAGGTGATGTATTGTTGCATAGTCATGCTGATATATTCGCATATGCATTAAAATGAATGTGCTTATTCGGATTAGTAAACATGAAAAACATCTTTAATCTGCAGGTTCTTTTTTGAAATTTAAACTGAATAAATACCTATGTGCTTGTGATTTATCTCAATGGGAAATTGCTGTATTTGTTTTTCATCTTTTGAACTGCAAATGGCGCGGATGCACACTCGCTTGCAGGGCCAGTCATGCTGGAGGCAGATTTTTTGACATTCTCTGCTGCTTATCGGAAATCCTCATTATATCCCTTATAACCACCAGATGATATCAGTTCCATCTTGAAAAACCTTGACATTTCTGTGACACGTAGCGATACCTTGAAGTCCTGCTTGCCAGACTGGCAGGAGACTGAATGTGTCCACCTTACAGTACCCCCAAAACCTTCCCGATCCTGTGGTCCATCCCGGGCTGTGCCCGCCCCCCCCCCAGCCACAAGCTAAATCCCACCACAGTAACCCAATGGGCCAAGCAGTTAGCCTAGAGGTTCTGGGTTTCATCTTCCTAATTCTGCACCAGTTTCTTAATCTCTGCATTTCTGCTTAAATAAGCTTAACTCTACAGTTTCAGGTCTATAGTCCAAGACTGATTTCAGAAATGCTAAAAATAACTCAGACCATACACAGGATGCATGAATATTTATTCTTTAATGGTATCTCATTTACCAAGTGGAAAATAATTAAACAACACTTTAAACAGTTAGGCAACAGATTAAAGTAATTAGCCTACAACTGGAAAACAAAATCATTATACTAATTACACTGAATGAATTGCTTAAAAGATTACATATAAGTAAAATGTATATTATATACACAGTAGGCCTATATTATTAAAAAATACTTTTTTTTCAGCAGCCATGGGCAGCTATGTTGTGCCATGATGGTTATTTATAAATACTGTTTTATTGTTATTATGATTATTATTATTTAGTTCATTTCTATCAATCTCCATCACTATCTTTACCTGAGACTATGGTTCAGTGCTGAAATTAGACACCCTTCCATGTTTGAAGAAATAGTAAGGTGTAAATAGTTACGATGCACCTCTGTAACATATCAGGGAATGCAAATCAATTTTCAACCCATGTTTCCACTGCTAGAAAATGTGGTCAGGGCACACACAGAGGGGAACTCTCCTTTTACACCTCTGCAGTGTACAGAATTCATAGCACCATGCATATTCAATGACCCAGTGCCATTCGTCAATCTAGCAAGGGCTAGCCGGGAATATAACGAGGCAAAAATCATTAAAATATAGCACTTAAGCATTCTCACATCCTTCTTAGCTGTGAACTTTAGTGTGTTGCCAGCCTGGGGCTTTCCTGAGTGCGCTTCCCCTTACTGGAGCACACAGTCCAGGGCTGTGTCGAGTGCTGGCTAGGGCAGGGCCTGAGGCCTGCTAGCGCTCGCAGATGAGACGCAAAGTGGGAGGTGTCTGTGCTTAGATGTGGTGGCCCTGAGTCATTGCTAGAATGTCAGATAGCGGCTTCAAATAATACAGCTGATGGTTTATGTATTTTTGTCCACCGGACTTTTTAAATGCAAAACAGTCCTCTGTAACCCGTCAAATCTAAACACGGACACGAGTTTGGGATTCAGCCTCCCTCTGTGTCACCACCATTACAGGTAATTATCTAAGAACTCCCCTTCCTTTTTGTTTCAAACTCTCCTGTGTTCCTCTTGCTGGTGTTCTGTGCACAGCTTCGGCCATAATTAAGCCTCACCTAGTTTTCACAGGTCCGGTTTTTAAACATATTGGGCTGGATGTTTTATAATGAAATGTTATTAACTAATTTGCAACAAAAATTTTTATTCTAATCTCTCTGTAGCTTTCTTCTCAGTTATGCTGATTCTTTAATACTTGAGGATGTTGTGTCATTATTGCAAATATTATTCATATTTGAATTACAAACAAAATATTCTGTTTATCCGTTCACTTTATCATTTGACACTTGAAAATAAAGTCAACGGTTTTTTTTGCCATGAAACAAACCCATAACCAAATAACTTAACGGGCATGAACTTATTCAAAGGCTCGCAAATTCATGTTTAATAATGAAAAAAGACATTTCTATTTAACTAGCCCTTTCATTCTTGAGTCCCGTAAAACCTTTGCAGGCGACGTTGTTTGGCGCCCACACAGCCACGGTGCCTTTTGGGTCTTATTGAATTTACTTGTTTGCTGAGGAGCGTTGTCCTTGTTGTGCATGCGGTGAAACTGCTGAGCGGCCTTGTGGCTTTCTGCTCCGCCGTGAATGATGAGAAACATCTTCTGCCGAGTGCCGAAGCTGTCGGTGTCTTCGACTTTTTTTTGTAATATTTCGTTTTTTGTTTTGAGGGGGGGGGGCTTCATTTGTCCTTTGCTTTTTCGCTCGACCCACCAGCCACTAATCCCGAGAGCGACTCGTCAGCTCGCTTGCCGATCAGCATAACCGCACATGTGCCGGACAGCCCACCTTACACCCAGAGCGTTTCTGAAGCCGCCTATTTCAGGCAGACTTACTCGGTTACCTAATCCCCCCCCCCCACACACACACACACACATACACATACTTACTTAATCTCGCTGACGCGACCCGTCACGGTTCTCTTTCATTGTTCGTGTTTTCCGCAAAGCTCGGTACTTGTTTACTTCGTTTTTATTTAATTTCTGGTACTTTCTATCACATATTTTGGGAAGTACTCCAGCACCTGCCGACCGAGCGTAATACCTGGAGATGCGGCTCAGAAGCACCGTATCATTTTATAGCTAGCTGAGCCCGCATTTTCCTGTATTTAAAAGTATGATACAACTCACTGGTTGACTGTAAAAGCATATGACTTAGCCAACAATTTGCATATAAACCAGTCAAGTAAATTCTAGAAGCCTCTGATGGAAAAATATGTAATGTTTTAAGAGAAAGAATAAAACGTTGAATAAAAGGTGGCATTGGATCGGTCTTGATAATAGACTTTATGTTTCATTGAGAAAAAAACTATTTCAATCCAAACTTTTTTGAAAATCTGTACAACATCCAGTTTGTGTCTAGAAAAACAGATATTTAAATTCATAAACACAGGGTTGGTACTTGTTTTTCGTGTGGTCTAAATGCGTCTTTCAGTGTTTTATTGTAATGGATTGAGCAGGATCGTACTAACGCTAGCAGGCGGGGTACTTATCTAGCAACTGAGTGCAACATATTTATATCGCATCTATAATTGTGATGGATTAGTATCCATAGTGAAATGTCCTCACAAGTGCAACGTTTGTTTCACCCGGGCTTCCTCAAAAAGCCCAAGCAGTCGCCCGTGGCCATTTAAGATGATCAAATAACTGATTAACTCCTGGTTCAAATCAGACAGGCCGCAGGACTTTACCACGGGAGCGTCTGTGCGATGGCGGTACCCCATCGAGAACGGGGTCTATCTGGCACCTGCCTCTCCGGCACCGAACACACGTCACCCGAAAGAATGTCCCGATTTATAGACTTTGCAGAGAAACAGTGACAATAATACAAATAAACCGTTTTTTTTCTGGGTGAAAGGTTATCGGAAAGTGCTGAGCACTGGGGAGGGGGGCGCTTTTGATATCTTCCCACGAATGGAGCCACTGTATTATCATGACGCTCCGTTTCCTTGAATCGCCTAAAGGATGCGGTGTGTCGGTGGCAGGAGCTGTACGCGCACGGCCGGCCAGGGGGGGCTCCGCCGAAGCTCGGGGTCCTGCCTGCAGCCGGGGGACGAGCCGGTTCCCGCGAACGGTGCGGAGCATCCTGACGCCTCCAGCGAAATCATTGTCACCCCCCCCCCAAAGCGGTCAAAGATTTACTAGCTCCATTCCAATAAAAGACTTTCAAAAGAACATATTTCCAGTCTGGCTAAATAAATCAGTTCTCGGGGTAATTAGTCCCATGCCTGGGTAATGCTGATTTTAATGACAACACATGCAAAGCGCTGTCACTCTGCTGCACAAAGGCAGAATTAGAGTCGAATTTCCCGGTAATCCGGTCCAGACCGGGCCCCGTTCGGACTGTGCGCTTATGGGAAATGTCCCGGCGGGGGGAGACCACTCTCTGTCCGCGTACACCTCCAGAAACACTGACACAAACCCGGCCCCAGCAGGCTAACTTTGCGGGTCTTCTCCGCGCCTTTCAGCGCCAGCTTCCGGCTTCTCGAGAACCGTGCGCGTCCTCCGCCACCTCTCGCCGTGGCACTGCTGTTCTTCCTCCGCTACAGGCTACAGTCATAACCAGAAGGTCGGACCGTTGATTGCGCTTGCAGTCGTGCTGGAGCTAAGAGCGGAAGCGTCGGACGTGGGCATGGGGGGGGGGCGTAGGTGCGCTGCGGCGGGTCATCACTCATCCTAAAAGGAGCGGCTCACCGCGGGCTCCGGGGTGCGAGCCCACCGGCCTGCATTGTCCCGCTCTCTGCTTTTCCATCACAAACCACATGTGGGAATCCGAAAGCCCTGGGATGACTTTTTAATGGGAGGCGGTGCGACTTGGCGTTTGCGTGGACGGTTACGTAACTTCAGGCAGGATTCGGCCTCACATGCACCCCACCCCAAATGACCCTGAATTTTTGGAGGCCAACATAATGCCCTGACACTGGGACTTTATTTAGAAAGCTAAACTTGCCGTGTCATTGTTTCATCCATTACTATAATGTGGTCAGGAGGTGTCTAAGATGAACCATTTCAGCCTGAGGCAGGTACAAATTGACATTTTCTCTCATTCTCTCTGCGGTTTTGCACGTTAGAAATAAAAGCTCACAGTTCCACACATTTGAAACTTTTCTTGGATGATAAAAAAGCTTTGGTTATTTTAGTAGTAACTGGAGTTGGATATCAAGTCTGGAATAATGTTTATGTGCTTTTGTATTTCAGTAAAAGTCTGATAAAAAGGTTACATATTCTAAAAAAAACTGTAGTTAAAGGTGCAATCTGCTGTTAATACAGAATAAAGCATAAGGAGAATATAGAAACATTTAAAATTTATTTTTACATTTGAGACATTCCATTAGTTTCACACAACTCACAAATCCCTACTCTGTAATCAGATAGTTATTGTTCATTAGTTATGTCGTTTAGCAATGTAAACTGTAAATGTTTAATGAAATTTAACAAATTATACTGAAGCATACGAAATGTGTTTTGAATCGCAGTTCAGTATCTTTAAATATTTTTTCTAATCTGGATTGTTATTGCTGTTGTTGTTCCGGGGTTGTATCTCAGAGCATTAAAATTCCCTGCCTGTAATAAACCACGGATTATTCTCCAAAGCATCTCCGTTCTCTCTCAGACACCACGGAGCTCCACTTTCGCTGATTAGCTAAGATAAAGGAGCCTGCTTTGTTAATGCATTTGTAGTTTAGCCATAATTTCAAGATTTCAGTTATAATTTGAGTGGCAAATCAGAAAATATCACAGTTGTGCGGTAAAATATAATCATTGTTTCTTCTTTTTAGAGTCGGTGTTTATAATTACTATATTTAAGTTTTAAATTTATAAGCTTTGTAGTAGTTTTTTTACGGGGAGTGGGGGGTGGTTTATAATCCTATAGTTCTTCAGCTACGAGGTCAGAGTGCGGAGAAGCAGCTCTAATCCGAAACATTTTCCGAGATTCTTGTTTCCTGCTTGTCACAGCTGGTTAGCTAAAATTATCTATTAAAATGAAGTCTAAACAGTTATAACATCAAACAGACTCCTCTGGCATGGCAGACCCGGTGCCACGCGTTAAAAAGAAATGCAAACGCTATTTGCGGGAGGTGACCTGGCATTCTGGGTTCAAGTTGTAAAAAGGCCACACATGGCTCTTGTGACGTAAGAAGGTCAGCTGACGCTTAAGTTGGGTCAGGTGACTTTACCTGGGCGCTAGAAACAATTGTTTGGTCCCAGCTGCGGCTAATTCTAGCATGTCAAAGTAAACAGATAAACAAGAGCATACAAAGACTGGATGTAATAGCAAGACATTGAGGAGAAAATTATTTTAAATATTTCACATATGGCAAGTAGCTTGGTTATATCATGCTGACTTTTCGGAAAAGCCTTCATTTTCATAACCTGCAGTTCTAAGATTTAGAACTGCTATTATATTTAGGACTGTTTTTTATTTATTTGATAAATCCTCGCTAAATGGGATGCTGTCATTCTTAGATTGTTTTGCCTCTTGATTAAAAAAAATAATTAGAAGAAAACACAGCTGGTGGTTAGTGAAAAGGGAAATGCTAATCTTCCTACACACTATTTCCACCCCTCACAGACCACCGCAGCCTCTGAAAATATATACTATTTTTAAACCATCTTCAGATTTAGGAACTGCAAACAAATAGCGGACTTTCAGATTTTCTGTTTCAGATGTCAGATCGACTAATAATAACCTAATTACTGATACCGATATTTTTACTGAAACTGGCCCATCGTGGTACAGTAATTTTCAGAGAATCACCCCATAATCAGATGAGATCTCCCGATTTTGCGGGTGGGGGCTGGGTACATTTTTTTGTGATTGAGGAGCCTCCACCCAGTCACGGAGTAACGGCGTTTCCGTAGAAACAGGCTGGCTGATTATTTTCTGCATCGTACTGTGACTTTGGACTAGGAGGGCACACAGGATGACGAGGGCCATCTCACACTCTCTCGCTCTCCCCCTCCTTTTCTCCTCACCAGTTAGTATCGATAAGTTACACGCCCTGGGATCCGAGGGGGAAGATGAAGGCACCCCCTGGGCTGCGGAGGGACAGGACTTCTACCAGGATGGGGGTGGGTGTGAGAGCACACTGATGCCCACCGAGGGAACTGAGTCACATAGCCCCATCCAGCACAGCCTCAGCCCGGAGCGCCACTGGCACGAGGACGAGAGAAATGGCCCCAGCGGCGACGGGACGGAGGGAAGCCACGTCTCGCCGAGGGAGCGCACCTCACTGATTTATGGTAAACGCGCGGCTCACACAGATTTGACGAGGAAAACGCGAATCAAAAATGATTTCTAAGTGACTTTCTCCGTGCTTAATATTATCTTTTAACATTTAAATCAGCATCACCGCAATCACTTCAAGGAGATTATCCTTCTTAACTTTTTCACGTTATGTATAATAAACACAACAAGCCCAACAGCCTCTAATAAATCCCTCTCAGCCTCTGCATTCGACACAAAACCATCCAGCTGTTATCAGTTATCTTCTAGCCTTTGAGTCAGAATTCGGTACTTAATGCCCGCGCCACATAGGAATGGGCCGCACGTCGTCAAAGCAACGACTCTCCGCGAGTGTGATCGAGACCCATCCCGTAGGATCAAGGGCCTGGGTGTCTACGACACACTCATGGCTGGGACGTGAGAATGTTTAACCGCTCGCAATTCTCACCCACCGCACGGAGTCTATAAAAGCACTCAGATGGGCCGCCATGCGCCCACAGCCTCAGAGGGATCCTCCGCCGCATCGCAGCTGTGCGCTGCAGGGCTGCCAGGCACCTCTGTGGCGGCGCTGCAGTGCTGCCCGGCGCGCTTCGCTAACAGGCCATTACCAAACGCTTCACTCTGTGTGCGTGTTTTTTTTTTTTTTTTTTCTGCCCGGATGCGTTACCGTGACGATTCCCAGGTTGCCACGGTGCTCCGTTCCCGCCTCCCCCCCCCGCAAGCTTTCTTTCATTTGGGAGTCCAGGCCTCTCTTTCCCCAGATCCCCAGCAACACGGCCTTCCTGGTCAGAGCTACTTAGGGAGGCTTTGGCGTTTAATGCTACAGGACCGGAGAGAATGAAAGCCCCATTTTAATACGTGCATCTGGATTCCACCCCCTCCCCAAAAAAACAAAAACCCTCTCAAAACATTCTCCAAAAACGCAAGTAACCTCGTACCATATGACATAAACCCCTCGACCCACCCCTTTAAACAGGGTTTCCTAAACAAAAAGAAAGAAGATTCTCCCTGTGCGAGTGGCGGGGGGGGGGGGGGGGGGGG
>JAODKL010000128.1:2215448-2230084 GCA_026780765.1 Petrocephalus schoutedeni
CTCCCTCTCCTTCTCTCTGTCTCCCAACCCCCCCCCCCCACCCCACACCCACCTCACCCTTCCTTCCCGGTTCCTCTTACCCTGAAGACATTCTTCCTGCTCGAAAGCTCGTTAGCCCAGTGCAGTTGAGCCCCACGCAGGTCCACACTGCTCTCTGGCTTGCTGTTCCCAGGCCTCTGTGAGGGAATCGCCCCACAAAGGTCACACGGATCCCCAACAAGGGCACCCCCCACCCCCCACCCACAAAGGCCTAGCACAAGCTAAGCATAGCTGTCGCGGTTTCACAGAAAACAGAAAGAAGATATGACACCCACAAAATCCCAAACACGAGACATTCAGGGATTCGGGGCCACTGGAATTTTTCTGAACGACTCTGCTGCCCCCCCCACCCAGTAGGAGAACTCAATAACATGTGTGTGTGTGTGTGTGCGTAATAATATATTGTGTAAATAAGTAAATAGTGTTAAAATTGTGGATATCTGACTAAATGTGCCTGTTCAGTCTATAACGGGTTCTGACCGCAGTCGGAGAGACCAAAACTGAGCCTTATGAAACATAAAAGGCTTTGCTGACACCTGCGCCTTGTGCCTGGGGCCATCAGCGGAAGCAAGAGTGGTGTTTACACATCCAGGCTGCCTTTAAATAGCGGCGTGCACAGAGAGGCGGGCTCAGTCATGGCAGTTAGTGCACTTCCTGGCCAGCCCCGAGGCGAGGGCAGGCCGACTTCACCGCAAGAGGGCTATTTCTGAGCCAGCAGGCTGAACTGCACACGTGGCTCAACGGGTTTTGGGATGCTGCGTTTAGAAATCAGAAGGTCGCCAATTCAAATCTCGTGGTCACCAGCGTGATTTAACCATTGGGATGGATGTTGATGGACTTTGGCTTTGTCCTCGAACACAGTTATTACTTTGCTTTTAGCAAGCAAGCCAAACTCATTCCGTTTCAGTGATGTTAGCATGCCCAGGGGGGTTGGGCAGCCAGCTGACCTTAGGACCCCCAGAGGTTTTTTTTCTCCCTACTTGGGAGTTTTTGGTTCCTCTCCTCCCTTGTCAATTGCTTTTCCCTTTCTCTCTTTCTTTCTTTCTTTCTCTCCCTTTCATTTCTTTGTCTTTCATTTTCTCTGTTCTATTTTGTTTTGCATTATGCTTTCTTAAATATATGGTAATCAATCCCAACACACCCATGTAAAGTGCCTTAGGACAACTCTGTTGTGAAAGGCACTATATAAAAATAATTTGAATTGAATTGTTTTAATTGAAGCAGTTACCCCCCAAATGATTTCTCAGTTGTACCTATTTAGAATTGCTTTTGAGTATCGGAGAGTATCAATCGGTATCTGTGAGTATAGTCTGGTTTGATGAGTACAAGATACATGGCCTGTCTAGGCTGCACGCTGCCTATTAGGTGTGAATTGCTTTAGAGTATCGAAGTGTATCAATCGGTATCTGTGAGTATTGTCTGGTTTGATGAGTATAAGATACTTGGCCTGTCCAGGCTGCAAGCTGCCTTCCTGTGACTGACTCTGGGTCATTGCAGCCCTGATTAGTCACGGTTATGAAAAGATTATGTCAGCCTACCCAGCTGGAGGGTGTCTGTGACTTGGGGTCCTTGAAGAAGACCAGGCTGTTGCCCACCAGGACCACCCAAGAGGGACTCCAGTTCTTCCTGGCAAGGAAGACAAGCAAAGCAATGAAAGACTGATTTTTACACTGGCGGATGGGGACACGCAGATGGACGGGGAATCGCAGGCGGACGGGGAATCGCAGGCGGACGGGGAATCGCAGGCGGACGGGGACTCGCAGGGACACACTGACACACACTCCATCCCAGATACCAAAGGGTATAGGGTAGGGGATACCCAGAAGGGCATGCTGGTCCTTCACAGGGCACAAAGACACTCAGCCACACACTATGGAAAATGTAGTGACACAGATTAGCCTAAGTGCACATCTTTCACAACTTAGTTTAAATGCAAAGATCTGTTTTTGGGGTGGACAAATTAAGCCTAATTAAATATTAGGGGGGGTGCACATCCCTGCATCCTCCCAGTTCGTACACTACCTTCACACTAAATCTTACACCCCCAACACATCACAACACAATCAGAATCCAAACGCCAATAAACAGAGAGAGATGAGCCGTCGGGCCCAATGGATTCGCGCTGCGGTGAGTGCGGAGGCTCACCTCAGCTTCCTGCCGCCTTCTGCGATCTTCGTCTTGTTCAGCATCCCCGCCTTCTCGAGCTCCTGCGTGGATCAGAGGGCAGGGAGGCTGAGAGAGTCAGTGCACACTGCAAGCGCGGCCCGTTCTCATCTTCGCCACAATTCGGGAGGGAGAGGACGCAGACTTTGAAGCGGGGTGACTGTAGGAGATGAATGCGGGGTCACATGATCGCGGGGGGCGGGGGAGGGGGGGTGAAAAGCGCAGCCTCACCGGGGTGATGATGCTCTCGGAACCGTCCACACAGCTGTCCGGGGAGGGCTGCTCCATGTCCCCGCTGGTCACATGACCCGAGAGGTGTACACAGAAGTGGCCCTGCAGGGAGGGGAGAGCGGGCCGGTGAACAGGAGGGGTGACGCAGGGCGGCTTCCTGCGGGAGGCCCGGTGCCGCTTCGGGACGGGCGACTACCTCGGCATCCTGCAGCAGGGGCAGTGCCGATGGGCGGATCCTGCTGGGCCGCCCCGTTTCCCCTGGTGGGGCGAAGGGGTGCTGGACGTCGTCCGAGTTCAGGGAGGTGTTGCTGAGGGTGTCCGAGGAGGGGGCTCGGTCCATGTCCTATGTGTGGGGGGGTACGCATTATACACAACAGTCATTTTCACAAACTAATGCCCCCCCCCAAAAACATTATTTCAGTCATTTTGCTTGTCCTAATAAGGTTTGCCCATCACCTGTTGCCTGGAATACCCCCCCCCCACACACACACACACCATCCACGAGAGGCTCTGGAGCCTAACAGGATGTGCGGTCACTTAAAATGGGTGCATGATGGTATGTACTGCTCCAAATTCTGTCACGGTAAATATTATCAAACCCAAACAGCAAGGTTCTTCATTCCAACCAGGTATCATGTGACTCAGTACACTGGTGATACCGCCCCCGTCGTCATTTCCGTACAGCAGGGGGTCTTAACCCGGTCCTCAGGGGCTCCCAGACAGCCCACATTTTTGCTCCCTCCCACCCCTCTGCCAGTCAAGAGCGCTGAATAGCCGGTACAGGTGTGTTGTGAGCGGGGAGGTAGCAAAAATGTGAGGGAATCCCTGAGGACTGCGTGGAGAAACACTGCTGTAGCGAAAGCGTTTCCCTGCAGATGTAACTAACAGAACTCACACCCCGGACAACTTGGAGGAGATTCGGCTCAGCAGGTGACACTCAGCAAAGGCTGACATGCCCAGCCCAGCGGCCAGCTCTCAAACCGCGCCAGGGACACCAGGGGTCACCAGGCCCGCTACCAGCGGAAATGGACGGGGCTCACAGCGGGCCGCCTCAAACTGCTCAGGAATCACAGAACAGTACCGCGCACGTGTGAAAATGCGCTTCTGGGGCATGTCTGGACATTTCTTGCGGTCATTACGTTTGCCATTTTTACGAGGGTTTAAGTCTTTTAGGCAGTCACCAACACACCATGACACACCGACTTCCTTCTGACATTTTGTGTAACACTGTGTAACATTTTGACCTTTCCTGTAACAAGGACATTCCAGACCTGAGTTGCACAGTTCAGTTACGGATGCAATATATTCACATCCATCACTAACCACTCCAAACATCTGACACTAAAAACAACAGTGATGATTTGCCTGTCCTTTTTGAAAACAACTATCTCGATTGACAAATAATGTCATTTGGTTGACTTTTAGTTGAACATTTAAAGCTGTTTATCTGGGTGGTAACAAGGATGCACAATCCGATACTGATATCAGTCCGATACAGACTCAAATAGTTGAATTGGGTATTGATGGCAATAAAACCGATCTATAGGACGTCCACGTGCGCATACTACATCATGCGGCCGCAGTGCACCATAGAGCTGTACATTTTACTAGAAGGAGAATTAACACAGCACGGAGGGAGCGATTCACACAGCAGTTAGGAGGTATTTCACATTTGAAGCTGCTGCGGCAACAATTTCTACAGCCACCTGCAGTATCTACAACGGCAATGTTTCGAGGGGTGGCAGTCGCACCAAAAATAACAGTGGCGTGGGTCATAAATAATTAAAATATTTAATAGCAGAAGACTTGGGTGACATCTTATCTTTCATAATGTCCAGTCAGTACACTATAATATACAGTATTTCAAAAAGCAACGCTATTCTGGTATCATCACACATTACAAGTGATTATTAGGTTAAGGGGTATACATTGACGTTGCCCAAGGATTTCTTTGCACCTGATCAAAACAGAATGACTAATATTTTTTGCCAAGTGTGTTAAAATATGGCAAAGCAGGTCAGATACCCACATGCATCCAATGCGTGATTTGGGGGATGACTCATGCGCCAAAATATCTTTGAAAATACCTCCAATGTGCTCTCCCACCCCCTCTGAAAAAAACTACACCAATAATTTTTTCCCTCTTTTCCAGAAAATAATAATCTGCTAGCAGGCAGCCGCTTTCCACTTACATAACCTATAGAATCCTGGTACATAAATACAAAGTCTTTTATGTCTTCATCAATACATGGAAACTTGGCACAGTGTACAAACCACCTTGGTTTTGTGAATTTGAACTACTCCCCATAATCACATTTGATATCAAAGGACATTTATTATAATGAATTGAAGAGTTTTATAAAATTAAAATTATTATTAAAATGAAAAGAAAAACTATGCTTCCACTTAAAATATCGATGTCAACGCACTTTTGCCGTCGATGTCATCGACTACGTCGAATAATCGCGGCGGCCCTAATCAGAGCATAATAAAAAGAAATCTGGTCCTTAGCAGGTCTTACAATTAGTTAAATACGTCAGATGAACAACAACATGACATATTAAACCATGTTATTATTTAACAAAAACTGTGCAAAAATGCATATGCAGTGTAAAAAAAATTATAAGTACACCCACACTGCTTTCATGTGAATTAAGGGGGTAAGTAGCAGCCAGGTGCTGCTAATCAAATGCACTTCATTAAGTGATCATCAGCAAGTGTGCCCACCTCTATAAAAGCAGACATTTTGGCAGTTTGCTGGTCTGGAGCATTCAGCTGTGTGTTAACGTAATGCCAAGAAGGAAAGGCATTGGCAATGCTCTTAGAGAAGCAATTGTTACTGCCCATCATCTGGGAAGGGTAATAAGGCCATTTACAAATAATTTGAAGCCCATCATCCTACAGTGAGAACGATTATTCACAAGTGGAAAACACTGAAGGCAGCCGCCAGTCTTCCCAGGAGTGGACATCCCATCAAATTCAGCCCAAGGTCAGAACGTGCAATGCTCAAAGAAATAGCAAAAAACCCAGGAGCTATATCTCACACTCTACAGGCCTCAGTTAGCATATTAAATGTTTAAGTTCATGACAGTACAATTAGAAAAAGTCTGAACAAGTCTGGCTTATTTGGGAGGGTTGCCATGAGAAAGCCTCTTCCCTCTAGAAAGAAGGCAGCATGGATTAGGTTTGCATCTAAAGTTGCATCTGAATAAACCACAAGCCTTCTGGAACAATGTCCTTTGGACAGATGAGACCAAAGTGGAGAGGTTTGGCCATAATGCCCAGCACCGTGTTTGGTGAAAACCAAACACAGTATCAGCACAAACACCTCATGCCAACTATGAAGCACGGTGGTGGAGCGGTGATGATCTGGGCTTGTTTTGCAGCCATGGGACCGGGGCACCTTGCAGTCACTGAGTCGACCGTAAACGCCTCTATATATCAAACTACTGTAGAGTCAAATGTGAGGCCATCTGTCCAACAGCTAAAGCTTGGCTGAAATTGGGTCATGCAGCAGGACGGTGATCCCAAGCACACCAGCAAATCTACAACAGAATGACTGAATAAGAAAAGAATCAAGGTGGTGCAATGGCCCAGTAAAAGTCCCGACCTCAACCCGATTGAAATTCTGTGGCAGGACCTTAAGCGAGCGAATGCCCACAAACCTCAATGACCTGTGAGACACTGCAAAGAAGAGTGGGTCAAAATTCCTCCACAATGATGCGAGAAACTGATAATCATACAGAAAACAAATTAATGTTACCGCTGCTAAACGTTTTTCCACGTACTCCAATTTAATAAATACACGGTGGAATCTGCTGTGTATTTTATACCTGCAGTTAGATTTAAATAATTTTAGGAACTGGAAAGGAACAGATTTTGTTTTTTATATCCTGATATATAAAACCATAGAACTGGTGAAAAAAGTACTGAAAGATGTACTGAAAAAAAAGATGGACTGTAAATTTATTCACCTGGTGGCTATCATTAACAGAACACAATTTAACATCAGAATTTATACAAATGAATGACAAAACAAGCTTTAAAATTTCTTCTGTACTCCAAAAAGTTAAATGTTGCTGGATGACTTTGGCTCCCAAACCTCTTCTCAGAGAGACTCCAGCCGTTACATGTATTTGTTAATTAATTGAGCTGGTGGCAAAATGTTGAAGACATTGGATAGGCCAGAACAAGGAAGGTTTTGAAATGGCTAATCTGACACACTTAGATACAAAACAGTTTCACACCAACATGATCATTTAAATATTGTCATTTCCAGCCTGAGGCTTTTGCACAATACCGTATGTTTAGCCCACATGGGTGACCAAGTGTGATTGTGTGCGAGTGTGTGTGAATGGCGTGTGTGTCCCCTGTAATGGGTCGGCACCCCATCCTGTGTAATTCCCTGCCTTGCACCCCAATGTTAGGGAGAGGCTCCAGATCTCTGCGATCCTGGCCGGACAAGTGGGCGTGGGAGGTGCGATTCCCACACAGGAATGCCTGTGCTCAGCCTGCAGCAGTCAGAATAATGCAACTGTACCACAGCGCTGCGATTTGCACTTCAGTGGAAAACCGATCCCCGGTTCACACACTTCAGATAAGTTCTGCTTTTACCCCCCATACACACAACTCTCCAGCACTGAGCACAGGGCACCCTTATGCACCAACACCCCCCCCCGCCATAAGAGAAAAGAAGGCGACTCGGTCTGGAAGCACATGATGTGACAGGAGGAAGAGTCCAACCAAGAGTAAGAGAGGAAAGCTGAGCGGGCCAGGGACTCGCACTCACCTCGAGACTCTCGTCGGCGGGGAAAATATCCATTGAAATCTACTTTCCTCCTCTTGAAACAATATCTTCCTGTTTAACAGATACAGGGGTGTGCAAGCTTAAAATTTCCATCGAGGGCCGCGGCGTTTCCGTCGCGGTACAGTCACTCTGAGTGCCACTCCTCCCCGCCCCCCAAAATGCATCAAACTGCCACCTGCTAAAAACTGAATAAGCAGCAGCTAAACCTGATCAAATGTGAATCCAGAGGAGAGGTGTGTCAGGCGGGTCAGGTCCCGGCAAATGCGTAACAACATCTAGCTGCAGACGGCAGAGAAACGCACACTACCTCCTGCATACTCTGAGGATCATTACAGTTACACATCGGTAAACGAGTTTAGTCACTTATGCGAACTGATAAACCACGGTTACACGCTGCAGCACAGCCTCTCTTATGCTGACACAGTTAGGACTGAAGCCTGACACACACTGTCACACACGGGTAGCTGAGAAACTGTCACCGGCATCATTTTTAAACAAGATGCCTTCTATTTCCTCAACAAGTGTAACACAGGCGGCCATTCCATCAAGTTAAATCTCAGACGCTGGTATAAGCAAACTCACCTAGGACTTGTGGCTCAACCGGTAACCGAAGTCTGACTGCAGTCCAGGAAACACAAATCAGCTGTTACCCAATCCTCACGAACGGCGACAGTGCGAGCGTGTGTGTCTGTGTGTGTGCGTACCAGCGTTCAGGAGGGTGTGTGTGCCATAGCCCCAGGCTGGAGAGCTGGATGCACACACATATAGAGTCCCCTGTCGAAACACCCGCACTCCCTCTCTCCGCGGCCACACACTTCCTCATTCTACACGGAAGTCACGTGAAGATGACTGGTGTCAAACGCCACTCATAGCTGTGGGGTGAGATGAGTCGGGGGGGGGAGGGGGGGGCACAGCATGGTGGACGAGGCCTGGAAGACCCGGGAGGGGGCCAACGGACCGGCATCATGCAGAGACAGTGGCAGCAGGTGTAGGCCACCATACTAGATGACCACCATGGTTATGCATCCATCACTGATCACTGCCGATTTAAAGCTCAGCACCATGTCCTATCTGTATGATACAGCATACTGCATGGTCCACCCATCCGCCCATTTTCTGTACCTGCTTACCCAATGCAGGGTTGCAGGGGTAGGGAGCCTATCCCAGAAGCTACAGCCATTAAGCTGGGAATGACCCAGGATGCGGCACCAAGCCGTCACAGTGTACTGTACGATGTTCCTCATTATTCTCTTAGTTACTCTGCAGTTATTCTTCTCCATTACATGAGGTACTTGAACCTTGAACTCATACCAGTACTTGAACAATGTCAGGAAGAATGTCACCCCGGGGAACTGTGGGCTGCATGTGTTAAGCCACGGTCCCATTAAGCCGATGTTGGGAGATTTAAAGGTATATAAGACACCAGACTGGGGTCTGAATCTCTAATGCTCCATACTAATACACCATGTGCTCAGAAACCCCGATATTATGTCACAGCCAAGAGGGTGATTTATCAAGATTAACCGAAACAAAGCACCGGATCTGGATAATAACACAAAGGGAAAAAAAACAGACTGCGATAGTCCCTGTGTGCATTTTTCCACATTAATATCCCCATAATGTGCATCCCCCATTTATCCGTGTCATGCAGCTGAACCCAAATATGAACATTTGCATTTGAATATTCGTCACAGGAGCATGGAGGCAGACAATAAGGCTGATAATTAGCATACAGACAGAAACAAGTTTACCGCAAACATGCACTGGCCCTGTTAAAAAGGATCAGGGTGTCAAATGTACCATCTGTCTCGCACGAACAACGCTAGATTAATAAAATGTAAATGATGGCAATTATCCAGGCATTACTTAACAGTCTCATTTCGCCATTTCCAATGAATTGCACAAGGTGCTCAGACGTCGGCCTGAGGAATTCCCCCCCAGTGCGGCCCTGGCTAGGCACTCGTACCCGGAGCCAGGGAGCGAAGCTGGTTTCACAGGAGCACCGAATCTGCATCCCGACCAGGAGGAGCCAAGTGAGGAGATGAAGGTTGCAAAGACTCACGTCCAGTTGCTCTCTCTCTCTCTCTCTCTCATACACACACACACACACACACATACCCTAGTGCCTTTTCCAAGGCTGGGGACAGCCAGCGACAGGTGGTTGATGTTGTGGGTGAAGCTTCCTGCTTGCATGGGACTCGCCTGAAACCAGCAAAGGAAGTCCGTTTGTAAAACCACGGCAGTAGTTCTGCCTTCCCTGTAGGCGTCCATTCTAGTCTCTCGCTCACCCACGCTGCCAACGGCGATGGAGACGCAGTGCTGCCGTTACCTGGCCGCGACCTCGCCGTGGCGGCTTCCAGGAGCGCTCTCCGCTCACGCTGCTGACGTAGAAGCAGCGGGCAGAGGCCGGGTCTTGGTACTGCTCCCACAGGCCCAGCACCTGCAGGGGGCGCTGTCCTGGCGCCGGGCTGGGCGGGCCTGCCTGCTGCCTCACCCAGTGCAGGTTACCATGAGACTGCGTCTCCTGGGGCATGTGGCACAGGCCAGCCGCCTGTGGAGTCAGAGTAAGAGCCATTAGGAGAATGCAGTCAAGGAGTCCCAGGGAACACGCCAGGAACCGTGTAGGTACAGACTGGCACCTGTGTCCCTCAGAAACCACCTCGACCCGGACCACTGCTCAGTCAGGTCACAGGGGGCCTAACCAAACCTCTGAGCAAACCTCCCCACTTTCAAGTTCATCTACAATCCCAACTACCTACATTACAATCCCAACTATCTACATTACAACTATCTGAAGTTCATCTGTAGCTTGCTGTGGATTAAGTAACAAGGGCACCACATCAAAAGTAGACTTCTATAAAAAGTGAGGGAGTTTGCAGAGTGTGCAACTGACACGGGGGAAACAGGAAGTCAGCGAAAGCGAGGGAGTGAATTAGGGAGGGGCACAAACTTGCCTTCAGCTGTAAATGAGTGCAAACGGGTTTTTTTTTTTTAAGTCTTTAAGAAAATGGTTGATGGTTTGGGCTAAGCTGTAGCAGTCGAAAGTGTGACTTTACACGCCTGCTGACCATCAGTACCTGCTGCACAAAGCGCTGGCTGCGAGTGTGCACTTACGATATAAATGTATACTAGCATAAGCTTAGAGAAGCACATAATTAACCATAAGCGTCTAGAAGCACACGCTGCGCATGAGGATAACGTGTTTTCCAGAACGAACGATGTCCGGCGTTTATATGGGTGTATCTGACGCTTTAAGGGAAGTTAACCGGACAAAAAGACATTCCTGGTGCGTTGATCCTGGCTGGCTCATGATACCAGCAAGTTACCAGTCATCTATCTCCGTGTCAAAGCCCCTGGGGACCGTGTCACATTCTCTATACAATCCGTACGACCAGCCGTCTAAAACGACACTCCTGCGTCGTTACATTTGCGTTTTAACCGCTTCACAATCATTTCTAGCTCCTAATCGCTAGCTACATGATGCAAAGAGTTTAAATAGCTGGAAAGATGGGATTTTTTTCTCTTTTTAGATTGAAAAGTAATTGGCATGTCCTGAAATACATCATGCACTAAAAAAGAAACACATTGGTTTGATCTCCCAAGAATACCACATCAGCATTAATCGGAAACGCATCCGCGGTTGGGTAAAGGCGGGGAGCAGCGCGTGAAAATCCCCCTCCGCCACAGCGTACGGCGGCGGCACCGCTCGGCTGTGCGTCAGATGGCCACCAGGGGGCAGCACAAACAAATCCCTCAGCAACATCCCCCGCTTTTCGTAGGGTTACAAATATTACAGGCAAAATACCTCTAACGTCCTCGAAACCATTGTTCAACGGCTTTTAACGAACGCCCCCGGTCCCCCCTCTTTCTTATGCGATACAGCTGTGAGATACTGGGAACGTAACGACCGAGGCTTCAAGCGGAAATAGCGGTGGTTTCGTTGTATTTTGTACTGCATGCTTCGCGCTTGTTTGGACTGCATGTGTCAGTTCCCCTGTCACCGCAAAAGCTGCCTGCACATTCATCTTTACCCCCAGAGCCTTCCAGGCTGTGCTTTTCTGACGCAGACTGCAAATATGACGAGGTTCCTTAAGTTAGGAGCTTAATTTGGAAGGGATTACAAGACGCACACGAGGGCTTGAGTCACGACGTCCCAGCTGTAAAATCAGCAGTATTAAGTGCAGCAGAAAACATCTAAAAATAAGATCCTGAAAAAATAAAATCAAGATGAGTTCAGCTGAATGTTTAAGTGTAACAAGCCACCGCTGGCCAATTCCAACCAGGAATTTTTTGGCATAAAATAAACAGTGATGCGGAGAATCTGCCCTCATCGGTGGTACTGAAGCACACGCCGCCATGTGGGATAGGAGCCTGTGACCCGAATGTGGCTCTAATCCCCTTTTACCAGGCTTAGAGATGGACGGATGGTGTGTGGGCGTTCTGGGGGGGGGAGCCACAAATCCATTAAGGCAGTGGGGGCTGCGTCGCTCTACAGCGTGTGACCAGGCAGGCACACCTGACGGCCAGCACCTCCCTCACCGGCAGCGCCGCGCCTGGGCGTCCATCCCGGCCGGTTCCTCGAGGTGCCGAATCCGCAGCCAGACCTCAGCTCCACTGTCGCATCTGATGCTACAGCCAGGCGACGACACTGCAGCCCCCCCCCACCCCCACCCCCAAAACACACCATACCACAAGCCACCACCCCCCTAACTGCATCTCCCAGTAAACAAACTGCCTGCGACGACACCCTTATTCACCCAAATGAAAGCTGCCCCTCACACTGCCAACATCATTATGGAAGGAAACTTGAATCCCAGCCACAGCAAAATAGTCTCATGTCCGTTGGGCCCTTAACACCCCCCCCCCCCCCAAAAAATACTAGGGGGCAACAAATAAAAAGATGACACCGTCTCAAAGGAGAGCATGATGGGATAAGCCAAAGGAAGCATTCCAGTGTACCTATACTTAGGCAAATGGCAAATAATGCATCATTTCATCATCCCCCCCCCCTCCCCCCAATGCGGAGGGGCCCAGGCACCTCCACGGCACTCACCTGCGTGCTGGCCTGACTTGCCATGTCCCACTGGCTGTAGAATTTGGTGGGTCTGGAGCTCACCGGCACGCTCACCCTTCCTGGGTTCTGCTCGTAGGGGTTCTGGGGTAGGTTGCCGGAGCTCCTGCTGCGGGACATGGGGGAGGCACATGCCGGCCCGCGGGGGGCTAGGAGGCGGCCTGTCAAGGGACTGGTGGAGTTGGCGGGTCGGGGGAGGGGCAGCGTCGTGTAGCGCTCAGCCCCCAAGTTGGGCCCCACTTCCGGGGCCCGGTAGGCACTGCTGGAGTTCAGGTCCTCCATGGAGCGATAGAAGGTTTTGATCACAGTAATGGGCCCTATGAATGGGGGGGGGGGGGAGAAGTCATCCCTGCTATACTTTTCTGCCGCTGATACACAGACATTATGGAGGCAGAATGCATAATGATGGAGGAGCTCATTCTTAAGTTCCTAAGCAGCAGGACAAGGCCAGCCGTATAACATCCGTCCACTTAAATGGGCGATAGCTAAACAGTGAGAGGCCATGTGTGGAGCCAGTCACCGGAGGAGACTGCTCTCATACCGAGCGGGAACCCAGCACCAGCTAGGAGGTGAAAACCGGTGCGGATGCTGGGACGGGACGTACCAGAGCCCTGAGTGGGCAGGCAAGGCGTCAGAGAGACCCGGGTCTGCAACCTGGCATTGCTTGGCGACGGGGTCGCCGCGGGAGGAGGGCCGGGCGCAGCCGTGACCGGGACCTCCGTCACGTAGGTGGCCGGGACGTAGATGGGCCGGGCCTTGCTGGGGGCCCCCAGGCGCCGCACCTGCCACCAGTCGGCATTGGACTTGCGGAGCAGCAGGAACCGCTCGCCCTCCCGCATGCTGACCTGCCGGCCGTCCGCGCCGCGGTATGTGTAGTCGTACAGGGCCTCCAGGACCACCGTGCCGCTGGGCTTGCCACCACCACCCCCGCCACCAGCAGAGGCGGGGGCCGCCGAGCGCCGCCAGCTGGCCGACAGCATGGCTTCCTCCTGATGGCCCCCCTCCCCCCTTCCCCGACTCCTCAGAAGACAGCCAGACTGCACTTGCTGGGGTCAGAAGGGAGGGTCTGTGCAGGCCGGCCGGGTAGCACCATCCTCTGAAAGAGAAATATAGGAGGGACTTGTCACAGGCAGACACCTTTGGGGCACCTGCAGCAAACACGAGAAAACACACAGAGACACAGCGAGGGAGAGAGACAAAGAGACACAGAGAAGACCGCGACATGCAGAGACACACAGGGAGACGCAGAGAGAGACAGAGGCAGACGAGAGAGACAGAGAGAGAGAGACACAGAGATACAGAGACACAAACATGCAGAGACACAGAGAGACGCAGAGAGACAGATTCAGAGAAACACGGAGAGAGACACACAGACACAGAGTCAGACACACACAGATGCAGAGAGAGACACACAGCCAGGGCCAGGGAAAGACAGAGATGCAGAGAGACAGAGTCAGAGAAACACAGAGACTTACACAGAGAGACACAGACACAGTCAGACACCCACAGATGCAGAGAGAGAGACACAGACAAGCGCAGGGAAAGACAGAGATGCAGAGAGACAGAGAGAGACGCAGGGAGACCAACATAGGCAGACGTGGAGAAAGACACACACGGACACAGAGGCAGACACACACAGATGCAGACAGAAAGACACACAGGCAGGGGCAGGAAAAGAAAGGGATGCAGAGAGACAGAGAGAGACGCAGGGAGACCGACATAGGCAGACGCGGAGAGAGACACACACACAGATGCACAGAGTGGACCTTGATGTGTGTGTTGGTGGCCAGCGATGTCACACCCTGCAGTGACCCTATGCCAAAAAGGTTGAAAGAGAAGTACCAGGAGGGTCGGGAGAGCAATGTGCTGCTCTTTCCCTTCACAACACTTCGCAACACGCCTGGAGCAGCCACAGATGAAGAAGCTTAATTAAATTTCTATCAGCGCTGTATATTGCTTTCAGAGTTAATTTAGAAACACTGTCCTATCCAGTAATTCTGCTATACACAGTAAAACAGTCCATGCACTGCGCCTCTCGGTGATGGAGGCCTTCTCGTGCCACCAGGTGACATATCCTGCTCACTAATACCCACAAGCCCCTAGAAAATCCACAGAACCCCCCCCCCCCCCGCCCCCAAAACCCACAGCTGAACTCCCCAGCTCTGCTTATGTAATGCACAGCTGGTGCCCGGAGAGACTGGGGGGGGGGGGCAACTCAGATGTGAATTTACAAACAGCCATCATCGCCACTGGACAATTAACCCCGAAGAACCCAGCGATATGACGCTGACGCCATGGAAACGCGATGCCAAGAAATGAATGTTA
>JAODKL010000128.1:2230184-2247776 GCA_026780765.1 Petrocephalus schoutedeni
GGAGAGAAGGTGGGGGGGGGGGGGGGGGGGGGGCTTTGGTATTGTGGAGCGCCATATCGGAATGCGCGACCCCCCCTTCGCTGCGTGAGAATTACTGCAAAGCCCTCCAGCTCGCCATATGGGCATCACGGTGGGCCGCGCTATGCTCTGGGAGGCTGCTAATCCAAACCTGGCACAAACAAAGTTGGGAGGGGGGGCAGCCATCGCGGACGGAGCCTCAGAACACATGCTCAAGGCCTCGAGCATCGCTCGTCTGTCCAGATCGGCTACGAGAAGCCCAGGACCAAAGCGACGAGGCCAGCCCTGTCATCCCGACATGCCGTACCTACCGAGACCTACTAGAAATCTATTCAAACCTAGCAACCCCCCCAGAATAACTGAGTGAAACTGGTGAAACCCATTGCCTGATATTGGACCCTGCTCCTTAATTTTTGAGGTGGGGTCGTGCGGGTTCATGTGGGCCCTGGGGAGGGGGTCATGTAGGAACAGAGATTTATACGGAGCTTGGTTTTGGGGGGGGGGGTCCAGTTGGGTTCTCTAGATGGGGGAGGGGCCAAATGACAGAACCACTGGGAAAGTCCTGATGGAAAGTCTGTCAATCGCATCTGTCATTGGCCACGATCTGGCGGTGGGGGTCAGGTGACCGGGGGGGGGGGCTGGCACCGGGACGGGCAAGCAGACAGACCGCGGCGAGTGTTAGAGGGAGCGTCACGCTTGCTCTCTGTGCCGCCTGTCACCGACGGGACCGCGCATCATCAAAGGCCCGGCGGCAACCACCCCGCACCCCCCACGGCCCCTGCAGGCGGCGGAAAAGCTGACGGAAACGTCCGGCTGTGTGGGCTGTGTGGCATTCCCCTGAACAAAGGGGCCTTTGAGCCGTCCGTGCAAAAAGCAGCCTGTTTGACACAGGCTACGTCCGGCCAACAATGCCCCGCTGCAGGAGATGCGGATAAGGCCCTTTCAGCAGCACAGCTGATCCAAAGCAACATACATTTATGTCCGTTTATAATACCTAGGTGCTTTCTGAGAGCAGCTTGATTAAAATGCCGTTCAAGGGTACAAAAATATGAAAAGAAACCTTAAAGCAACATAAACAGGTCCATAACCAACTGAGAGCCTCTAAGTGGAGACCCAACTCCTACATCTGTGATATTTTTCTATGTGGAAATCAAGCTTTCAAGTCCACGGTGGGTGGGATTAAACAGAGCCTACTTCGCCTTGGTTACTTCCCAATGGATAACACAGGAACCATTCCGATTGGCTAACCCGGTGGGATGTGACCAATGGGAAGCAGGTTGCATCAGCGATGACAATATGATAATCCTGCCAAGTGTGGGTCTCAAAGACTGTCCAATCACTGCTTTCCTCACACTATCTCCATGACATGAAATTTAATGGTAATGATGCACCCAGGTATATTGGGAACCTTCAGAAAATGCGTCATATGACAGATCCTTGGTCGGGTCCACATCTGGGCATCCTGCTGGATGGAGGTTCGAGGCCAAAACCAGGGTTGCCCCACCCCCCCCACCTTCCAACTGCCGCTTTCTTTAACTTGAAGAAACACGAAATCTTCATGAAGATTAAACAAAAGGAGTATTTCTATCACTGTTTCTGGATCAAATCCCCGTCGGAGTCCAGCCATAGAACCAAAGAGGACGCTGCTTAACCTAATTTGCATAGTGGAAAATTACATCAGAGGAGTAACCATAAAAATATTAACAGTATTAATATTAATAAACCGCTTGGCCGCAACTACAGAAGCCAGGTGCTAAAATCAGGGCGACCCCCTCCCCCCCCACCCGCTGGATCACACCCTCTTCACACTAGCAGGCTGGGGCTCCTATTCCTGATCAGCCGGTGCTGGGCACGGGCGTGCGGGCATGACCATTGTCTCCCCGCAGACAGACGGCCTTTCTGTGTCCCACACGCTGCTGCAGCACGGCCCCCGTCGGGGCGCCGGTTCTTCCCGGCGCACACACGATGTCTCCGCAGATTTGCATTTGCATAGATTACAGCGCAGCCCTGCTTCGTGTGTGTGTGTGTATATACATGTCTGTGTGAAAATGGATGATAAGATAGATTTGTCTCAGGGACTAAATCACAGTCCCCCACCCTGACAACCCAGACGAGCTGCCCTTTGGACCGTGACTTCCCGGGCAGACAGGTCTACACAAGGCCATATTACTGTTTAGCAGAGACCCAATGCGGCGCGGGTTCGAGTCGTGGGCGGAGCCACGCTTCAGCAGACACACCGCGTCAGTTTCGGATGCGACAGCCACAGGTACGGCTGTCAGAGAGACGGCGAGACCAGGGCTCAGCGCCTCTTACGATTCGGGAGAAACCGGCCTGACGTTTCTATGGCTCTGCCTCCCCTCCCCGCCTGAGCGGTCAGCAGTGCTGCAGGCATCATCCGTCTGCTTTGACCGGTGTCTCTGATCCATGTTCAGAGCCACTCAGCCTAATGAGAGCTAACAGACAATACCCTCGAGTCAAACAACACCCTTTACAGCAAACCTATTTAGTTTGTCCCTCACCACTATCCATCCTGTTCAAAAACACCCTCGAGGTTTCCCAAAAGGGTCACTAGTTAGTGGTTTTGACACGGGCAGTGCCACAACGCGGCGCACGGTCTTGACAACTGAGAACGTCTGTGGAAGTGTACTTTAATAATAGGGCCTCAAAACACGAAAAGCCTGATAAGTCAAATCTACCCGCAAGGCAACAGCCATAACCAACAGCACTAGGCATGGATTAAGCACGTCAATGATACACCTGCTAGTCACTGGTATTAAACAGCTCACCGTTTATTGATTTGTGATATTTACGGTTCTGTGTCACTCATTTTTGTGTCTGTATTGTCTGGTGCCGCTCTTGCATTCTAGAATGTACAGCCAGTCTGTGGGATGCCTGCGAGTAGCTCATTGTACAAAGCGCGTGTGACAAAACTAGAATTCAATAAGCAAATCGTTTTTTCAAGCTTATATTATTCATTACGAATGGTTCAAAAATTACCTTAGGCTGGCTGCTTCGACATTTGTGAAACTTCATATTTGACAATTATATAAAAAACTACTTTGAAAGGGCTAATGTGAAATTAGCACATATCTGTGAGAACAATGTGTCTTGTTAGTCAGCTTGTCATCATACTAAATAAATACCTAGAGGAAGCCATTTCCTGCAGACCTGGCCTTGATTTCCTGTTACCTCCCACATCTGACCTCTCTTGTACTACTTGTACTCTTATTCACTAAATCACTATCATAAACTACTAAGACCCTTACACTGAAAAAAACTACATATAAAACAGCATAAATATGAATATATAGTCCTAGGAACAGCAGACTGGAAAATCAAAATGGCCACTGCTCTAATGCTGTGGGGAAGTGTAAAATGTGCTCTTGTATTCATTCTGCACGTGCGAATATATAACCACCCACACACACACGAGCATTTCCTTAACATGTACCCTATAGCAGGGCTATTCAACAAAGCACATGCTTACAATCCTTTTGAGGAAGCATTTATATGTCACAGAATTTTTACAGTATTTAGAATTTCTGTATATGCCTTTATTACATATACAAAGTAACATGCTTAAATGTATGTTTACTCAACCTTGATAAATGTATAAAAAGCAAAAAAAAGAGATTGCGCTAGTACCAGTGATTGCTAAAAAAACAATGTGCAAATAATATACTTAGTGAAGGAAAAAATAATCTGTAGGAAAACAAATCTGTTTTGTTCCAGTTCTCAGATATGAGGGAGATTAGCGTGGAGAGAGAGCAGAGGGAAGGAGACTAAACAGAGGGGGAATTTCGGGCTTGTTTTCAGGGGCCCGGCTGCCAACCTTTCGCCAGGAGGCCAAAGACGACTTCAGACCACATGGCCACACCATGGCTACTGTAAACACATGAACACAACTGTGAACGACCCGCGTCTTAAAGGGGTTAAAAATCACTGCGACTCAGGCCAAAAGTCTAGTTACACTCTTCATCTCTAGGAACGTGGGTGCTAATTAATTAATCGTGGAAATATACAACCGGCGTTGCGCTTTTTCCTTTGCGGATAAAAACACCCACACTGCAGCCTCCGGTCCCCGGAGTCACACCTGCGGGGCCATAAAACCGTCGTCTCCCTCATCGCAGGCATTGGCGTTTTTACACCAAAACCAGACACTGACGTCTCCTCCCGTCCTTTCCTGCTGTCTGGCCCGTGGACGGAGGACCCATAAGGATTTGCCTGCCCCTCACTAAATGCATACAGTGCTTTACAAAGAAGGACCACCATCAGCTACTTTGCACCGGGTACAGCTAGAGGTACACTTGGGTGGACGGTGGGCTTGGGAGAGGAGAACTGGCAGAATACACTGCTGCACAAATAGGTAAAAGTCCCACAGACAAATGCAACAGAGTGTCAACTTAGCAACTAATCATGAGCTGGAGTGCGACAGCTACACGCTTCACACGACGCCTGGCAGGTCACTCAATTCCAAGTCTATATTTTGCACCTTTGGCTTGGGCCCTCTGGTGTCCAAATCCCCTCTTTAGAAGCTAGGCATTATATGTGAAGGGGTAAGGGTATAAGGAGTTAAATTCATATCAGTGCGCCATCTCACGGGGGGCTAGCGTTTACCCAATACCTAACGTGCCACACCAGTAATCACAGAAAAACATGCCTTTCAATGTGTCGGGCTCAGCAGAGAGAGATTTCGCAAAGCCAACTCGGCCACCCTGCACCGACAAGTGGTTTCTGTCACCACTGGGCTTTGATGGTTCTGCAGGACGACACGAGACCGGTCCTTATCGTGCCTGTATCGGACCCGGACAGACAGCACCTAGAAGTGAGCAGCCTTGTCAAAGAGAGCATCACAGAGCTATCGCCCACTTGTAGAACATCGCACACACCATGTTCAATTTGTTCCAGACTAATTTTCAGTTGTAATCTGGAGACTCCACGACTACCGACATGATGGGGAAGTGCCCGTTTACTGCTTCTGAGGATCTGGCGTTTTGAGCAACGTCTAAAGTTAAAGTTAAAGGAAATTGGTGAATTTAGGGAGCTATGAAGCAGCATCCATCTGTATTTAGTGTTTGTGTTGTCAGACATCAGGGTTAGTGGGAGCCTCCCACGGTGCAGAAGATATTACACCCTGGTTCTACTAGAGATCTAGATCAGTAATATGAGGCAATAGTCATGGCTGGGCCGCACAGCTTCTAAAAACAGCACAGTTGGAGGTTCTGGTTTGACTGGTCCCTCTGCCTCTCTCCTCCTTACTCCTGATACAGCCCTGATTTTATGAGCATGAAATTCAACCCCAATATTTATTGATTTAATAATGTCTGTAAAAGGTGATTTTAAAAGTCTCACAAAAATAAAAAACACACACAATAACAAACATCATGTCCCATAAGAACAGCATAACCCGGAAACAAGTGAGTATTTACACAAGCGTAATAAAAGAAAAGGTCTGTAAAAGTGCATTTTAAAAACAAACTACCAGGGCAATACAAAACATACTTGATTGAGTATACTTGATAAAGAACAATCTGACCTGTTCTATATAAGCTCTGTATATTTTTTGTGGGGGTAAAAGGGCAAAAATCGTATAAAGTAAAAATGCTTCTGGGGAAAAAAAATGCCCCCCCCCCCACCCATCATTAAACAAGGCAGCACCCTCATACTCCCATGTCTCTCTGTATGCAGCCCCTGCCTACAGCCAAAAAAAATGGGGTTTCATCTTTTCCACTGGATGAATTATTGATGTGCAGACAAAAACAAAACGTCGAAGCCCACTGCCTGTCCCCACTACAGTCCGGGCACCCGGATCCAGGGCTGGGATACTGAATTGGGAAGGGTTGAATCGGTGGGATTGGCTTTTCACCTTTATTGTCATAATGTGTCTGGGTAAAAGAGCCAATCACAGAGAAGGATGGTTCACTGGGGGGAATGTAATTGGTGGAGTCAAGCAACTGCCACCATAGCAACAGGAATTCCTAAGAAGTTGTATAAAATGTACAAAACAATAGTATACTAGACTGTAGATTTATTGAGGTCAAGTTGGTGGTAAAAATTACATCATATCTAGCCATTTTGACAGTCTAGACATAGGGACTGCAGTGTGTCATATGCTAGACATGCTATTTTGTGAAAGGGTGTTTTCTTCATTCAGAATTGGTATTAATATAAACACTACCGTTACTCATGTCAGCCAATTTTAATCATATTTGAAAATGACTAGTTCTTATACAGTGCAAAGACAAAAAAACTATAAACATCTTGCACGCACAAGAACATTATTTTATAATGTTTCACAAAAAAAGTCTGTTTGATCTGTTAAAAAGTGAACTTGTGATTTACTGTTTCTTCGTCGTCATAATTGCCTCCAAACCATGTATGACGAATTAATGATGAAAATATATTGACCTTGGGAATTTCTCAGTGTCGCCTTTTTATGCTCGGAAAGGCTTTCCGGACTTTAGATGCTTGAGCAGCGAAATTAATGATTATCATTACAAATCAACGTGCTTTTATCAGATTTTTACAACTATTTGGCTTCGTACCTTTTGGTTGAATAAATGGGTGCGTTACAGTCTTCAATGCGTATTATTTTTTCGGTATAAAAGAAATGAGTGATGATACTAAGATATCCATAGCAGTGTAACGTGATAATTTTCCCACCCGAAGCCTGTCCTTCCTTCCCCGGTTGTCTTTAAAACATTTCAGCTAGGTAATATTACTGCAAATACAACACAGAAATCTGACAACAGGCTAACCAGCAACTTGAATGCGAACAAAAAGTACTGATTGCGAACAAGAAGGTAGCAAATGGGTGAGCGATTTTAACAGTGGAAATTCTTGTTTGTGTTAAATTGGGTGTGTTGTTTCTCAAAATAGCGCATAAATAGATATTTGTAACCTTTTATATTGTCCGGTGGGGACCGACTAGGGCCACACAATGTGCAAACTGGCTGAGAATTTTAACTTAGATTAAGCATGTATTAATCCGATTCATTACACTCTCTGGGTAAGCAAATGCACTTTGGGTAGTACCTAAAATCCAGTCTACACAATAAAATAGTGCAAACAAAAAAATGGCTTTTTCTTTTACGTGGGCTGCACTTCCTTTGACACTAGCCTATGTTCAAGAGAGAAACAGAAGCTCATGGTACATTCCCTCCAGCGCAACACACTATGCAGCTAAATCGATATTATTAAAAAGGACGACGGTCCGATCTGGACGTACGAGACGAATCGGGGACGCGCCTACATGGCTTTGTAGCTGATCGCTCAGACTTGCATCATTTGCAGGCCTCCTGTGCTTCTCTGGAATTGTCGTTGGTGTCAGTGGCGGTGATGATGTTGAAGGGGCGACAATGACATACAGCAGAAATCATTACAGCTGTTTGGCCAAAGCGGTCGCGGACAGGCGCTCTGGACGACTGACTCCTTTCAGTAACAACTATGGCCTGACAGAAGATACAGAACGACGCGCAGATTTAACTACCCATCTAAGCTATGAAATTTCAAATGTAGACTTCTTATGGTCACAGTTGTTTTTATGGCATATGCCTAATTCCGTATGCATTTCCATTTAAGGTTATCCCCATTTAATCTGCGATGCTGTCATTTTTAACTAAGTGCTGGATTTATTCATTTTTGATTTCTTGCTCCCTCGTTACTTTCGGTATAAATATCCAATGGCATAACTTTTTGTTTTAGGGGTTAAAGGGGTCCAGGGGTTGTATTGACTGAGTTTCATTGTGGGGGGTACAACAGTGCAGTTGTTTTGGTATCAGGAAATGCATTTTCGGCTTGTAAACATCACTGTAGTAGGAATGGCAGTATTTGGTGTTGTGGTTGAAATAAATCGACTCATAGTTTCCGTACTTTTCATGTTCCTACCGCACTATACACTTATTTATAGTCAAGTAACTAGATCGTTATATTAACTTGAGTCGCCGGCTGTAAGGCTGTCACGGTTCGGCGCTTTTTCTTTATAACACCTGCACCACCCAATAATACGAGAAGCCTTAAATATAAAATGCATCCCTGACTTGAACATTAAACAAGCGTGCGCGATTTGGTGTCTGCCATTTTCCTCAACCGCAGTGCAATAATTACACTTAGTTGCATATCTTTGGGCTTGCGCGGGTTCAGCCGATGATTCAACCTCAACACATCCACACAGAGGACGCACTGACACCAAGCCCAGAACCCCAGAAGACACCGCAGGCTCGCAGCGCCAGTCCCGGAGTCTCGAGCCGTAAATCAGCGCCCTGGGCCGGGGCAGGGGAGCTGGTGCCCGGCACGTGTGCGACTGCTAACCGGTGACAGGTTCCCACATCAAAGGGACAGCACAGACACAGTCCACCGGGGAAGAAAGCGGTCAGAAAAGTTTAGCTCAAGGCCACAAAGAGTGCCAATGGCAAACCAAACGTCCAGGGTGCGAACCAAAAAATGAGGGGGGGGGGGACTGCGAATTACCTGCGCACTGGAGGTAAAGAAATAGAATGCGTCGCCACCAAGTTTACAATTCCTGTTAAAACGGGGAGTCAGTTATTTTTACAAAAAGTGAGGCTGAACATGCATAAGCTTAAACTAACCCATAAGAGATCCAGGAGGTCGCTGCTGTTGCACCTTTACTCCATGAATTTTTTATACATCGGTTGAGGCTTGTGCAGCCGCGGTTAATTTCGCAACTGTAACATCCTGAACATCCACATAGCGCCTTCATGAGCCCGAAAGCCCCGCGGTCATCGCAAACACAACTTCGGCCAAGGATGTTAAATAAGGGTTATTTACTGTACCAGCGGTCCGTCTTTGCAGGACACGCCGATTGCTTAAAAGCGATATTTCACCAAAAGGGGAAAGATAAAATCGCAGTGCCTAGTTGGCTACGAGGATGACACCATATTTGCTTACATGCACGATTTCACGACTGTGCGGAAAAAAACACACCATCTGAACCGAAACCGGCCTGCAAATAGGGAGCAGTTCAGAGAATCGAGAGCATCCGCAAAAGTACATCGCGCTAACCAGAGTTCGACGTCTAACCGCGGCCATGCAGACAGGACAAGGGAAAAAACAGTTTAACTACGCACCAGTGCACACGTCAGGATATGGGGCGAGGGGTCGAACGGAGCCGGCTGATAGCTTGATGATAGACGGGCCAGTAATTGAGTTACTGGACCGTGGTCGTCTCAGTGAAATCGCTCGAAAGTGTCAGCCGGCTAGGGAGAGATTGCAGCAATATTTATGACATCGTATTGTTTTACTTTTTATCTATTGTACATGAAGTCCGAAGTTTTTTCAATTTAAGCATCGTCTACGTGGTCAGCTTCGAGGTTCTGGTTAGGATATAGCAACGTGGCCCCAGGTGTGTCTGTGTGTGTGTGATGTCAAAGAAAAACTCATTTTGAAACTTGCGGAAAGAACAAATAAGACAAGAAAACCCCCCAATTTATACAAAACTGCAAGAATTATTTCCTTTCTGGTCTTTGTCATTTCCTTTCAATGTCTATAGTTTTAGACATTTAAGCATGAGACATTTTTTTGTGACCAATGGCACAATTATAAACTTTTTATATATAGATGTTGATGTAGAGTATGAGGAAGGAAACGAATCGTTATATTTACTACCTTATCAATAAACAGTGAACTCGTTTTGCAGTTCTAAAGAAGTTTCTAAACACCCTGAGCTGGTCTTACCCAGTCTTACAAGTGGCCGATGATCCCGAGCCTGAAAACGCAGGGGATTATCTCGCCCTAAACACTGCATAATTATAGTTACAGACATATTACCTACAGATCAATTTAATAATAAACTCCAAATGATGGATCCATAAAGACAATTCATACCCTAACTGCAGGCCTATAATAGGGCATGTTAAAAGTGAAAAGGACGCCACAAAAACATGTAGCCAATTACAAAAGAATTATAGCGATCTTTCTAATCCCACCAATGAGGATAAACGCTATTGGTTTCTTAAAACTGTGTCTGTTAGACTATTCTGTCACCAGATGACTGTTAAGCGTCCACTTCGGTTAAGAAACAACTAGACTAATACTTCAAAAGCATACATTTTCACTCCCCCCGTGTTTGACACACATTGTAGGCTACTGACGCACACTGGCTCTTTGCTAAAAAGGACACCCGGCTACTTGCGCTGATTTTCTTACAGTATAGCAAAGGGCGAACTTATTGCATTCCAGAATTTTCACTTGCATAAGAAATACGTATAATAAACAGTATACATGCACATCTGACATTCCCCTTCAATAACTAACGAAAGACAAGTATACAAATGCAACACATCTTGATTAAATTCATACACCCACAGACAGTATGGCAGGAACAGCAGGTGAATTGTTCAACAAAGTCCTTAACAACATGCGCAAGCATCGGGACGCAGTTTCCGGAATGTTGGATTGGGGATATAAAAATGATTGCACAACTTTCATATTACTGCACATCCGACGCTGTACACAGAATCAACAGCTTGCGATTTTATTTTTGGTGGAAATACGGAAGGGAATGTCGGAGAAACCCTATAATTAGTATTGAGACGCTTAGCCGATGTCGACGTCGGTTGCTTTTCAGCCTCGAGCGGCGACCGCGGTTTCGATATTCGCTTGTGTCCCGCTTATCATTCCTAACACTCGGCTAACCTGCATCACATTAAAGCATCACTTTCTGTAGCCAATGGATGAGAGACGAAAAACGGCCGTACAAAAGTAACACAGCAGAAACTGCAACATTTTCGAATTCATTTTGAATACAGGAGAACTTACAAAATAACAAGCTCTCCGCACAGAGAACTTTCCCCCTGAGTATAATGACAAGAGTCGTGAGCATCATGCCATCTTTTTCAATACGCTACAAATCAGTGTCGGCGCAGGTCCATAAAACAATTAGTAACATCGCGGCAGATTGTCACGACATAATGTCCATGATTGGTGGATACAGTGCAATAGTTGCACATAGCCTACCCGATTCAGTGGCATTCATACAATCGCAAAAACGGGATTACAAATCCAGGGTTTTATTCGGTCCGTATCATTGACATACTTCTAGTATGATTTAAATTACGATGAATGGATATCCTCCCGCGCCAAAATATTACTTTTAAGTATATGGGTCATACATACATTACCATTTTTAATAATAAGATAGAAAAGGTAACTTTACAAACTGTCGTTTCTATATTATTTAGCATATTACGGATTTTACAGAGATTCTATTTTAAACTAAGGTTGAAAGATACATTAGTTTGTATAGTGTCAAACTCCATATCGTAGTGGAAACGAGATTAGACACGAATTTCGGTTTCTTTAGGCGGAAACTTAACTTTAATAACAATACACTAAAATTTAATTTAAACCAGCGCAAAAAGTGTCAAAGTTTAAATTAAATTACAATTAAAGCTCAAACAAGAAAATAATAATAAAATAATTAGACTCACCACAATAAGATTAACTGTCTCAGTGATTTTTTTTTTTCAAAATTAACATAAACGATGTAAACTAACGGTGATCATCCTGTACCTTGCAAACTAACAGCAGTTGTAATGACTCGTTCATAGCTTGAGTGTTTCGAAACGTCACCTGTTTGACGCGTCACGTGATAGTGGTGTTAACGCTGACTTTATGATTCTTGCCGACCCTCGCAACGACTTCGGGCAACCACCTCCATGTGATCTATATGAACCAATCACAGTTTAGAGTTTTAAGAAGGCGTTGAATGAGTCTGCCAATAGTGGCACAGTGAGTTTAAGCTCGTCTTTACATGTTTCTGGGAAGTGTAGTTTACAGAGAACCCCTACCTTCTTCATGTAGCAAGAAACGCCACATGTGAAAAACTACAAAATTCACCATTAGGGATTATGTCGTAGTTGCATCAGACGCACAATAGTTTGCCGGCGAGGTAGGGTGCTGAGTAGTTTGAACGAGAAGGGTTTTTTTAAACTGAAATTTAGGGCACCACGGGCAAAATGAAGCTTTTTGTGAGCGAAGGTAATCCACAGTGTATGAAGGTCTTGGCGGCAGTGGAGCTGACTGGAGTGAAATGTGACATACATCACGCCAACCCGGAGGGTGAGTGAATAGTTGCTGCTACACAATTAAAAGGGCAGGCATATTTCCACTAGTGACGAGTCCAAGGGAATATTTACCGTGGCGATCAGTGTTAGTCGGTTAGCATTATGTCTGACAGACTTTTGACGGTCCAAAGGCTTCTACAAAATGTCATAATAGTTAAAATGGTTGTTCCTTCAATACTTTGAAATGTCATAGTGTTCTTGTCATGCACTTTCATATCAATGCACATGTCAAGATTTAAATGATTTCAATTTTTATTTCATGCATAATTAATGTGACCCTTGATTCTAGTGTTGACAGCATCCACATTGGGTGTGGATGACACAGCTCTAAAATGTCACCTGGATTTAAATTGTGACAATTAGAGAGTTATACATGATATGCATATGCATAAAAAACATTTAAACTGAATGTCTTGCTTCCCCAAATGTGGAAACAAAAGTTTTGTTTTTTTTTCTTTTTCAATCTTCCTGCACTGACAAACCGGTTGTCCTGGAGGGTTGGCTGACTGTCTGTCTGAGAATGAATTGCTAAATAGTTTCATTATTATTGTGATCTAATGTGACAGTAAGTCAACAGAAAGGATGGGTATATTAAATCATTTTAAATACAGTAACTGAACGCACAGAAACCCATATGAATCATTATGGCTCAGCTCAACAAATGGGCCATGCTCAGTATTCTGTGACTGTCTTTACTACCCCTTGAGATTGTGGGCCTCTTGACAGATTACAGGAAGATTTTATCTTAAGTTGGATACATGCTACAAGCGAAATTAGTAGATGTTTGGAATTAGGCTGAAGACTTATATACGCACAGTTGCTTTCAGGTGCTTAGGGGTTACCGTTGCAAAGATACAAGCATCTGAAAATGGCCAACCAGAGAAAAATCTCATGGAATTTCAAGTCAGTGTAACTCCTAACCTCCTGAGCTAGGCCAGAGAGTTTTGGAGTTTTCTGGTGCTTGTTTGCAGGGGCAAACAAAATGCCACAAAATGGTTCAGTTCTGAAATGGTCCAGCATGGACGATACCAAATATTTGTTGAGTTGAGTCGGAATGACCCATATTCACTTTAGTTGGTCTGCACTGGTGGTCACGTGATACTCTGACTCTGTATCATGGTGTAAGACACAGGCTCCTCTCCAGCACTCACAACTAGAAGCATGATCCATATGGACTTATGCTCAGGTTTGACGCCTTTTGAGTTACAGCCTTTGGAGTTAGTCCCCCCTTTCTCCGTGCAGAGCGAATCGTCCCCACTCTGAGCCGCCCCGTCTTGCCCGTGCTCCAGACGCCCTCTGGACTCCATCTCTTCATGCCTAATGCCATCTGCCGGTCAGTGATTCCCACAGCACGACGCAAAGTTATGTAAGCTCCATGTAGCTGCAGGGTTGCAGTTTGCTTCCATGATACCAGTGTTTCCATGGGTGACATGTTTATGGTCAGATCTAATCATCCACGTTCACCTTCTCTCTTGCCTCTGTACAGTTCATTTAATAAGCTTTTCCTTTTTAGATTCCTTGAATGGTGGCGATTTCTTATGCATGCACACTCGTACCCAAATTCATTAGCTGTATTGATCCCTATTGACGGCATGTAGTTATTACCTTCAAGTCAGTGCTTCACAGAAGCTTCGAGATGAGATGTATTTCAGGCCCAATAGCAATAGTGTTATTGACATTGAAGTGTCATCTGTTTCACCTAAGACAGGGGTGCCCAACTCCAGTCCTGGAGGGCCAGAATCCACTGCAGTTTGCAGATTTCCCGGCTCAAACATACCTATTGAACCTGGTAATTAGCTGCTTAGGATATGTTTGAGAAAGGATCTGCAAATTGTGTTGAATTCTGGCCCTCCAGGACTGGAGCAGGGCACCACTGACCTCAGATATGTTGACATGACTCTCTTAAGGAGGTTAGAGCTTACTAACAGGGGACTGTACAGAGAGCCATATCCTTCCATGAAGATGGGCAACACTGCTCGTTCAGACCTAGATTCTAAACTAGTGATGTTTCAGTGGAACCTTCAACCAGAATTGCTGATTAACCATCATGGTAACCGATTTTTCACTTTGTGGCTGTGGGGTATGTTGGTATAGATCTAAGGGTCACAGTGAACTTTGGTTTGTGTTTATTTACACAATTTACTGTACATTACCTGCATTTAGAGGGATTTGTGGAATTATCTGTATTGGATGTGAAAACTTTTTTTCTGATAATTTTTGTCATTCAGTCATTTAAGTTGTGGCTGTCCCATTTTGGCAGGGAATTTCGAATCCTGATTCTGAGTGATGGGTACCTCCTCTCTAGGTCTTTTCGACGCAGTGTGGCCAATGCCAGAGAGGACATTAACAGGATTATTTCCCCATACTTTCTCGTTTCCGCGTCACAGATACCTGTTTGAACTCAGTGGACAGGAAGCCAGCAGTCAGACAGATCAGTGGCTGGAATGGGAAGCAACAGAGCTTCAGGTGAGATCATCAGCTTTTTGTTAGTTTTGATTTCCTTGGCTGGTATCTTGGCCAGAAGTGTATTGCGTCGTTTCTAAGTGCCTGGGAGCCTCTTCGGGCTACAGAGATGGGAGGTGATGTTCCCTCAGGCCAATAATGCAGCTTCTCAGCCACGGCTCCCCCTGGAGGCCGTGAGTCATAGTGCTGCTCAGCTCCCTTGCCGAGCCGTGGCTGCGATTTCATGGCCTGTGTTGTTCCTTTCAGCCCGTCGTGATGCAGGCGCTGCACCTGTCAGTGCTGCAGGCGAAGAGGCCGGAAGCAGTGGAAGCCCTGGAAGGACCCCTCAGGTTCCTGCAGCAAAGCCTGAGCAAAAAATCGACTGCTTTCCTCACAGCGGTATGCTGGGTGCCCCCTTAAAGGGGCCACCGCTCGCGATCCTCGTCTTAGTGTTATAACTTTCCTGTTGACCCTGACTGGTCCTAACTTGCAAAAGGGGATTTGCGTCTGTCAAAAGCGTAACCTTCTTCTGTTTTTGTGCGCAGTTGAAATTAAACGACATGTAACTGTTCTGCAGAACATAACATAGTGCGTATGTTTGTTTGTTTGTTTTTTCTTTTTTTTAATAGGAGATGGCAACAGTGGCTGACATTGTCCTGTGGGGGGCGCTGCACCCCTTCCTTTCCAAGGCCAGTTTCCTGCCAGGTGAGTGCGTGTGCCTGCACTTTCGCGCCCAGGTGCGTTCACATCCGCTGTCTCCTCACTTCATCCTGCGTGTCTCCCAGGCGACCTGCAGCACGTGGCGGGGTGGTTTGAGCGCGTCGCCTCGCTGCCGGCATGTCAGGCCGCCTCCCAAAGCATCCTAAACGGGAAGAGTGGCGAGGCGGCCCTCAGGGGCTTCGTGCAGAGGCAGCCGGCGCCTCGTAGCCAGCGGCAGGACGCTCAGCCGTGCAGCCAGCCAGAGGTAGGGGGGTGACGGAGTGCTTTCCCCCATGGGATGGCACCTAGCCAGCCCACCAAACGTCCCACCTTTCTGGCATCCAGGAGAGCAGCGGGGAGCACGAGATGACCGAGGAGGAGATGCAGGCTGCCGTGGAGACATGGAGCCGCCAGGTGGCTGACTTCCCCACCGCGGCCGAAAGGCAGCACCCCATGTGAGTCTCCCCGCAAGCTCGTCCCGCCAAAGCTCCCAGGTGCTGACGCACACTAATGTAAGCTAATGCCCTTTCACCGCGACTCTCTGCCAGCCTGCCGCAGGATGGTCGCCGGAACGTGCTCATCACCAGCGCGCTGCCCTACGTCAACAACGTGCCACACCTGGGCAACATCATCGGCTGCGTGCTCAGCGCCGACGTCTTTGCCAGGTGACCACTGGCCCCTCCCTCGTCACGCACACCCCTAACGCAGCACCAAGTACCTACGACTTTGCTTCTCGACCCTCTCCATTTATATTGGCTTTTAGTCGAGTACCAGTATCAAAACTTACAGTACCTGAAGTACCAAGCTAGCTGGGGTACTTTTTTGGTACTTCGGTACTTTGGGGTGGGACTTGCAAACACTTTCTTGTCGGGGACATAACAGGAGCCATAGGTCATACTGAGGGGCCAACCTTATTAGCCTATGATTTGTTTTGATTTGGTGAGTGACAGGGAAGAGGGCACTCCAGGGGCCAATCAGCTTTCAGCTGTGGCCCTTGCCCCTGTATATGCCCCTCATTAACTCAGAGAAAAGTTACTCTAGTCGCACACAGACACAATTTGAACTCGGCATTTCTTTGAAAGCACATAATGCTGCTTTTTGATCTGCATGGAGAAGATCTAGAGCAGAGGTCTCGAGGCCTAACTGCAGAGGAAGAAATGTGCAACTTGTGCATTGGGGCGGGTGTTCTGCCCTAGGGGGTGTGCAAAGATAATCCTCTGTCTGTGTGTGTTTGTGTGTGTGTGTGCCCGCACTTGCAGGTATGGCCGCCTGCGTGGCTGGAACGTGCTGTTTGTGTGTGGCACTGACGAGTATGGCACGGCCACAGAGAACAAAGCCCGCGAGGAGGGCCTGACGCCCCGCCAGATCTGTGACAAGTACCACAAAGTCCATGCCGACATCTACAGCTGGTTCCAGATCGATTTCGACTACTTCGGCCGCACCACGACTGACCAGCAGACAAAGTAAGGCCTTATGCCCAGTGCTGCCTGGGATTGGCTCCAGGACCCCCCATGACCCTGTTCTAGCTACCTGGTTATGGAAGATGGTTGAATTTGATTATGTGGGCCTTAAAATTGCATGAACGACGTTTGAAACCTCTACGCCCTTCTGGATTTGGCGTCGGGGTCCTGAAGCCGTAGGGCCAGTCTAATGTCGGAACCCCGACCTCCTCCCACAGGATTGCTCAGGACATCTTCTGGCGGCTCCAACGTCACGGCTTCCTGGTCTCGGATATGGTGGACCAACTGCGCTGTGAGAACTGCGAGCGCTTCCTCGCTGACCGCTTCGTGGAGGGGGCCTGCCCCCACTGCCGCTACCCCGAGGCCCGCGGGGACCAGTGTGACAAGTGTGGCCGCCTGATCAACGCCGTGGAGCTGAAGGTGAGCTGGCCCAGACGGCCTGCTTTGCAGGACCGTACATTTTACGTCACATTTACATTTACGGCGTTTAACTGGTGCTCTCATCCAGAGCCACTTACAGTGCCCAGTTACAGGGAATTAGTCTCCCTCGAGCAACTTGGGGTTTACGGTCTTGCTCAGGGACCCACTGCTGGTGGTAGGACACGGCGGCACCTTGTGGTGGGTCATGCCTCAACCAAGTCCTAGAGCCGAATATAACTGCGATGGTTTTTCCACCGTTTAAGGAGACTTTGAAACGCAACAGAAATGTGAAACCAAACAGAACATCAAATATTCCAAAGTGTCTTAAAAATATCCCTACTACTCATGGGAACACACAGATAATTGTTAGTAATGGCGCTTTTCCACTGCATAGTACGGTACGGTTCAGTTCAGCTCACTTTCGCGGGGTTTTCCACTGGGAACAGTACCTGGTACCTGGTCCTTTTTTT
>JAODKL010000128.1:2256372-2279108 GCA_026780765.1 Petrocephalus schoutedeni
GTATATACTGTATATATTTTTTTTTTTTGTCTTGTTTTTTAAAGCTATTGATTTAGCTTCAAAGCTGACCGTTTGTTCCCTTCAGGATACGAGACGCTCTGAAGTGCATCCTAAACATCTCCCGGCACGGTAACCAGTACATCCAGATGAACGAGCCCTGGAAGAGGATCAAAGGAGGAGACCAAGACAGGTATGGGACCTCAGCACCCGTCGGCAGGCCCTGGGCACGTGCGGCGGGATTCCTAACCCAAACCCGTCGGCAGGCCCTGGGCACGTGCGGCGGGATTCGTAACCCTAACCCGTCGGCAGGCCCTGGGCACGTGCGGCGGGATTCCTAACCCTAACCTGTTGGCAGGCCCTGGGCACGTGCGGCGGGATTCGTAACCCTAACCCGTCGGCAGGCCCTGGGGACGTGCGGCGGGATTCCTAACCCTAACCCGTCGGCAGGCCCTGGGCATGTGCGGCGGGATTCCTAACGCAGCCCTCTCGCCGTCCCCAGGCAGCGGGCGAGCACGGTGACGGGCATCTCCGTCAACGTGGCCTGCCTGCTCTCGGCCATGCTGCAGCCCTACATGCCCACCGTCAGCGCCGCGATCTGCCAGCAGCTTCGCGCGCCGCCCAACTGTGCAGACGCCATGCTCTGCGGACCCGGCGCCTTCATCTGCACGCTGCCTAGCGGACACCGCATCGGCACGGTGAGCGGCGGGGTAACGTCGTGTCCCCCGCCTCGCTTTTAATGAGCCGTTTGTCTGCCTTTTTTTTTTTTAACCCAGTTTTGTGAGCGGTCAGAGTGGGAGGTCAGTGCCTGTTGATTGGAAGGTCACCGGTTTTAATCCTGTGGCTGGATGATTGATTTCACCATTAAGCCCTTGAGCGAGGCTCTTAATCCCAGTTGCTCTACGGCCTGGCTCACCTTCCTGTCTAACTGTCACGTGTTCATCACTTTGGACAGAAACATCTGCTAAATAAGTAATAAGTGTAATGCAAATGTTTCTTGTCATGGGAATCCCTGACTCCTCTCTGGCCACTTTGCGTCCAGGTCAGTCCGCTGTTCCAGAAGCTGGAGGCCGACCAGATAGAAGGACTGAGGAAGAGATTCGGGGGACAGCAGGTGAGCATTCTCCTGGCCTTGTCCGCTGCTAGGTTTCCAGTTTTTCAGAAAAATGGCTTAGAGCTACAAATTATAAGGGCAACACAACTTAACACAACTTAATTTTTTGAGTGTTACTCAAAACAATTCCCAAATTGTCCACTCTCGCTCTTACTTTCTCGGTCAGCCAGAGGACGAGGAGCCCAAAAATCAGGTATTTGTGCCTGCAAGTTATCGTTCCATTTGTGACCATTGCCCACGCGTCTCGTCACTTAAGCTGTACCGTGTCCTAACACTGCTGCGGATTCCGCGACTTGGCTTGCGATTGCGGGAAGCGGCATGTTTTCCGTGGCACGACAGCATGTAACACACGAACGCTGCGTAAACGAGCACGGCCGCAGTGGGGTCATTTGATAGCAGGTTTAACGTTGACGACTCCGAAATTTTTGCCATCCCCCGTGGCTTTTCTCAGGCACAGGTTCCACCCGCGCCCAGCGACGCACCCCCTGTTCCTGCTGGTCCCGCGGGAAAAGGCTCCAATCCCGGACGGGCAAAGCAGCTAGAGAAAGAAGTGGCGGAACAGGTAGGACCTGCAGAAGCATCGGCGCATGGGGGCCCGGTAACTAACGGAACCGCGCGGCTAACCATGCGCCCGTGTTTTCAGGGGGACAAGGTTCGCGCCCTGAAGACCCAGAAGGCGGAGAAGAATGTGATCACGGTGGAGGTGGCCAAGCTGCTGGAGCTGAAGAAGCAGCTGGCGTTGGCCGAGGGAAGAGACCCGGAGCCCGTCCCGCAGAAAGGCAAGAAGAAATGAGGACAGAAGATCGTGGCGGGGGCACGAGCGGGGAGATACGGGAAGCAGAGCAGCGGGGCGCGCGGCTGGTCATGAGAGCCACCACGAGCCAGCGGCTGGGAGGGACCCCGGCGCTGCAGACCGCCGGGCGACGAACATTCTTGGCTTTCCAAGAGCACGAGATTACCGTCCGAGCGTAGGCCGTCGTGGGGACTGGCTAGCGCACCAATTAATTTTTTTTTATCCTGTAATTTCTTTCTCTTCGCTGCCAACACGTTTTCATTAAAGATGAATAAATACATTTCGGCCATGGAATTCTTTACTGGGTCGAGGCTCATGGGAATAATCGGAAGAACGGATACGGCCAGCAGCACGGCGCTTCCCGTCACGTTCCGTCCCAATTACTGCCCTCTGCTCCCACTCCTCGTGCACGCTGCAGCCGCCTGCTGCTAACAGCCACATAAAACTCACAGTCTGTTTGAAATAAAACGAAACTTTAATATTAAATGCACAGGTACAGTACAAGTCAGAACTTAAAATGAATATGCTTCCAAAGAGTAGCATTTTCATTTAATAATTCGCATGCAGCTTGTTTATGTTAGATATACAATTTTAATAATGAAAATACTGAATTAAGTGGATTCATGATATATAACAGGATACTATAAAAATAAGTACATAGCCGTAATTGGCAACAACATGGTTAGTGCCCAGTTAACCCTAAATGAGATAAGAGGCAGTTTGTACCAAACTAATCTGGTATTCAAACCCCTTCAGCATTTTCTCCACCCCACCCAGACCCAACCCCAAAAGCACATATTAGGCAGAGTGGTCACAATGCCAAGGAATCCATGTGTTTTTTTTTTTTTAAACCTTTTTTTCTTTTCTTTTTTTTTTAAGCCAATCAACCACAGCAAACGGCTTTGAAACAGTTTAACCGTTCGATCTCGCCCGTCGTAGACCTTGACCGACATCGAAGCGAGGAGGTCTGAAGTAGAAGCCCTTTAAGATTACAAGTGTTAAGGTTTTGGGTGAATATATGCACTCGTGCTACATTTAGACACACCTTACACGCTGCTTTTAGGTTTCCCTCTTCAACATTACATTCATTCTGCTTTCAACCCGACCATTTTTGAGCCACGCCGCTTGCCCGGGAAAGTAACACCGCATGCATCCTCGCTGAACACACCTTTCAACACTTCAGTGCCAACTTCGAACGCAAGGCTCTCCAGTCACCGCCTGCTGAATTGCTCTCGAACCCAGATCGCTTTTCATAATACTGACCCTTCACCAGTCCAGTCCACCTTTTAAATCTTTGCCTCAGTGTCTTGATGATTCCGCTGCCCAGTTCAGTGCCAGCCGCTGGGAGTCATCCTGCTTGGCCATCTCCCCAGTCGTCTCTAAAGACGGTTAGGGGCCGCGGCACTTTAATTCCCATTCTTGACCTTCGGTATCTCACTCTGTTCCTCCATCCTTTCCCATTCACCAGTCCTATCCCTGCCATTGTCTGGCCTGCATCCCCCACCTTAAAGAAAAAGATAAAAAGAAAAAAGCCCCGCCCCCTCTTCCTCCGGCATGGCCCCGCCCACTCCCGCATCACTTCCGGGTGTTGACTAGCCTCTCGATGAGCGCCCGTCGCGTTCTCTGCACCTCTTCCGCCAGCCTCTCGATCTCCGCCTTCAGCCGCTCGTTCTGCTCTGTCAGCTCCTGCACCCTCCTCTCGTTCTCCTGCTCCCGCTCGCGCCGGCTCTTCTTGGCGGACGGGGAGGACCTGGGGGCCAGGGGGCCCGGGGGGGCCGTGCAGCCCCTCTCCGTGCCCCTCTTGCGCTTCCCCAGCCGTGGCGGCACTGCGGCGAGTGGGGAGGAGGGGGGGGAGGAAGGGGGAGAGCTGCTTGCCAGGGCGGGCGATTGCGAGGCTGATGTGGGGGTGGAGGAGCAGGAGGAATCCTCGTTGCCGGAGGGCGGCTCCTCCTCACTGGCCGCGGGGGAGGGGGGCCGTTGGCTGGGCTGGTAGCAGTGGCCCACCTCGGCACCCCCCGTTTCCATCAATCCCACCCCTCCCTCGCTCAGCAGCTCAAAGAACTCCGGTGGCAACAGGTCTCCCCCTGCCTCCCCGCCGCCATCTGCCGCAGGGGGGCTCAACCCCGACGAGGAGGAGGAGGAGGAAGATGAAGAGGAAGAGGTGGAGGAGGCGGAGCTGTGGCTGGGCAGCTGCTGTGGTTCCTCCTCCACAACTTGCTGGACCCCTTCGCCCCACACCTGGCCATCTGTCAGCCAGGTGAGGGAGCAGCTCTCCAGGACATCCAGGAACTCCGGCTCCTTCTGGGGGGAGAGAGACGGGAGAATCTGCATGCGTGACGGGCACGACTCCCACCGGGGGCGACGCAGCGCAAAATCCAGATAGGCGGCACGGACGCCCCACTTACCTCGGGACCGGGTGGGGCGCGAGCATGTTTGGCCCCACCTGTATCAGAGCCCAGGATATCCTGCAGGTCTTCGTACCAGGCCTCCAGCTCCGCGCCACACAGCGGCCCCACACCTGGGGGATACGGTGGGGGCAAGTGCAGCCACTCCGCAGTCATCTCACCAAACAGTCGCAACGCACAGATATGCTTCCACACAGGTACACACTGGACCTGGAGCATCAACAACAATCAGCTTTCCCCCCACATATTTAACACCGATAGATATGTGGAGTCGTGGCTAGTGAGTGTTACTAAAATGCATAATTAGCGTTGGTAAATTTGCCGCTGCTCCGCGTCTTATCACGTGAGAATGCGGCACCAAGCGGCCGAGCGCTACACTGCATTAATTCAAAGTGGCATTGTATAAAAACAATGATGTTACGAAAGACCCAATTATTCTGACTGCGATTTTGTTTTTCTCAATTATGATGCTTGCCGATATATAAAATACAGACACGCTCTACATTTGCTCAAGTGCACTTACCTTTTTTTAAAAAAAAATTCCCGTTAATCAAGTCTGTCTGTGTGTTGTCGGTGATAACTCGTCCCAAAATGTCTACGGGAGGAGAGAGGGTAGAAACCAAAATTACGTTATTCCCAGTATACCCCCATGCTTGCAACAAGGCAACCGGCAAAACATCCTTTATTCTTTTATCAGGGGGCTTAAGGACCTATTTTTAAAAAATACCCCACCTAAAAAGAGGTAACATGAGAAGTAAGTGCACCATGAAGGATAACTGGGCGCCCGGATTGATCCGTGTCACCTCCATGCGTAGGATTCGAATCATGCCTAACGTGTTACTTCTCCCGTCTGCATAAAATTATACCGTCGCGTCCAACAAACGCAGCATTTATAATGATTACAATTATCTAGTGTATAAATGATAAGCGGGACTGGGCTGAGAGAGTCACTGACAGCCGAGCATGTTGCACACTCGCGTCGGTCCCGGGCTGCGGAATTTGGGTCACTGGTTTTCATGTAAACAGAGAGCCGGCTGGCGCTGCGTAGCGCCCCCCTGCGCCAGTCTGGGGTCTCCGCCGCTGCAGCAGGAGCCCTCGCGCAACCCCGGACCAAAATACAACGTGAAGCGCAAAAATATGGCTCGCGGCGTTAAATACTGCCAGCATCGAATAATGATTTAAAAAAAAAAAAAAAAACACGCCCCGACACGGGACGGCGTTTCTTCAGCAAGGCTGAGCGCAGACGAGACCAACTTCATTTCAACATTAATGATCAAAAATGGTTACTGCGTAGCCACTCCTTGTACTAAAAAAATACTTTAACTTAAATGCAACGATTTCAAGTGAAGTGAATGCCCGCGTAACAGTGTTACTTATTCAAATCAATCAAGTCGGAATACAAATGAAATGATTAGAAAGCGTGTCTAGCAGCCTCCTTACACTTTTTTTCTGATCTAATTACTGCTCGCTTGCCAATTGTCAAAATAAAGGCAGCAAACAAAAACAAACGGACGGAGGTGGGGGTCGGACGGGTGGGCGGATGATAGGGAAACCCCGACGCGGCGGCTCGCCGTCAGCCCGGCCGCCCGAAGCACGGCTCGGCTGCCCAGAGACAGAGGCAAGGGTCCGCTGGCCAGCTGCGCGTCCGGACCCCCCCTCCCCGGAGTGGTTAATTAAAATACCAGTACCAGATACTTAAAGAACTTCGAAAATAATTATGCCTGGCTTTTGACATGCAACTACATATGTATGAAGACAATCCACAGGCAACAAGTTAAGGCATATTCATCTTTAGAAATCTCACGTTATATTGACTGCAACACGTTAAAGCAGCTGGTTAGTGCTGCAACTAAGCAGCAAGGTAGCATTTAGAGATCCTTGGTAAAAATATATATGTATTCACGCAATCAAGTCAGTGTCACATAAAGGAAATCTTAACTGACACAATGCGATGTCAAAACTTATGCAGCGAAGCGGCTCCTTAAAGGGACGTTTTAAGGAAATGTCTATTAAAAGACATGCCAAATTTAAAATGGCAACTGTACTCCCAAAACAGACATGGGAAAGTTGCCAAAACAGAACACTTTTCCTTTTCTCGGAAAGTTAAAAGACATATGTTTAAGTCGAGAAAAAGATTTTACATCTTAATCTTTGCCAGTGTAGCTATGACAATTTAAAAATGTGTATATATAATTACTTTTTGATAGAAGAGAAAGATAACGTTCAGCCACAGAAAATAGAATTAATACATTTCTGCTACTAATATTAAAATTAATCACTGAAGCTCTAATAATAAGGGAAAATACTACTTACCCTTTTCTTTTTATTATTTCGCTTTTTCGATTGTCTAGGGTTTGGAGTATGTATGTATTTTAGTTGAGATTGCTGATTGCTCATGTTAACCATTGTTCAGTCTAAGTCACTGAATGTGAATTTTAGGAAACTCCCGGCGATCTTTATATATATAGTAGGCCAACCTAACCCTGAGAGGGAAGGGAAAGAATTCTCAACCGAACACGGATTAGCATTAAGCAATGATGGACATCTGCTTGGACCAATCATCGCCTCGGTCTAACGTTCTTTTGCTTGGTGACACTCACTGTGTGGATGTGTGACAAGCAGGGGGGCGGGCTTTACGTGACTTGCTAGCTGTACCAGCCCCGATAGTTTGTGTGTTAAGAAAAGATGTGATGCAGTCATAAGACGGCCAGGACGAATTTGGGGCGTATGGGAGTCACATGAAACGAATGATGCAATCGTTGGCAACCAATTTCCATCCGGAGATAAGACTGGCAAAAACGGAGCATGTTTTATTTAACAGTTTTTCGTTAAAACATAAAAAAACTATGCAAGGATATTCGAAAGTTTCCAATCTGTTTTTGCTTGCGTACGCATTAAACGAATTTCGCAACATTATAAAGTGTGGCGTTAATTGTTTTCTTCTACCGAATATCGAGTCAATAATATATGAATAGCGTTGACACGTATACACACGCTCTTTCGGTATTTTATGTATGTTTCGGTGGCTAAACCAGTAACCGATCGACGCATAAGTACATTTTATCCTGAATTAAACAAACCGTGTTTCAGCTAATGGAAAGGATTGGCGAATGACCTTCGTATCGAAATCTCTTATTTTAGTATAAGGGAAATGGTTATCTGCGAACTACCTCCTTAATTCCTTTTACTTCCGGTGTGTATGGGTTATGCGTGAGCGTACACATTTGTAGCCAATTTATACTGGTGCTCAGTTAAGGACAGGTTATCAAGATATCGTTTTCACTTGTTCGGCTAGTATTTCTCTTGTCACTAGCATGAAACACCTGCCACAGTACCCTTTGAAATGGGCACGGCATCCATTTTTACCCGAAAATATTTTTTGTCACGTTTAAAGAAGGTTTATACCTGACGCAGCCCCTACGAAACGAAGAAAAAGGTTGTCCCAAAGAATGTATCCATTGTTACAATCATAGTAAGAAAAAGATTAAATTGTAGGAGAAACCACCCACTGTATGATGTTTGCCCCACATTGCTGCGATTCCGTCCAAATAATAGCTCTTGTCTGCATCAGACTACGAGGCGTATGACAACGCCTTCTGAATAGTAGGTTAAAATGCCAATATCAAGTTATTTTCCTTTTAAACGTTGTGTCATAAAAAGTAGTGGTTGCCGACTAATAAAAACTGACTAATTAAGTACTCGTGTATTGCACCTTAATTGTAAGCAACGGTTATTAACAGTCTTGAGACAATATTTACTATAATAAAGGATTCTCTGGATTCTTGTACAGTTTTTAGTAGCGCATGTCAAGATGTCAAATGAAAAACGACATCGCATGACAAAATATATCGCTCTACATATTTCTATATATGTCACACACACACATAAAAATATGATTTTGACCTAAAACTGAAACAGGCCGTGGTCATAAATAAAATAATGTGAAGTTCCTAATTTAAATGTAGGAATAACAAGTTAATCAAAACTCTCCAGTCACCAACATAGTGCTGCAAAATGCATGGTACAAAGCGCAGTGTTTATAGCCTAGCAACAGCACAAGAGGGATGTACGCACGGATAGCGAATAGAAAAGCAAAATACTGTCTCCAGGACATCGGCTAGCGCGCGAGAGGATACGCCGGCGATACGTCACGGAACCGGTGGCTGTTGCCGAGTAGGCTAATAGCCCGTGTTCCCCACCTTCAAGTTTTGCTTCTCGCAAAAGAAAATTCTTGGCGTTGTTTTTATCTGAAACGTCGGTCGAAAATGTTATATCCGAAATGCATTTCGAACATTTAGAAATGGTCCACAAGCATTCTCTTTAAGTATGTGACTAACTATTTCAATGAGAATTTGCCATATATTTAGTATATCTTGACTTTTTGGGCTCGTAAGCATGTGTTTATTTGTAGGATATTTGTACACAATCCAAAAAAAAAAAGACGGAGTGATTAAGAATTAAACTAGGAGTCATACATTTCAGAACGAGGCATAAGATGTTCTAATATATAACGTATGCTTCAGTTAAGAATTTAATTCTAGTATATTCACTTAATAGTGGTAAATGATTTGAGGAAAAATGCAGTGGATGCCAGCACTCAGGTGTGTTGTGTTATCAATAAGATATATTTAGAGAGATCAACGAACACCACATTTAGTCACGAAGTGTCCCTTTTTCTGAACTGGAAAAAGAGGGCTGTTACACACCAGACAAATAGGGTGACTAAATATATTATTTAATACTTTTACAAGTCAGACATGCTTTTGAAAAACAAGTCTCAATAATACTAAAATTCGAGTAGACTGTTGTGCGGCTCTGGGAAGGAGCTGAATAAGATAGAATATGTTTTTCCATTGCAATCAGAAACCTAGACATAGTTCTTTAAAAACTGCCGGTCACAGGAGGGTCCTAGTTCACAGTTGATTGCTATAGCACTGTTTAATTTGCCTTCATAATATACACAAAACACAACAGCAATGGACAATTGGTTATACAAAATGAAGAGTGTACATGGAAACAGTGGGCACAGGAAAAGACGTAAATAGCATTTACCCTAGGCTTACCTTAGAAGATCATTAGTGTTTTATTTATTTTTTATTATGTAGCACAGCTGGCGGTTGAGGTGCAGAATATTTAAACAACATTAAACATTTCTTGGACTTAATACTATTTGTTTGCATAGATAAACTGCAGCCAAAACAAAGATAAATGTTAAGGCAATTACTTAATGCTCCATTATTTGACTTTTACATTTTTGACTAAAAGCAGCTGTTTCTGAAGGGAATATGTATCAACAGCAGCATGCCAAACATTATTTTGGACTTATAGGGCCAGTATGTGACAACAGCCTGTCATGGAATTCAGTGTCAAAACAGGGTCTCTGAATTCCCTCTCTGGGCCTGACGGTTCCTGGTGAGACGCATATCGGGAGGCTTCACAGATTCTTGTGGCTTTTCCATACTGATGATAGCAATTTAAAAAACAAACCATCATTATGCATCCTGGTTCGGCTCACCGGCAGAAAAAAAAAACATGATGGAAATAAGCTGTTCAAAACAACAGCACTCAAAATATTGGAAATAATATAATTTTGTATTTCAAAAATGCAGCATTGAATAGTGTACCAAAAAAAAAAAACTATTTCAAAAATAGAAAACTATACATTTTTTATTACCCTATATGAAACATTTGATCACTAATGATGAGAAAGACAAGATAATCAGTATGAGGAAAATTTAAAATAAAAATGCAGTCCAGACTCTTAATACTGTTTTTCTATCAGTTTGAGTGCCTGTGTACAGTTCCAATACTACTGCGCTTCGAGTGATGGCCAAGTGTTAATTGGACGAGAGTCACGGCAACACATTGCAGAAACTGCTGGGCTGACTGCACCTGATGTTTCCTGGGATGTTAAGAGGAGCTTGCGGGACGCAGGTCACACACTCATTATGGGCTTAACAAGCTGAACTGCAGCGGACACACATCCAGACGGACACGGTCAAGAAGTGAGCCGACAGTCGTTGGACAAATAGGACCATATGTTTACATTAAATTAAATAAGGACAGAGGACAATTGGGGTATTGTGTCAGAGACAAGAAATAAGGCTGTTCTGGCAGAACATCTGGCCTTGAACACCAGTCAGCGTTAGTGGAGGAATTTGCTCTAGGAATGAAAAAGTTAAAGATTGCATGTTCAAGATTCTTGGAAAGGGGGGAACGATATCAGAGTGTGATTCTCAACAGTACCGGAGGTGTGTTCTGCTGAAGTTGATAACCGGATGCCATCAAAACAATTGAAAAGCAGATCAATAGCAGGTAGAGAAGAAAGAAAATTTAGGGAGACAGAAAATATTTTAAATTATAGCAGATAATAAAATAATTTTCTACAAATAAAACTGGGTAATGCTGATCTCTAGGTGCCGCATTTTATGAAGGTCGGAACAAGTTGATTAGCACCACATGCTTCAGGTTTAACAAATGCGATGGGTGAATGAAACTGCCATATGAAGGACCATCACGGTGGATCAAGGTGTTTACGTTCCCAAAGGCTTTGGCATCTGAGTCATGAGAAGTGATCCATGTTTTGTTGATGACCTTGAAGTGGAAAGAGAAGAGACGTGTGAGCTTGGATGGAGGCTGCTTTTATAAGGCCAGGTTTTTGGAGCCTGCAGTGAACTGGGTAAAAGTAAAGAAGGAGGCTGTGCGTTTTGTGTAACTAGCTGTGCCCATTTCACTGAAACATTCTCAGGATCATCTTTAGAAAATCAACATATGCGATGACACCTTGGAAAAGGGTAATTTTCACAACCTCTCAAACGGCATTATAAGGGTACATTGCTGACTTCAACCTAATTACAGGGAAATTACTTCCAGTATACAATAAATAAAAACTCCTTGGTATTTCTTACCAGAATCCCGCATTTAGGCGATTGGATTTACCGATAAAGTACAAACAGCTAACTGTTCGCTTTACCAAGTTTAGTGCCCGTGGGATAAGGATGTCTAAAATACTTGCCCGCAGCGTGAGATCAAGAGAGGGAGGGGTTAGCATTTGCATCAAATGATTGCAGAAATTACTCATCCAGCCTACATAATTTAAGGCAAAAAATATATAAATTTATCAAGCGTTTTTTTTTAAATAAATGTAAATAAAATGTTTAGGTGGCGTGGAAAACATACGACACAGTCCCTTGTAATTTAAACGCTGCGCCTCAGCACACAGCAAACATTTTAGCCGATTTCTACGCATGTAAGACTATCTCACATCCACATGCATTCAGAGAGCATTTTGCGGGGGTAGACAATCCGCTGCGACGTACGTAGCCCGGGACCGCGACCGGAGCGCCCGCATTCCGCCGAGCTCGCTCTACCTTATATTTTCAAATGCTCTTTTTTCACGGCTCCGGTGCATTGTGGGTATGGAATTCCCAGGGCTGTCCCTCTCTAAGTGCGCATGCTCCGGGGGGGAAACTCCATGATTTTTTGGCACGGAATCCAAAGGAAAAAATAGGGAACTTGGAAACGGGAATGGTCTAAAAGGCGCACCAGAGAGTCAAAAAATCCGCACAGAACACGTCCCAGTGCGGCCGAAACGCTCTCGGGGCAGCGGCGGCGCGGTCGCACGGAGGCGATCGTCCCTGGCTGGCGGACTGTGGGGGACCTTCCCGAATTTAAAGTCATTTGCGACAATGCAACGGGCGCAATAAAAAAAAAAAACCCTGCGTTATTGCCCTTTGTTTTTTAAGAGAGACTAGTAGACGGAGATAAGAGAGAGGAGGAGGGAGGAGAAGAAGAGGGACGCAAGAACGGGGAAAACATCCACGTCTAGCAAATAACAATCGCGAAAGTGTCACATAAGCCGTCGGCTATCTGCGACTGCATCGCAGGGAAGAAGCAGGAAACTTCGTAAACAGAGGTACGTTGCTGCCTATATTTAGCTGGGCAGTTAGCAGGCTAGCCGGCTAGCCGTGTGTGTGTGTGTGTCTCCGGGAGTGAGAGTGTGTGCGTGCGGGACCGGCCGCGACGCAGCGCTTTTTCGGAACGCACTTATTTAAGACGTCTCGCCGCATGCGGCTGCTGGTACTTAGTTGCGTGTTTGTTTGTCACCATCACTTCTGCCCCCCGGGGCCGAGCCGGCGCATCTGGGACACTGTCCACTTTACGGCCGGCGGACGGAGCGTCGGCGCGTTTGTTTGCTGGCGAAATAAGGGCGCATGTGTCAAATGCACACCCCCCCCCTCCACCCGGTACCATTTCTTTTTTAACTTGCACCCAGCAAGCAAAATGCGCGATTTGACATAATAGAAAAGAGCGCCACTCGCCATCTGCGTGCATTAGCCATAAATAACGAGCCGTTCGGCTAAACACTGCACTTCATCCTTAATGCACGTCTAGGGTCTGGATGAAAAAGCAAGCTGTTTTCTCTTTTTTGCTACAAATCTTGCTGCATGTCATTTTAATTCAGAATTAAATTGTATGAAGACTCATTATCTTTGGATATTATAACATTACGATTATTATGTTGGTAGCCATTGCTGTCATATATTATGAAGTAAACTTTAATAGTATAACTTAATGTTGCAGTAGTAAAACATAACAGATTCCTGTGCTCGTTGTTGTTATAAATTTAAATTGGCAATTAATAGTTTTTTTAAATATTATTTTTAAAATGGCCTGTCTTATTGTGGTGTGCTACCCATGCTGTAATAGTATTTGTTTACATTATCGTATAGCCTAGTAATGGTTTTTATATTAATAATGGCGTTCTATATTAGTTTTCCTTGCTAGACTGTCCACCCCAATAAGTTGACAGTGATTTATGTTTGTGAGAGCACAGTGACTAGGTCAGGTAAAAAATTTTTGTGGTTTTGGCTTGACAATGCCTGACTTTCCAAAACGTACCTTTTGGCACCAGAGCTTCATAAGAGAACTTTCACCTCTCCTCCACCAGACTTGACATAGTGTCCTGGATGGTCACCCCAGTTCCTTGTCTTTCTTTATGTCCAGAGTGGCAATTGACTAGTTGAGGTGTATTATATATCTGAGTGTGTTTGACATGCGTAACATGGAACCAGCCCCTCAGCACTGTTCAAATGCAAGTCTGAGTACAGCCATACATCTGTTTATTTCAGCTGCTTTTACTTCTGGATTTCTTTATTATTATTATTATTTTTTGATGTTTTTGTGTGTTTGCTGTATCACTGGTGCTGTCGCTTCCCAGGATATGGTCTCCTTCCGGAAGCATCTCCGCGCTCTGCTCCGTTCCTGCTTCTCTCATCTCCACCACCCTGCGCTGCCTTTGCCGCTGTCTCTCCGTGTTATTCTTGCTTTGATTACTCGTGTCTGCCACGTCCCCCTTTCTTTCTGTGCCCAGTTTTACCCCCTTCTCCTTTCTCCTGGTCACCTCTGTCCTGCATCTTAAGGGAGGGGGGGGGCACTGTCAAGACTTCAAACGCAGGAGGCGCCGCGCCAGTTTTCACACCTCCGGATCTTCCTTGTTCTCCCGCCTCTCCCTCTGTGTTTACCCTCCGCTGTAAGCGGAGTTCACACTTAGCTATATACAGACCTGTTTGGACTGCCGCTACTAAAAACAAAAAACGATGACGAGGGAAAAGGGTCTGAATTGTGCTATGGCGGTGCCCTCGCTTTCCGTCACCTCCCAGCCGCCCGGCGACCCACTTTCGGTTTGAGCCGCCCTCCTCTGTGTTGCAGCCTTGTGACGCCGAGGCGAAGGTGGGGCGATCGTGGACGTCATTCCGGTTTGAGGTCCGAAGGGGCCGCCGCCGGCTTGTCCCGGGTCCTGGCCCGCTCCGGGGTCCCGCTGAGTCTCGTCCGTCGGAAACCATGTGCTTTGAAGGGTGGATTCCATGGACGGCTCCGCTGGAGGTTTTGTGAAGATGAGAAGGTAGGTAGGAATACTTGCTTTTCGGCCGTGTTTCCTGCCGTGTGCCCGCTGGCCTGCGGGACCATGGAGTGTATGAGATTAAGGCTGGTGCGGATTTTCCTTCCTGGGCCTCCAGTTTTAAATGGGGGAAAAGTTCAGCTATAGTCGTGAGAGTCTGGGTTTCCTTCCAGTCCTTTTTTTATATTGAATCTTCTCATCACTTAATCTAAAGAGTAGGGGGGGGGGGAGTCCATCTTCTCCTATACTTACTTCCACGCCTGGTTACTTTTTAATCTACCCTCTACCTTCCCCCCCCCCCCCCCCCCCGCTTATTCCGTGAGAAGGTTCTGGAAGCCTGAGGAGCGACAATGACAGGAGGCAGTGAGTGTGACGCCAGCGACAAGGATGACGTCCCCATGTCAGCGGTGCAGGTCCCTGTCGGCTGGCAGCGCAGGGTTGAGGGCGGGGCGGTGGCCTACACCAGGTAAACACAGCTTCATTTTTTTTAATTACTTAATCATTTACAGCTGCACTATAGCATTCATGCAGGCTCCTTCCTCTCCGAGATCCACCCTGTTTTCTTCTGTCAATTATTATTGTTCTTGTTGTTATTATTATTATTAATGCTGTTGCATCTTTATTTGTTCTTTATTTGCTCCTCCTAGCCCCAGCGGCATGGTCCTGTCTTCCCTGGAGGAAGTGAAATTGTACTTGTTGACAGACAGCACCTGCAAGTGTGGGCTGGAGTGTCCGCTTGTCCTGCACAAGGTGAGTTTACATCCCATTGGGCCCATTGGGCTAACCCTCTGTGCCTCTGGGGTCAGAAGGTCGCCGGTTCGAGCTCCGGCCTCGGTGGGATAGTCACATGTCTGCGGGCCCGTGAGCGCGGCCCTTAACCCCCCAGCTCCGGGGGCTTCAGTACACTGGCGAACCGTGTGCTGTGACCCCCTCGAGCTCGCTCTGAACTGCATGCATATCCCATGGAGAGCACAGTAGGGTAGGCGAGAGGAGCATCCCCCCACAGGGATCAGTAGGATCTCTGTTTACGTTCTTGGGGGTCCCGACGTACCCGGAAGCAGGCAGACTGTTGCTTTAGGCTCACACGCAGCGATCTTGGGGGAGTGGCCAGACATAATATCCACAGACCGTGGGGTTTCATCTAATTGCTATGTTTGAATTTTTACTTCTTGACCTCTTGACCCCACAATGACCCGCCCACCGTTCCCCGCCTCCTTGCAGGTGTTTGACTTCGACCCGGCGGCGGCAGTCCGGCAGCGCTGCCGGCAGCCCGGGAAGGCCGAGGAGGATATGACCAAGCTGTGCAACCACCGGCGGAAAGTGGTTGCCATGGCGGCGCTCTGCCGCAGCATGCAGGTCCCCCCACCTCTCCCCTCCACCTGTGGCGCAGGTACGGCGGGCGGCTGCGCCACCCGGGCCCGTGGTACCGACATTTACAGCCCGACTCTTCCGTGTCCTCCATGATAGAGCTGTTTAACTAAAGATTTTTATGCCCAGATGCGTGATGTTAATGGTTTGAATGTAACAGTTTCTATTGGCTGGGTAGACTGAATAATAACGGGCCAATGACAGGATGGATATATATCATCTCAGAGCCTGTGTGGAGAAAGGGGTCAGTGCAGAGGCACATGTTATAGATAAGAGGTCTGATAGATGATAGATTGCTTTTTAGGTCAAGTCTCTGGCTGCCGGCCCTAGGTGCCTGTTGCATGTGGAGGTCGCATTTCCTCCACAGGTCGATTCTCGCCGCCCACGTGGTTTCGCACACCCGTGCATTCTGTTTTGCATGTCGCAGTTGGCTCTGTCGGGGAGGTCCTGTTTATTTGCCTATTGAGGGCTTTCTCCTGTGTCTCCTTCTCGTAGGGGGTAGTTCTGGCACCATGGACATCAGGGATACAAGAGCGGGGTCCTCAGGGGGCCTTGAGGACGGGGGCCACTGCACTTACCCCCCTCGACCTTGCCTGTCCACTCAGTGCCAGCCTGGCGACGGTCCCGGTCCGCCAGGGAGCATGTCCAGCTCCACCCAGCTGCCCTCTGTCCTTTTCCCTTTCAACGGCTCCTTAGGCCTCCCTCACTCGGGCTCTCGAGTGCAGCTTTCCCCCGAGCTGGTGCCACTTTCCCGTAAACTGGCCCCTCTGTCACCTGGGTGTCCCCCATTCCCGGGATACGGGGCCCCTGCGAAGTACCCCCACCCTTCCCAGAGTGCAGTGCAGACCCAGAGGACAGCCTGTGCCCTGGAAGCCCCTGGCTCCTGCAGTCCTGGCTCTCACGCCAACCTTCACCCCCTGGATGCGTCTCGGTCTTCCCCCTCCCCAGCAATGAGGGCCAGTCAAGGGGGCCCCTCGGGGGCTCGTGACGGCTCAGCCTCCCCATTTTCATGCTGCCACTCTCCTTCTGGGAGCCTGGACCGCTCGTCTCCGCAGCAACGGTCCCGCCACTCCTCGACCTCATCTTCCTCTCTCTCTGAGGGTGGAGCCACTGGGACGGTGGCGACCACTTATCTGCCTGGGAGCAAGCTGCCCTTAACCACGCTTGGGGGGTCTCCCAAAGCCTTACCCCCCATCAGTCCCAAAAGCCGGCTCGAGGGCAGGCTGCAGCAGATTAAGGACTGTGGGAAAGGCGGTGCCCCCCCAGTCACGCAGACCAACCAAAGCAACTTCCAGACCCCCTTGCCTCTCACCACGCACCAGTTCGCCTCTGACAGGAAGGGTGGGCCGCCGGCTGCCGGCACCAGCATGGTGGGGCTCCTCGGCCTCCCTCTGGGCCAACTCCTCAGCCAGCAGAAGCACCAGCAGCATTCCACCTCCTTCCCGGCCAGCAGCCTCCTGTCCGCTGCAGCCAAGGCGCAGATGGCCAGTCAGAGGAGTCAGAACCAGACCTCGGCCGGGCCCGCCTCGCCCATCGCTGCTGGCGTGGAGACCCAGCAACCCAAGGCATCGGTCAGCACTTTACACAGCACCGTCTGCCGGGCCGTCCAGCCCTCCCCGGCTTCGCTCCTGGTGCCCCACCCCTCCGTGTCCCGTGCGCCCCGTGCGCTCTCCATCGCCCTCCTGGACAAGGCGGCGCGGCGGAGACGCCAACGCCGCTCGCCCACGGTGCTCAGCATGCTGAAGGAGTCTCAGCTGAGGGGGCTCAGGACCCCGGGGGACTCGCCCACACTCCTGGCCTCGTCCCCGCCTTCCTCTGCTCCGGTCCTGCTACCCCCCCACCCCGACGCCCGCCACCTCCTGCAGCCCCCTCGCTCCTTAGCCAATGCACACATCCTACCCAAGCAGCCGGACTTGCCGGAAGACAAGAAAGCCGGCGCCCAGCCCTCCCAGCCACCAGGCCAGCCTCTCTCGGCCCTCCTGCACCTGCTGAGCATCCAGAACTCCCAAGCGGCTCCCAGCCTGGCCCTGACCGTTCCAGTCCCCAAGCCAGAGCATGGGCTCTCCTCTTCCCCCAGCCCTGCCGTTATCCAGCCGGTACAATACCAGGGTCCTGGTCTACCCCAAATGCAGGCTACTCACCAGCAAACCCAAAGTCTTGCACCTTCAGCGGAGGAAGCAGCCCCATCATCCTCCTCCCAGCAACCCTTTCCCCTGGTCGCCGTAGCCCAAGCGATGGACGGCGGCCTGCGCGGGCCTGCGCTCGCCTTCAGCCCGGCGGGCTCCGCAGCTGTACCTCTGTCTCAAGATTTTGGAGCCCACGTTCTCAGCATGCTGGGTCAGCTGCCCCCATCTCCGGTGCTGCCGTCTGTGACTTTGGAGGAGAAGATCTCCGGGCTGAAGGAGGGGGACAGCTGTTCCGTCGAAACCAACGGCGCGTCCGACCAGAGCCAGGCTGACTGCACTGGAGGTCGGTCTCGCCGCACACAGCCGGTTTTGATTAATTCATCTGCGAGCTTCAGAACGTCAAACGCCTTTTAGTAAGATCCATTTGCGGATCGGTCCTGTTGATTGACAAAAGTAAATGTATTTTTCATACTATGGACGGTAATGTGTAGGTACAGCTGTCATAAGGATCTCTTTCTCTTAGATCAGTGCTTCTCAGTCCAACCCTTGGGGACCCCCAGGTGTTTTTGCGCCCTCCCAAATGCCAGGGAATTGGTTCAGAGCAAAAATGTGGACCACATGGGGGTTCCTGAGGACTGGTTTGAGAAGCACTGTATTAAACTTTCTTTTCCCAGTTATGAAAAAATATGGTTTGTACTCCGATGACCCATTGAAATACATTTTGCGCTATCAGAGTATCAACTGAAGTGGTGCAGCCTCCTCCTGGCTCAGTGTTATCAGTGGTGTATCTCAGGGCTCCGCGCTGGGCTCAGTACTACAGTCTAATCTGCTATGGCGCGATCTGGTAACTGAGACATTCTGGCACATTAAAGGAATTGGGTAAATCTGAATAGCACGAAATTGGGTGGCATGGCAGACAGTATGTCAAGTGGTTGCCAAGCGACTGTGCAGAAGTAAGCTGACAACTGGATGCTGGAACTTAGGAAAGATCTTAACGAGCCAATTGTTTTGTTGTTTGCCAGTATTCTGGTATGGGAGGCGTGGATATAACAGCAGCAGAGAATAATCTATGAAATTGCATTGACGTAGGACCACTGTGTGGATGCTGTCGAGAAAGATGCATGGGTATGTCAGTTAACCTATGGAGCCTTCAGCAGGTCCTCACCTTAGAACACTCCATTCTGCTCAGAAGGATATTTGGGTGCGAGAGCGAGTCCAGTATAGAACTGTGGAAATGGTCCCTGCTCTCAGAGGCTGACCATACAAGGGCAGGTCTGGGTGGCCGAATCTCCTCAGTCTTAAGCAACGGCTGAGTTGTGTGGAAGTAGATAAGAATAGACGGAGTCAATGTCTAGATTTGAGGACATGTGACCACAAGTGGGAAGTAGCTGAACACCCAGTAAGCTCAGAACAAAACTGTTATTGATGATGATGATACTAATAAATATCGTTGTTATTATTATTGTTTTATTACTATTTTTGTAGTATTATAGTATTGGTATTTCTTTTGTTTACGCAAGAATTCTGTTAATGTAGTAGATATGCAGCCCATTCATTCACAAAATTAGGATGCCACTTAGATAATATTTAAATGAGCAAGGTGGGTAGAATGTGTCTCCTTGTTAGAATTGTTTATGCTTGTAAGACAGCTAAAGTAAATCTATCTGACTGTCTGTTGTATGCTGTCCTTTTGAGGTCGTGTTTTGCACCACTGTTTGGAGGTTAGATTAAAAGTTGAGTCATATAGCTTGCCAGGTGCTGGTGTGAGTACCTCACTGATTATGTTTTAATGTAATCCATTATTGACATTTTAAATATGGACTCACACATTGTGGCTCAACAGTATGTACCATTTGGGTTTGCCTTCCACATATTTAGTTTTCACTGTGCTTAGTACTGGCATGCTTTTTTATTGTATATGTTATTAATATCACCAAAAGTGTCGGAGGTATTTGAGAACACATTCCCTGAAACGTGCTACAGAATTAGTCCCTGGGGCCTTGTCTGCATTCTGGGGAGTGCTGTTCTGGTTATACCTGCCTTAGAAACCAGGCGCTCAGGTTGCCCATGTGTTTACACGGTAAAACATTAAGCTGGTTTTATGGGCCCCCGGATGGCTTAGTAAACCCCGCATTCTTGTCTGTCTCCTGCAGCCTCCCTTGTGTCGCTGGAGCCTCAGGAAGCCCCGAACGGCAGGCTGCCACCTGCCTGTAGCTCCGGTGCGGGTCCCGCGGGGACGCCCACTCCCCCCGGCGTGGCAGGGGACCCCGCCGGTTCCCTGCAGCTGGCCGACTCCTTCCCCTTCATGAATCAGGAACAGCTTCTCCAGCTCCTCTCGGCTAACTCGGGGCTGCCCTCCCTGCTGGGTCCGCCCTTCCTCGGCTCCCCACCCATCGGCCTGTGGATGGGCGGCCAGCCGCCCCACGGCCCGTCTCAGCAGCAGCCCGGCCAGCTCGGCCCCGCCTCCCAGCTAAACCTTCTGCCTGCCGTGCCGGCTGCTCAGGGAGACTTGCCCATAAACCTCTTGAGCCTTTTAAACCCGCCCTCCCCAGGCCAGACGGGCGACGTGGCCGAGAAGCCGGGGCTGCAGGCTCTGCTCATGGCCTCCTTGTTGCTCAGCCAGCAGCAGGTGGCGGCCATGTTGCCCCTGGCTGGGCTGGGCCAGCTCAACCTGGACCTTCTCCTCCAGCAGCAGCAGCAACAGCAGCCGTTTCCCCCGCTCCAGGACAGCCTCGCCCTGGAGAAGACGCCAGCCCTGCTGGACGCCCTGCTCTCGGGGCCGGGGCTGCAGGAGGCCCTGCAGGGCATCTCTCCCCCAGTAGAGGGCGCTCTCCAGGCCCTGCAGTCGCTGCTGGTTCCCGCCCCCCTGCCTCCACCGGCCTTCCTCTCCCTGAACCCCGCCCTGCTGGCTGCCGCCCTCGGCCCCACTGATCCTCCTCCGGCCCCCCAGAACTCGTCCCCAAGCCCCCAGCAGCCCCATTCTCAGGTGGCCCCTTAGATCGTCTCCTATTGACAGACTTGCCTAGTCTGCTAAGTATACATGGGCTATAATATCTAGTCTTGTCTGCTAGCAGATGTAGATGGTTGATGTTCTTCCGTAAATTTCAGTACTGCTGTTCTAACATGAAATGACCCTTTATTTACCATTTGTGGAAGTGCAGGCACATTGTGGATCTTTTCACATGTCCCATCATGCTCTGCTTTCAGACGTACATATACAGCTGAGAGCAAAGCTTGGGGTCTCGGCATAGGGTCACACATTTATCCAGATATTTGGGGGGGGGTGTTAATGGCTTTGTTCAGGAGCATAACGGAAATGTTCGTGATCATGGCCCTGAATTGGATCGGAAGGTTGCTAGTTCCAACCTCAGGGTTGGCAGTCTGCCAAACAAAAAATGGTAATAAATATCATTTCAAAAGCAGCTTCCCTGATGGTTCACAGAGGCTCGCGGCCGCTGACGGCCTCTGTGTACCCGCACAGGTACACCTCTCCAGTCCGTCCGGAAGCTCTCCTGGGGCGGCCTGCTCGGCGCTGACAGCCGGAGCCGCTCCGGACGGCGTGGACGCCGGCGCCCCCGTGTCGGGCCACGGGAAGAACGGCTCCTCGCCCCCCCAGCTCCTCCCCCCCCTTCTGCCCCCCGGAGTCCTCGGTAAGTGGGACCCGACGGCACGTCACTTTCCCTTAGAGAAGGCCTTCCCTCACGTGGCCAGTGAAAAACGCCTAATCGCAGTTTTAAGTCTCTGCTCAACTGTAATGCTAATTTGAGTATATTTTTGCTTTTCCAAACAAAAATAGCTTCTGTTGCTACCCAAAAAGCCTCTTCAATGAGCATAACCTACATTGGCATAAAATGCTAATTTTGCTGACTGACTGTATTTACATGCATTAATGCTATTTTAAATCAATTTGGCAGTTACTTTATTGTTTTGCTGACCTTTTTACAGACTTTATCCTTTATCTACGGTCTTTTATGTCTGTTATCTCGCTGGAGCAATTCAGCCTAAGTCTGTTACCCAAAGGCACAACAGTAAACCCCTGTGATGCAGTCTAAGACGGGACACTGGTCACATTAGTAAATACTGGTGTTCTGCTCTCCATGCCAATACAATAATGTTGCAGCTGGATGTATTCTTTTATTAAATGATTAGATGGAAGCCAGTTTACCATGTTAAAATGTATCTTTCAGTATGGGAGAATATGGAGTTCTCACCTCAGAGGAGGGGGGTATCTCTGGCAAGATGTGTTATGGGGTGATTCGTGTCTGCAGGTGATCTGGCAGCTCTGGGAAACATAAACAGCTTGCTGGGTGCCGGGCCCCTGCTGCTGCCCCCTATGCAAACACCTGCACTTGGGCTGTCCCTCCTCCAGGGGGCGGCACCTGGGCTCAGCCCACTGGCCTGCCTCCTCAACAGCCTGCAGGTAGGCCAGCCTTCCCTCTGTTCCTCTTCAGCCTGGCTTGTGGCTGGTGACGGTGACAATGATGATAACGATGGTGGTAGGGTTGATGGACCCCTCAGCTTGCACTTTGAGTTCTGTCCATCCATCTATCCATCCATCTATCCATCCATCCATCCATCCATCTATCCATCCATCCATCCGTTGTCCGCCACCTATCCGGGGTCAGGTCGCAGGGACAGCAGTCATAGAGATAGCCATAGCCATAGATACCCAGACCTCCCTCTCCCCAACCACCTCCTCCAGCCCCTCCAGGGGGGATACAGAGGCAATCCCAGGTCAGCCGAGAGACATTATTTCTCAAGCATGTCCTGAGTTTGCCCTGGGGTCTCCTCCAAGTTGGACATGTCCAAAACACCCCCCAGGGACGCATCCCAGAGGCATCCCAGACAGATGCCCAAACCATCTCATCTGACACCTTCTGATTGCCTAATTCTGGCTGTGCTTAATACAGTATGACCTGTCTCACATATTTTATGTTCATCAGCTGTAGATAGATAGAAAGAAAGAAAGAAAGAGAAACTTTATTCATCCCCATGGGGAAATTATGGAATTATGGAATATGTATGGAATTAG
>JAODKL010000128.1:2279208-2303206 GCA_026780765.1 Petrocephalus schoutedeni
AGAAAGAAAGAAAGAAAGAGAAACTTTATTCATCCCCATGGGGAAATTATGGAATTATGGAATATGTATGGAATTAGTAGTAAAAAGTTTTCCAGACCACAATATTTGACCACACTAACAGCATCTCGCTAGTAAGATACAGACCGCAAGATCATCCTGTGCCGATTTAACCCACTCTGCAAAGGGGAAACTGGTGGTTTCCATTGGTTTCATGCAGGCAGTGATTGACAGTGCATGGCTCTTCCAACCACTGTGGAATTAAAAGCCTATATAAATAAATAAATACGTTTTTTTATTTATTTGCTTACTTGCCATCAGTAGGTATGGAGTCGCCACTATTTTTATATTCGCCAATTTTTAAGCTGTTTGGATAAAACCCTGTTCCGCTTTTCTTCCTTCAGCTTAATATGGGTCCTGCCCTTGCTATGGGAGGGGAAAAGCCAATCAGCATGCAGGACACAATTAGCCCCACCCCTCAAGAGGAAGTCCCAGCCAATCAGTTGGTCCAGGAGCCTGTGCCCAGTCCCGGCCACTCCATAGAATCTTCGCAGCAGAGGGAGATGCCAGCAGGGAGCCTGCTCGACCCTTATGGCTCCTTCATGGACACCATCTACACGTCTTTCCTCCAGGTCAGCGGCAAGTGTCCCGAAGGGCTCTCTTGCCAGGGTGAGGAAGGCACCCATAGTCCTCCTTCGTACCCCGGGGACCCCTTGGGCACTCTCCCTCAGCCGAGCTCACCCCCATCCCTGAGTCCACGCCGAGCCTGCTCTCTGCGCAACCCTGACCTGTCCCCGCTCAGCATGGAGGTCGCCCAGTCTCCCGCTCGTGGCACGCCCAAACTTAGTGAGGACAGCACCTCCTCGCCGCTCCCGAGCAAGCAAGGTGCCACGGAGGGTCTCGGCGAGCCTCCTGTCCCACCTGCCTTCCCCGAGGAGGCCAAGACGGACTGCTCCTCCGTCTGCTTGTACAGCAACGGGCTGCCCTCGGGCCCCGGGGCCGATGCGCAGGCAGACTCGCAGTCGCAGCCGCTGGGATACCTCGGCCCCAGGGAGGGAGCGGGCGGAGCGGCGCACGCCAGCACGGTGCACGGAGACGCCGCACGTGAAAGGGTGAGCCCGACCTCGCTCGGGGCTCCTTTGCTGTCCGCAGGCGTGTGGAATGCACCACGTTTTGTTTGGTGCACACACATATCCCTGTACATCCCCCCCTTGTCTTTGTGCTCCAGGGGCCAGCAGGACAGATGACAGGTGCCCGGAGAGGCCGCAAGAGGAAGCAGACGTAAGTGAAGCCCCATCAACAGAGAAAGACATTAATTAACGAAAGATCCCAGTCTTCTAGACTTATGAACTTTTACACACTGGTTCACCTTGGATCGGGGGATCAGGCTCATTTTTTGAGTCCTGTGAAGAAATGGTACCAAAGCTCTGGTTAAGCCCCCCTGCCCACCCCATCTTAAAAAGCTGGATAGGACCTCTTGCTGATGCTGTGCCTAGAACAGTTTCCCAACCCAGTCCTCGGGGAACACTAGTCCACGTTTTTTTGCTCCCTCCCAGCCAATCAGGAACACCGAATTCTTGGTACATGTACGCTGGGAGCTGAGAGGAAGCAAAAACGTGGCCTGTCCGGGGTTCCCTGGGCACTGGGTTGGGAGACACTGGCCTAGAAGACTGATGAGAATGAATCTTATCTGTTTTTACCAGGCTGCAAAGGATGCTGGGAAATTCAAGGGACATGGACAGTGGAGTCTCAGAAGAACAGAGGACCACGGTGAGACTGAAACAGGGCAAGCACTGATGTTAAATGTTAAATTTGATGATAATAGCAACTGGGTGTCCATTAACACGAGGCACTTTAAGGTTGGTTACTACAAAGTTCTCCTGCATCCTGCCAGAGGAAATTCTTGAGTGAAAGTGAAAATTCAAGTGAATTATCCACTCACTCCGAAAACAATCCCTAAATAGTGTATGAAAGCAATGTAAAGTCTTCAGTCATCCATGACTCAAAGTTACAGCAGTGACTAAACATGACCTTAGGCATCAGTTGTTTATTCAGACAACTCAGCGGTTCAATTATAAGTTAATTATTGTATGAAGCACAAAACGCTGGGATTGCTGGTTATTTTGATATTGAATATTGATATTTAAGGGCTGAACGAAATGAATAACTGCAGGTCAGGGAGTTCTGGGTAATTGGATAGGTGTACGTGTTCCAGAAGCTGTGATGCTGGGTGAAATCCACAGAACTTGTCCCAGAAAGTAGCATCCTCATGAACCTGCTCAGAAAAAATGCCCCAGGAGCCGAGCTGCAGCGCGTGGCTCAGAAAGGACGGGTTCGGGTAGCCCGCTTTCCATGGAGGGCACTCACCCAGGAAGTGCCGCTTCCTGGGTACAGGTGTTCCAGGACAGTGTGGACTGCATTGATCTAATAGCTGCTGAAGAACCGTTCACTGCTGGAGGCGGCGATGTGATGTCCTCACGCATACGTACCTTGGGCAAGAGCCATCTGAAAGGCCAACAAATTACTTTATTATTAACTATAAGTAATTGACTGTAAACATGAACAGTATGTTATTGGATTCTACTGTATTTCCCAGTAAAAGGGTATGAATGAGTCTACAAACTGCAAAGATGCTGGGCGTTACTCCCTCCCCCATTTGACAAATTTAATCAGCCGGTCGGTGTAGTTCTGGTACGACATAAACCGGTCAGGGGACATAAAAGGTTTGGAACCTCTACTAGAGGATGAAAGCCACGTGGAGTTTGTGTGCCGACCCTGTGTGTGCAGATTTCCAAGCACCTTTTCAGGTGGACTGGCGACGCGTGTCTGACTCAAGGTGTAATTAATCGCTGTAATGACGCATACTGCTGGGATGAGTGCCGGGTGCCTTTGGGTCAATAAGGAAACCGTCCGGCGGGATCTAAAGGTTGTGACCCTTTGTTTGCAGACACTGCAGCCGAAACCAGAGAGGGCTGCAAAGAGCAAGAGGAGAAGGGTTTTCAGGTAGCAGCGGAGGGGTCGGGCGACCTGGTGGCACTGCACGCTCACTGGTGTCTGCCCCCAGTGTCCCCCCCCCCCCCAGTCCTCCGCTCCCACAGCTCCACGCCGCGGTCCTTGAGCAGATGAGTCACGTCGCAGTGGGAGGGATGCTGCACGAGGAAACGCAAGGCGGTGTGGTTGAAGGAGTGGAAAGGGAGGAAAAGAGAGGGATTCGCCCTACCCTTCAACTCCATGTGTGTTTTTATGTTCATATAGCAGTTGCGTATTAGAAGTATCTGTGGAAAAGCGTGTGCGTGTGCTTGCGTGTGTTTGTACGCATGTGTAACTACATCAGGGTTCCAGGAGTTGACTTGAAACACCAGACTACCAGATTGTTGCTGTGAAGGCATCAGGCCCTCGGTGCCCTCTGGGCCTGTGCTCCCATTGGTCACTTCCATCACACACAAGGGATTGGCCGCTACACTCCCTCACACGGCAAAACCTTTTTATATATTATATATGAAAATTCTAAGTCTGATCAGACCCTTTGCTGGGCAATTAGGAAAACAGGCACTAACTGTGTCCATGAGCCGTAGGTGGCTTCCGTTCCCCAAGTAGGAATAAACACTGACTAGTAGCCGTAGTGGGTCTTCATACAACTGGTCGCCAGTCCCTTACCAATACGGGCACCAGTTACTTATTGTATTTAAATACTGAAAAGTTATAATTAAGCAGATTATGCAATTTTTACCATTGGATTTTTGTACATATGTACAGCTTTAGTATTTTATTTTGTACTTTTTAGAACGTTTTCCCACTCCCTGGTCCCCCTTTTATATTCTCCTCTGCTTTTGTTTTGTATAGACTCAAAAAAAAAAAAAAAACTGTAGCTTTTTTTTTTATATGGGACTTAATTTTTTTATTTAACAGATTAAAATGTTTACCAAAATATTCTCATTCTGCTTTGTGGTTTTTAAATTATAAAATGTGTGTGTGTGTAGGTCTGTAAGTGACATCACAACACGTGGCCGCTACAGGATGTTTAATGGAGTTTCCGACACCACAGTCCGATTTACAATACGACCTTTCTGAGGCCCGGAGAAGCAGTTTAACAAGGCCTGTGGTGCTCAGTATCAGTCATAATACAGCGACAGTCACAAGCAAAAAGGAGCAGGAACATATCTTAAAACGTACACAGGCATATATGTACAAACGTCCCTTCGAGGTTATTCCCAATAGCCAGGCAAGCTGGAAACAAGGCCGGTGCCTGTCTAGGCAAACCAGCTACACTCCACATGGGTTTTATGGCTGTGTGAAATGGCAGCCATAATACCCCACAGAGCTTTATAAGTACAGTTTTAACCAACTAAACAGTTAGTGTCCAACACTGAGTAAATCTATAGCACCTCACCTCTTGTAGATTGGGGAGGATGTAAATCTATACATTAGAAAGGTGTCTGAATAATGTCATGTTTCATACATCGTGGTGAACTTCCTGAAATCCTTCCGTCTCAGAGGGCATGCGGGGCGAGCTCCCACCTTCGGCCAGTTCCGGAGGCGACCCAGAGGAGGAGATACACGCAGGGCGGATGACGGGCTACTGCAGGACGGAAGCGTTTGGTCTTGGAAATAATTTAAACTTTTTTTGCAAAAAAAAATAATAAAAAAAGGCAGATGGAGAAAGGGAGACAGAGGAAGGAACAGCTTCATACTTTTAAGCTCCACCTCTTTCTCCTCATGGAAGGAAGGGGGTTTATTTGGTGAGATTCTTCATTCTCTGGTCTAGAGCACTAAAGTTCTCCTCCACGGCCTTCAGGTTCTCCTTCATAGTCTGCTGTACCTGAGGAACAACGACGACCATGTTTAGGTGGAGGCAGGTGCATGTATGGAGGTGACATGAGCGGTAGACACAGGAGACTAATGACAGACAGATGCGGGGGGGGGGGCGGGCAGGCGGGAGTGGGACGGCACACCTGCGAGAGCAGCGAGCTGTTGTCCTTCAGAGAGTTGTTGATCATTTGCTGGGTTGTGTCCAGGTGAGTCAACAGCTGTCCAAACTGCATGGCTGAGAGAGCAGAGGGACAAACCATTTCAGCGACTTCCGGGGGGGGCGGACAGTCTAACGAAAGAGCCGTGGAAACTGATGTTGATGACATAGCTGCGGAGCGGTGTGACCGGTGCAGGGGGACACTACCTTGCTCATGCAGATCCTTCACAGCTACTAACCGCTGTACCACCTGGGGAAGCAAGGTCGCCATGGCATCCCACTTCTGGATGACATCATATAGTTGTGACACCTAGAAGTTAAATGCAATTAGTCGGCATTAACAGCACATAAACAAGGGGAGCTTTATCGCTCCAGGAATATTAAATTCCAGGCAATTTACGGCTTTAATTATAAAAATCATAAGCCAGCAAGTCTTAACAAATGGGTGTAATCTCCTAACAGCTTTAATACACCAAGATCTCACTTAATTAAAAGCAAACAACATGTAATTACAAAGAAAAACATTCTTTAATATATTCTTTAATAAAAGCTCTTATTAACTGAGGAGCAGTGACAGCACACCTGTTTAACAGGCCTATCTCCATACAATACTGTGCTACATTTAATTTTTCATAGGAATCACTTGAATAGTCTATAATTTGACAGAATCCTTCAAGGTGCAAAGACGCATTTTTGACAGCTTGTGCCTGCTAATAGTCTTCATTGTGCCAGAACACTTCACACAGCTGTAATGATGACAGCAATGATACCCGAGTGTATGCTCCAGACAAACAGCTTTAGGAAGCTTCCGCCCACCTTGTTCTGTGTGTCAGCGTCCTCGATGGCTGCCTTGTGCTTGGCGATCTCGTTCATCTTGCCCAAGACACTCTGGAAGGGGGGGAATATGACAGGGGTATATATAAGGGCAAGGCCACAGAGGCACTGGCCCCAGCCGAAAGCTGATTGGTCACCGTAGTACCCCCTCCCCCACCACTCACCAATTTCAAAACATGTCATTGGCTAATGATAATTCATACAAAAAGGGACAGCTTATGTATCCTAGCTTAAAAAATCTGCCCCGGGGCATTCTCTGCCACACTACATGCTGCACCAACCATATACAAGTGGTAACCCTGCACCACGCCACCAGGAGATCAGCAATACCTGCAGCCGAGCCTCCACCTGGTCGAGCGTGGCTGAGTCCAGCGCATTGACGCGAGCCTGCAGCAGCTCCAGGTTGTCCTGTGCCGATTGAGACCAAAATGTCACCGGGAGTATGGGCCAGAGGGACGGCGGCTGGACGGCCACCCCATGGAGCCCTGAGCCCAGCAAGGAGGAGCACACTCACCATGACGCTGGCTCCCTGCACCCAGGCAGTCAGCGGACCCTGGCGGCAGACAGAGCGACAGTTTAGGTCTGGTCTCGGGTGCCTCACACCCCACCTCAGCCTTGGTGAGCGGGGAGTAGGGATGCGGCTTGAGGTTGAGTACCTGTTTGTTTGAGCCCGTCCCCACGGCCACCTCCAGCTGAGCCAGCCTCTTCTCCAGCTCAGCTACCTGGGAGAAAACACCATCTTCCTAAGCGTAACACTCTCACCAGCACCATCGAATGCTTATTAGCGTTCTTTGGAATCTTTGTGGTGCTGCGCTCAGGGTCCCATACGGGCAGGCCACTGCAGTCACCTTGGCTGACTCCGCAAACTTCTCCTGCTCTGGCCGGCTATGCAGCTCGTACAGCACCACCCCGTCTGGGGCCTTGGCTGACCCCGGCTTGCCCTCGCCCCCCGCTCCCCCGCGGCCTCCTCGCGTTGCCTCTAGCTGGATGAGCAGCCGTCTGTCAGTGGAGGTAAAGGGAGGGACACGTCAGAACCGGGATGGTGACACGCCCTATCGCAGGCCGCCCCCGACACTGACCTGGCCAAGGCTCCGTCCGGGTCGGAAAGGTCGATATGGGCATGCGGGCCCAGCAGGGAGTCCAGGTGAGCCGAGACGAGCTGCTGCTTCAGCTGGGCGGCCTGCTGGGCCAGCAGCACCGGGGTGAGACGCTCCTCTGCACTGCTCTCCTTGGCAGTGACCTGGGGGACAGCAGCAGCTCTGTGTCAGTCAGGCATGCGGTAGCGGGGGGGGCCTCAGATCAGAACCTTGCTTTAAAAAAGGTGCAATGCCGATTCTCCGGTACGTTCTGATGAATTATCAGAGAATAAGAGAAAACCAAAAAGCCGCAAAACTCGTCACAGAACTTAAACACTCAAGGAAGAGGATGAAAACGAAACTACCTTTTTTTTATTGATGTAATTTCAAGATACAGCCAAGGAGGTTACTCAGATACTCACCTGGATACTGTCAACCTCCTGGGTCAGCTCTTGGATCTCATTCACCAGGCGCTGGTACTTCTGCTGAGGCGTCTCCTTCAGCCCACAGCCCTCAGCCAGCTAGGACAAACAGACAGACCGGATTTACTTGGACACCTAGCACAGACTCACCTCTGATCCTGGCATGTGCTTCATTACAGTCATAGCTTAAGAATTCATCCTGACCATTTTGGCATCATGCAAACCAGGGGGGACCAGGACTACAGCACATTTTCAGTCACCGATCACTGGGAGACTGATAAAAAGCTGGAAAGGACTATAGTGCCTTTGCTAATGTCAATCCCATAATACAGGGGTGTCATTTGAATATGGATGGATAAGCTGGAAGACCAAAGGAATTCCCCCAGTGGCTGTTGGTTCACCCTTTTCATTTTGCAGATCAATAGCACTGAGTTAAGACGTTCAATAAAAAGCATCCTTTTTTCAGGAAACAGACCAATATCTGTGTAGCATGTAAGTGATAACGTTTATAATGTCAGACAATCAAGAAACTCCTTTGGACAGAATTTCTCTGTAATACAGGGGACACACCAATTAACAGCCAGCAGGTAATGAAGAAAGCAGGTAACAAGAAAATATCAATGCACTTAGTCTAAGAATTACTCATTTTCATTCCACTGAACGTCTAACTGTCCATTTTATTACTTATAAACAACCTTAATCTTGTCATTTTGCTGGGTGGGGCTGAATGTGTAAGCTTTCCTATGCATTCTTTGCAAATGGCCAGTAAAACATCTTAAATCTTGAACATGCATCTGTACAACTGAAAAAAACCCAAAGGGTAAAAAAAGGTGATGTATTGATTTCATTTACATTTTATTTGTTTGGCAGATGCTTTTATCCACAGTGACATTCAATTGAGAAGAGTCAGACACTCCCTGGAGAGATCGGGGGTTAAGGGCCTCACTCATGCATTCAAGGGTAAAACCACTCCGCCAATCCAGGGATTTGAACCAGCGACCTTCCAATCATCTTCTGATCATCATAATACATTGAGCCACATACCACTTTAGCATAACATCTTATGCTAAAGGATTTAAGACATTAAATGCAACCCTGAAAATCGTTAACTGCACCATTAAACTTCAGCAGATGTTCTATGCAAAACAATTACGGTTTAAAAAAACAGTAAACAGAGGTGTAAATTAAAATTTAAGAGAATAAGAGTACATTATAAGGGGATTAGTGTACAAGTTTGAATTTGAAATTAAACAGTATCCTCATTAATAAAGGTCATTTCCAACGTCAATGGATAATTAAAAACTGGGATACTCAAGAAACTGTAAGCAAAGAGAAGTGGAAACACCCTAGATTACAAAAGGACAAGAGTGACCTTCACAAGGAAAGTTCATCCCAAATGTCAGTGTGAACTCCAGCTCATGGGGGAATTCAGCAGTGTCTCCCAGTCTGTGATGCTTAAACAGCAAACTAGAGGTCTTTACTTGGGATTGCTATTGGCACCAATCCACACCTAGTAGACGGATCGGGTATCGGCCATACGTGACCGATCCGCGTCCGATACTTACTTATTTAGGTTTCGGCAGTCTGTAAAAAGATAGCTCATATTTCTTGTTAAATTGATTTGTACAATCAATTGCACAACAGCTCTTTACCATTTTAGGTGTTTTTTGCTGAATGCTAACACTGCCGTTCAGTTTGTTTGCCACTCAGTGGGTGTGATCGCAGTGACTTCCGCCTGTGGGATAATGTGCATGCCCTTTGCAGTAGGAGAAGCATAATTAAGAACATCAGATAAGAGATACCCAAAGCCCAGGCATCGATATCGGGACAGAAAGACAGATCAGAGCATCCCTAGAGCAAACCCACATTTATCCTTACTGAGAGGGCCTCAGCATGGTCCTCTTATTCTCACCTCAACATCAGCAGTCAGAAGCACCACCCAATGAAGCAATGAAGTCATTATGAATGTGTCATGCTCTTAAGTGCTCAAGTATTGATAGAAGGAGGCGGGAAAAGGGGACTTACGATCTCAAACTCCCCTGACTCATAACCAACTCTCCTGGTCTTGCTGATGCGATCAGAGAAGTCTGAGAAACAGACAGACAATGATTGTGCATGTCTGAGGTCAGAGGTGGGGAAGTTCAATGCACTGAAAAATGTCATCACTGGTCCATCGGGAACCCCAGTCAACGGCCATTATTGGAAGACTGACCCAGGCCCCTGGTGCCGACACGCTTGTCCTTGAACTTATCGTAGGCGGCATTGGGGTTCACCACGATGCGCTCCACGCTGTCGCTGCACAACTCCTCCTGGAAAACAGCAGGCAGAGGGCTCAGGCACTTTGGCACATAGCGTGTCACGCACGCACGCACGCACACACACACACACACACACACACACACACATGAGCCTCCTCCCCTTCATGAGTCTACATACACCATTAATGGAGTCATGCGATGAACCACATGCGTAACGATTTCCATTTTTTTTTTTTTTTTAATCAAGTTAAAGGGAGAGAGCTACAAACTCTGGGACAGAATAGACCCAGGTGGATTCAGTGAAGGAAGCACAGGCTGGGTTTGCCGATTTACTGATGAGTGTCACAGGGGGTCAATCAGATTGGGTGACATCAGGTTCCCGGTGACCTGTACAAGCTTGCACGTGCAAAGAAATGTTTTAATATATAGTGATGCACAAATCAGATTCATTTCCAAGAATGAAATGGCGCATGCATGGGGAGAAATGTATCTGCCCCCCCAAAAGACAGAGAGAGAGACACACACACACACACACGGCCCGACATTGTGTGTGAATCCAGGCAGCCACTGACATGCAATGATTGAGGGCTTCCTGGCTGGGGGGGACAACAACATAACTCTGCACCAGTCAACCAATTAAGTACAGGATCGTCAGGATGAATTTTGTGATTTGAAATGGCTTTTGATTTTGTAAAGCTTCCTCATATATCCCATTTAATGGAAAATTCTAGATAAATACTGCCCCCTACTGCAGAGCTGTCTGAACTGCACCCTTTGGCTATTCACAAACTCCAAGAACATGGACCTAATATCTATTGGGTCTCAAATGAGTCCAATAAGATGCTTGTTCTGGACTGCACTAGTTATGTATCTGATAAAAAAATGGCACAAAAGTTGGAGTTCTCCTTGGATAAATGCAGCAGTGAAATAATATAACAGCATAGTAAAAATAATGGTTTATAACAATGAGGAATAGTTCTTGAAGAAAGAAACTGTAAGAGACAGATACTGGAAGTATTAAGGTAAGGTTTCAGAGTTAAGACACAAAGGGGTGAATAATTTCTGAAGTCACTGTACAAGCCTGATTTCTAGTCAGAGGAGCCTGTAACCTAAACTCAAACGGAAACATTTGTTCTGTAAACTACTGTGAAAACGGCACAGATGCAGAATCTGCACCCCCTCCCATTGGGAAGGCCAGATGTCAGACATCTGTGCCTCAGACAGCTGTGCAAAACTGCTAGGGGACAGGCCCCCTTCTCCACATCAGCCATCTTCACACAGACAGACATAGAAGGTGGGCAGGGATTAAACACAGATGTGTTAGCAGCGGAACAGAGGGGCCAGGCAGACTCTTACCAGCTCCTTGGGTTCCCAAAGAGAATTAGAGGGAAGAAAAAAAAAAAGAGAGAGAGAAGAGAGATTAACATGGTTATCACATGCCATGCACAACAGGAGCTGCCAGCAGAAAGAAGAGCCAGTGTTCCCAACACCACTCAAAACAAGTCACCTCTGGTCAGATATTCTTTCATACTTCTTCTGTGAGTCATTAGGAGCCATCTTTAGAGGCTCTGATTCTAAACTGCCAGCGAGAGATTAGAGCAGCGTGGCCAGCAGAGGGTGGTGTTAGATGCCGATGACACAGAGCTGGTGTGACAGAGGGCATTAGTGGAATTGCAAAAAGCACTCAAAATCGCTCCGTTACACTCTCTCGCTTTCTCTCTCTCTCTCTCTCACACACACACACACACACACACACAAACACACAGCCAGGTGTTCCCTCAGCAGAGCTTGGACAGAAATTTGAAGTTTTATGGTGCTAGTCTACATGAGGACGGACGGAAGATGCAAGATGCAAAAGAAGTTGTTTTTTAGATCAGGATCTATTATCTAGTCACCTAATTACATGAAACAAATATCCAATCAGAAAAACTGGGGGGAGGAGTGGAGAGAACTAACCGGTTCATGGCAGAAAACATACAAGATCACATCCAATAGGAGGGGAGAAAAGGCACCAGCACAAGAAAGCAGGGAATGGCTTCTGCAAGTTAAGGATCACAAAGATGAGGAATCGCCAAGTGATGGGGCAGATCTGCCTGACAATGTCATTACAGTCCATGCAAGCGCTTTTCAATAGCATTGAACAAACAAAAAAAGAGCTCTTACTTGCACAAACTAGCATCCCGGGTGGGGGTGGGACAGAGCCAAAAACAAGAGTGGAGGGTGGAGGGTGGGGTTTGGGGTGCGAGACACAGGAGGGGAGAATGCTATTAGGTTTAGTGTCTGTCAGTCCAACACAAGTTACACAACAAACACTGCATCCCAGGACCATGCTGTGTTGATCTACAAAGGGGACACGGGTTCAACCGATTCAAAACATTGCAATTCAGACCAGGCTCCTTAAAAACAGAAGAGGGAATTAGTACTGATGGGAGACGCAAGACTTTGAATCCTTAGTGTGAGGCACCGTATGCTGGCAATCAATGAAATATTCTAATTCACCCGTTTTTTATTTTTTTGTTCCAAATTGTTAAAACCAGATAGTAAATGACAGAATATGCACCCACCCACTGTGGATTTCAAAGTCCCATCTTGCCCATAATAGGGATTAGTCCTTGTCAAAAATCAATACTGGTACAAAGACAAACTGAAGTTAAAGCGGAAAGCTAATTCAAGTACACATAGAACTGCGTGTTTTCTCCTTCACAGCATATGAAATGATTTTCTAATAAAAAATTTTTTAAACGGTTTGAAATAATATTTTTTTGTAAACACTGAAAATACGAACATCAACAAAGATGTAACTATTCATGTGTTCCAACGCATATAAACCTCGCATTTTATGGTTCTAATTAAGGTTTTCGCGGTCTACATTTTTTTTTTTACCAGCCATCGATAAGGGTGGAGGAAGATAATACTCAGGATGAGGGCGTGGGACTCAGGGTACCAAGTTTGTTTTAGGATTTGAGATGCGCACAGAAACACAAAGGAAGAGGTGGAGCAGCCCGAAGCCCGACTCATCCGCCCTGCTCAGAAAACAGATGCAAGGTGAAGGGGCACTGAACCCAAAAATGCTAAGGCAACCTCCCGCTGCAAACAAACTGTGATTCATAATCAAGACAGCACCGGAGGCCTAAGGAGGAATGAGAAAAAAACAATCAGGCTTCTGTATTTATGCTAGAAACAAAGGCCTTCATTTGTAGTCACTACCATGTTCCAAATGCGGCGAAGCAGAGGGTAAAGCAGGCCTCTCCATTTGAGGGTGGGGTCTGTGATTACACCCCGAGATGGAGTGGTGCATGAAGGTGCCGTACCGGCCAATCACAATGAATTATTAGATTACCCACGCATACCACATTTTCTCAGCAGAGGCAACAGAAATGGATAAGACTGATGAGGTGGCAGGAGCCTCTTCCATTTAATGTCTTACCCCAGTCCACTTCAATTCTACGGAAGAACACAACACTCCGGCCATACAGCCAACTTAAAGCCCATGTGGTCAGTTAGAAAGACAGAGACAGACTGACAAAGACAGACAGACAGACAGAGACAGAGAAACAGATTCCCATCCCCAATTGCCCCAGGGCAGAAAGTGATCAGACCCATCTTTCAGCTCAACTTCAAAACAAAAAAGCATCTTTGCAACAAAAATTTCACTAAAAGTGAAAATGCAAATGTCTACCCTTAAAGAAAGTGTATGCATTTCGTTAGTAGGGCTTTGTGCTGCTTCATGCTCTGGTTCAGAAGACAAGCAAAAGGGTGCTTTCCTGAAATTTATTTTCCAGATGATAGGTTAGGGTAGGAGGGACAGTAGAAGCCAGATGCAAAGGTACAATGAAGAAATACACATGTACAAACATAAGGTTACAGATACAGCAAAAAAATTACATTATATTTTGTGGTTAGGGCATGGAAATCCTTCATTATGTAAATAATGCCACACTCCCAAAAGCATTCCCAAAAAGGGCAAGTACTCAAAGCCCATAGCAAGGAAACTGAAGGGAATGCTGATGCAGCAGATTTAATAAAGATACATGATATATACCATATTGGTCAATGGCCGTTAAAAAAAAGGAAGATAACGGCATTGGTTCGGTGTGTCGGTGCTGGCCAATACTGCCAGTTGATAGCTTTACTTCAGTCAACATTCAAAGTTAGCAGGACCTGAGCTAAAGACAAAAGTAATGGAAATGAGTGCAGACGACCCTAGTGGAGGGCGAGGGTCTTTGCCATCTCATTCATCACTTACAACCTCACTAAAGACTCCCACGTCGGTGCTACTTTGCCAACGTCCCATTGCCTGCATTACATGATATGCTTACACACAGGACCTTAAGAAGTAAAGTCACCCTGTAAGCCATGTTTAAAATCTGTCCCATTAGTTCCACTGTAAATTTGTGGAACTTAGAGGTTATCAGACTGTATGTTCGGAGTGGAACTCCATTGGGGGGCCCAATAATGTGAATGTGCAGTTGCATAAATTACTATAAACATTTTTAATTAATAATCTTATTTTTGATTATGGACTGTCGACTACAAAATGTCTGAAGCTTTCGTTTAGTTTCAAATTAAGGAAAAAATTTTAAAATTATTCAGAGTGATTGTTTTTAAACATTGAAACCTGAATTGGAACCTTATTATGATCTCTGCCATATACATTAAAGGGGAAAAAAGACATGTTTTACTTGTATTTTATCTTTATCTTTGGGTAATTATGGTCAAACACGTTACGGCAACTTAATCTCTCACTGGCAAAGAGCTGTAAAAATGATCAACAAAGAAACGTACATGCCCTGTTTAAAATCTGCCCCAGTACAGATCCACAGATTCCTATTACAGGGCATAAATTCAGGAGAAGAGGATTAGGATATGGAAAATGGTAACATGGGAGGGGTAACTTACTTTCAGCCCAGAATGCCTGGAATGAACAAACATGGGCATCTTTCACTTACCGACTCAAACTGGGCTTGGTCATCTTCTGGAAGGTCACTAGTCTCATAAACATCTGGCTCATTAGAGGCCTGTGGGAGGGTTAGAGGGGAATATCAGTTAATACAAAACAAATAAGAACATTTCATCAAAACAGTCAGATCCCATGCAGAAGGTTTGCCCTCAGAGGAAAGAATCACTCAAGCGAGAAATTACACTAAAAGGAATTACAAGAGCAGCACTGAGCCCTAGTACAACTTATGACGGACTTCAGGCAAGTTGATCTCTAACGAGAGGCAGTGGTGGCCTAATGGTGAGGGTGGTGCACTTCTGATTGTAAGGCCTGCAAGTTCGAATCCCCAACCAGCAAGGTACCACGTTATTGTGTGCTGTGAACAATGACAATTTATCACTTATTATTCACTGATGGAGACTTCCGTCTGCCACACACTGTAAATGTAAATCCCTAAACATGCTAATGGAACTTTCAGATCCATGTTTACAAATGTTTAAAGACCACAGTAACACCATTATTTTGTTTTTTAAGAAAAATACATTACTTTAAATCTAACTTGACCGTATTTTACACAAATTAAGAAATAGTAGAAAACCAAAGCGCAAATATAACACAGATTTGCATTTCAGAGTATTAAAATCAAACGATGGCATATCATAATAATTCCTCTTCAGCGCATATTTGCACTCACGGAGCGGCCAACGCCCTGAATCCCCTGGCATCTTTCCAGCCAAGTGATGCTTCGAACATTCCGGGCTTCGGTGTTAAACCGACTTCACCGAAGCCCAGACTGAAACATCCTTCTAAGTTTTAATTTCCCAAACGATGCCCGTTACACTGAAGGACACTTTGGAAAGAAGGTCAGCATGACGATCCGTGGGCGTCAATCGATCTACATACGACAAGCCGCCGCAGCAACTAAATTAGCTAACCAGCCTGTTACCTAACGTTATCTGGAAATAATTAAAAATCCTTAGAAAAAAAACTTAAACGCCAACCATCCGAGTAGTTAAATTGTACCCATCCCACCGACTAGCGACGCCGACAGCATCTCCCCCATAAGCGCCCGCGGCAGGCCCGGCATTAGAAAAGCACAACTGGTTAGTTAACAGTTTTCCGTGGATAACTAGACAGCTAGAATGACCCAGCGGTACGCTACCTGGCTAAATATATTTGATAAAATGAGCTAACATTTTAGTGTTTGTGGACCGGGACTGTTAGCCCAGCTCGCTAATTAACTGGCTAACGCCCCTGCCGAAGGCTAGCCAGCGGCCGTGTCGGTGAAAAGGCGCATTTTGGCATCGCTGCAGCAAACCGCGCGGCCCCGGAATGAAAGTTTTAACGAGTCTGGCTTTTGGAACGGGACGGTTCCAGTTTAGGTTAAAATGACACTAATGGATAAAGATAAGGCATTGTCGCGGCCGGCTTTGCCAGCCAGACAGCCAGTTAGCACGATGACATCAGTAAGAAGCCTCACCTAGCGCCACCAGCTAACAGCTTTGTAATGTGGAGCTCGCGTTATTATACAGCTCAGAAACCATTATCGCTACAAGAGTGAAAAGAGGCTAAGATGAAAGATATTAAAATCGACATTAGCGGCGAGCAATGCTGTACTTCACTTACAATGCCGGGCAAATTGGCGTATTTGGGATCCGCCATTGTTGTGGGAGCTGAAAACTGATAGGTTGCGGAACGCAAATGGTGACGATAACGCGACTAGGTTCTTTTCCTTCGACTGAGATGACAAAACAAGCTACCGACTGAAATTTCGTCTTGGCAGTTTCTCAATTTTTGCAAGCCGCAATTTAACGTCTCAAATCCAGTGCTGTGTACTCAGTTTTTTTTTGACAGCTCAAAGGAGCAATACAGCGAGTAACGCGCAATCTCGCGTTATCCTTCCTGCCCCTCGTACATGACGTGAGAAGGATGCTAGAGGTTGTCGGTCATTGTAGTTTTATCTAAATATGTAGCAGTTATTGTGGCGTTTATAGGTAGCTAATAGGCCGGGTAAAACAAGAGTCCTGGAAAACACAAAACAAACGTTAAAAATCCAGCTATATGACAAACACACAAGTAATAAGAATACCGGTATACTCTAATATTGAATATTTCTCTCTTGACTCTTTCTGGGGTGCAGATTACCGTGACATGATCGGTTAAACGGTATGAGGCCTGTATGCTTATTATAGTGGCAGTAATCTGACGTTAAATGAAAAGAATAAAAGATAAAAAAGTCTCCCCCGCACTTAAGTCGCACTAGAAAATTATTTAAATGTTCTTGTTTGAGATGCAAAATAACACTTTTTAACTTAAGCAGTCCTGCCAGTTTTACTATTCTTGCACCACGTCTAGTTTATGTTTATTGTCCATGTTCTCGTTGCTACATCTAGATCATCATCTATTAACAGACCAACAAAACATTATTAATTAACAGCTTGCTTGGTTTAGTTGCATCACACACACTACCAAGAGACGCTGCTTGCCTGCAGATGAATTAACAGCACTAAATGTCTGTCTAGTGGTAGTGAAATAAAAAAAGAGCACAACTGAAACCGTACCTGCAAGTGCAAGGTTTATTCTAAAATGGCTGCCAAAATGGCTATTAAATGACACTGTCTTTAGGCAAAGAAGGTTCACAACCAAAGCCTGTGTACACAGACATTAAGCCCCGCGAAGCAGTCTGAAAACGCTGCTTTAACATGATACATGCTCCGTGTTAAGGGACAGGGCTGGTTTCATTAAAGATTGACGCTCCGTGAGAACCGAGGCACAACACGTGACCTTACAGAAAGGAACAGTGCGTGTTATCAGCAGTCTTAACTCGGCCACCTTTGACTTGTAGGCATAAACAATTCACCAGAAATTTTTAGAGCTTGGAAGTTTTATAAAACAAGTTGCTGTTAAAGACGGAAAAAAAACTAAAATTGATACGATCAAAATAGTCAGGCTTATAATGAGTATACAGTTTTATTGCCAATGGATAAAATGTGAAACCTTATAGTGTTACGATATACTGTACTTCTACGGATGCTTATGTCATCAATGCAGATTTTTAGTTCCCATACTTGATCCATATAGATTCATTTTCAACACCACAGGTGTGTTAAATGATTTAGATTCTGGAGATGAATACTGCTGAATGACATGATCAAACTGCAGTTTTTAATATTGTGATGACGATAAAAGTTTAACAAATATCTAGGCTGTCTGAATGACTTGAAGCTCGGCGTCTTTATATGTTCTCACACGATCTAGTGGTGCATCGTCTTATATTTTACACATTTCTATTGTTTATTCGCGTATACAGCTGGATGATTTACGAGTGTGTGTGTGCGGGGAGGGGGGGGGTTATGATTTATTATTATTCTCCCAGCTCACAAAGTCAATACTCTCCTCTTTCCAGCAACCGTGCGGTGGTTTCCGAGAATAAAGTTCCCAAGGGGGAAACATAACCGAATAGGAAGCATAGTTCCTACCCCGCTAATTCTGACAATCAAGTTGATCATATCAACACGACTCCTCGGCTACCTATAGTAAATAATTCCTGGTTAATAACATCTTGCCATTACCCTGTTTTGTGAATTCCCCCTTCATAGTCTGCTTCAGATTTTGTGGGTAATCTGCCGACCGACAATTGCAAATGTTCCAACGTAAATAACTGCGCACTTAATTTTGCAATACGAAGCGGCGCATAAGGGACACTGAAGACATGTTTTATTACTACGTAGGTAATCGAAATACTGCGCGGCTTGCAAGCAGCACATTTTCCACCCCCACCGGTCTCCCATTGCCCTGCCCGCCCCCTCCATCCTGTTGTCTCATTCAGCTCAGGTTATCTTTCAGTCTTTAACGACTGACTTAGGATCAGGGAATCCGTCCTCTACATCCAGCTCTCGGTCGTTAGGAGTCGAGCGACGGCGATGATCTAGGATCGGTGGTCACGCCATCCGCGGACATACGCCGTCATTTTCGGTGGTGCTGATGCGAGGCTCCCCTTTAAAGCGCATAGACCACGCCCCGCGCCTGCTAAAAAGCAGCCATCCGCCAGCGCCGCAAAGGCTGCCCGTGCGTCCCTGCCGCCACTCACCTTCAACCGGACCTTACCCTCGGAGTACTTCCACATTAAAACAAAAACAACCTATTTAGGAAATATATATTCCAGCTGCCTGGAACGCTAAGCTAATTCAATATATATATATATGCACAATAGTCCAGGGGAGCATCCAGCAAAATAGGATATTATTAACGCTATTTTCCATTGGTATGTAGAAGGTGGTTTTTAATATTTCCTTTGCGTGCGTCTAGCAAAACGATAAATACTATTTTCATTTCAGGAGTAATACCTTCATATTCGTTTGGCTGCTGTAAATAGTCCTGCACGATTGCTCTATGCAGCAGCTCTAGCTCTTACGCAGAGATCGATATACTGTATATATTTTATATATTTGTGGAAAATTAGCGCTCCTCTAGGACTGAGCCTTGTAAACGGTCGCCTGTAAACCTTGGTTTATCTGAAATACAGTCGCAGACATTTTTTTAAAATATAATTTTAGGTTGAATCTGAAGAGGAAAAAAAAAACACAATGGCCGATGCTACCGCAGAATGCAACATCAAAGTGCTGTGTCGCTTTCGTCCTCTAAACCAAGCCGAAATCACCCGTGGGGACAAGTTCATCCCTAAATTTCAAGCAGACGACACCGTAATCGTCGGGGTAAGTTAATTTCTTTTTTACCCTTGGCAAATTATGATTATGACGATCATCATCATTATTATGCTATTATTATTTATTTAATATGCCAAATGCACCAAACACCCCAGGGTTGCAATAATAAACAAACTAGCCATAGTTATAATATAGATAAGAGACATAAGACTAGCCGACATCGTTATCGGTATTGTTATCGTTATCATTATTATTATTATAATTATTATAACAGTCGTGCAACCTAATCGTGGTGTCACGATGTGTGTTAATCTTTAGGCCCTATTATAAGGAGCGAGTCGGAAAGGGGTGAAATGATTACATCTACGCGGTTTATTGAACAAACCCATTTTCGGGCGGAAAAAATGCACAATAAACAAACGTCGTCCACGAGTCCACACCCCGCACAGCAGTTAGGCCGCAGTATTTGCCAGTCCGATCTGACTAGTTACCGGTTACCGGAGGAAAGCCGCGGCTGCATCGCTTAGTCACCAGGCTGGGGTGGTCACGCTCCCGGAGACCCCTGCTTCATTTGGATATTATCTATGATCGCTTGTCTATCTTACCGAATCCACGAATCCAACTATTATCAATAGTTGTTGGCATCATAAACGCAGATATAACTTATTAGTGCGTTTAGAAATAATTCTGAAGATAAATGTGGACTCCAGCTGTTTACTTTCATGATCCAGCTACATGTACATCGAAATGAGTGGCAACACGCATTAATCGGCAAATCTTCATTCCTTTGACTTTGTGTGATTAATTGGATTCAGTTCTCATCGTAAGGTTACTTATGATTATGATACTTCTGGCGAAAAGCGTAGCTTGTAGGCTACCTATTTACTTTGCTGTGCGGTACTTAGATCAGTTCAGATCGAAAGCACAAACGCGCCTATGCAAGCATGTTTCTTCTGATGTTCGCCTGGGTTTTGGGCCGTCATGATAATCATAACATGTTTGATAACGCCAAAATGTGCCCGTTTTTGTTCCACAAGTAGACAAAATGTAGAAAAGAGGTTGGAGAGGTAATAGGGAGAAATGCATACACAAACGCACACTAGTACTAGTGAACAGAGCTAATTACAGATTGAAAGGCCATGTCCGGAACTTGTTAGGATTTTATGTAGGCCTGTTTATTGATCTAGTCATCAGCTTCTCCTCCACTAATTTCATATTTCGGTAACTACAGCGGCGCAGTGAGGTAATTGGATTCTTACCATAGATGGTCATTTCCAAATGACTACTTGATATGGAAATCAGAGTACTGAAGGACCCTCTACTTTACAAGGCAGTTTGCAATTCTTGGTCGGGAGCTCCAGTGTACAGCATTGCAGTAAGATGGAGTCTCAAAGCTTGGCTGATTCACATGTAAACACAAGCCAGATTGGCTCCCAGGAGGACCTTGCTGTTGTGCCCTGGATTCATGGAATAGTACAGCGGAGATGGTTTCATCTGCTTACTATAGATAAGTGATGTAATGATGGTAAAACGTAGAATAGAGAGCCCATTGTGTTGGCATTCTGTCGGCAAAGACCATCTGCAAGTACAGATAATAATTCATTTCATGCCTTTATTAAGAATTACATGAATGTGTGTGTTAGGGATGTATCTGTTGTCTTTGAAAACATGTTTTTGCGCATCATTTTGTTTTTTTTTACACATTTTGGGAGCCCAGATGCACATATGTTTACGTATTTGCAAAACAAAGCAGACAGTACATGTTTTGTAGTAAGACAGTCCCCACTCAAAGAGCATTTCTTTCCAGGAACCGGCCAGCTTGCTTCTGGATTGTGGTCGCCTCCGCGTCTTTGTTGCCTAGCAAAAGCAATGATTCTTAAAAGAGAATCAGAAAGAGGCATCCTAAGTCCTGCTGCCGTGGGGGCTCCCTTTGCCAGGATGCGGGTTCCTCCAGTCGGAGACAAAACGATTGGGCCTGTGGCCAGCAGCTGACACGGTCTCTGTGATGCCGGCAGTTTGCGCTGGATGAGGCGACCGCTCGCATCTCAGGTCTATGATGTTGTGAAAAGGTAGCTTTTAGGGTTCCCGCTGAAGGCGCTTACCCATCCTAAAAGTGGCGTTCGCGTGTCACACCAGGTCTGCTGCAGACGTTGCATTTTCCGTCTCTGCAGATACAGCTCTGATAACAGAATTGGCTTTATAATATTAACATGCGTCTTGAGAGTAAGCCACGTTCTCCACACTGCCCCTCGCGAAACGATATTATGTCTTTTTTGCGTGTCAGCCCGAGATTTAAGACAAATGGGCCGCGTCCGCCATTCTCAAAAGTGGGACTATTTTATCTCAAAATTGCCCAGGTTATAGAGAGGAGAAGAATGTTTAAGAGTTGACCTGAGGACCCCCCCCCCCCCCCCCCACACTGGAGATTCCCAAATACCCACGGACATCTCCCTGGCTGGGGATGCCTGAAACGCCACAGGGGGTTGCCGTGGAGAATACGGGTCACGGATTCCACTCTAATGCTTTCATCACTGGCTTCCCTTGTCTGGTGCAGTCAGCCCTTTTGTCCACTGTTAATGTTTTAAAAGTAATGGCAGTATATTCTGACGGTGCAGTATTGTGTCCGTCTTTTATCACTCAGATTCCGGTTTATCAGGTACACCTGCTCATTAACACAAACAGCCCATTTATCCAAACAGAGAATTGTGTATCTGCTACTGAATCGTACAGCATACGGGTGGGTGGGGGTGAAGATTTTCAGTTACTGTTTACCTTTATTTAGCATTCGGGCAGCCAAGATAGGTGATATGATTGATTTTATAAATATGGTGTGATTGTTGGTGCCAGTCATGGTGGTCCCAGCCTCTCAGAACCTGACACTGGCCTGGGACCTTCAGATACTACAGTGACTAGAGTTTATGGAGAATGGTGCATTAAATAAAGCATTGGCTCCGTGATATTTTCTGAGGCTGAAAAGACCTTGTTAGTATAGGGAGAATGGCCAAAGTCATTAATGCTAACATGAAAGCCACAAATGCAAAAATAACAGCCCTGTGTCTGCAGAAAGGAAAGTTCTGGATGCTCAGCTCATTTACCCTTGAAGTAGTTCTGGGAACAAAAGGGGGTCCGACCTGGCACTGCATTGGGGCACCTGTTAAAGTGACCACTAAGTGTATGGTCTATAAATATTCTGCTTATAGCTGAATTATTAATGTAGCTCAGAAACAATTGATTTTTATAATTGATCTTAGATTTCAGAGGACCAAAGGGACATTATTTACATGTGGTAGTGCTGACATTTAAGTGAATCTCATGTACTGTAGTTTTGCCATTATTTTTGCCATTTCAGGTTCATTGTGATGAATTGAAGGGGTTACACAAGATAAAACCTCATTAACGTATCAGTGCAAAGGGCCTTTTCCTTCTGCTCATGTATCCAAATAGCCTGAGAAAATTTAATTTTGTTAAGACCAACTGGTTTTCTACAGTGACCGTAATTCCTTGCAATGTTCATTATATGTATGTTAGTCCTGCTGATTATTTATTACAGAAATAGCACCTGATAAAGTCTGACGCAACGCCAGTGCTTGGTTTAAAAACAATCTGTTAGACACATCCTGGGCTTCTCACAAGCAATCTCACTGTAGAAGTTTTGCTGGCATATGTCTGGTGGCACGTGTCTCCACTCTTCTGTGGTCCGATTCAGCTGTGATCATGGAGAGGCGTGAATTGATTTGCTCTCACTTTCAGTTTTGGGTCTTCAGTAATACATTCTGTCTGAACTAATGTATTGGTTTTGATAGTTATTAATCTTGTAAAACACTGTGATCATTTGTATTTGGGGGTCCGATTTAATCAATATGTCCTTCATGCAATAAGCGCAGTCCCTTACCCTGTGGTATGATGGTCTTGCAGCCTCATTTGTTTCCAGTAAAATTGGAAACGACTTTTTAATTGGTATTACATTTACATTTGTAACTTCCCTGTCTTAGACTGGTATCCCATACAGTCACCAAAATTTGGTAAATGACCTTGTGATTGACCAATGGATGAATGGTTATATCTGCTGTAAACTTTGTTAGATCTCAAAGTAAAAGAGGTATACAGAAAGTCCAGCACTGAGAGGTGAGGCAGAGTCTGTGATGAGCTCATCTTGTACGTTTTTAAGGTGCCTCTGGACTACAGCCAAGTGCTAATAATCTATCCATGTATCAGTTATTCAGACAAGGTCACAGTGATCTCAGGTCTGTGCTGTGAAGGCAGGGTGCCAGTTCATTCGTTTATATTCATGTCTTTGTGGAGACCGTCCATTCATTTCTGTGGGAAAAAGCCTAATCCCAGCTATGACAACCTTAACCCCTACCCAGCCCTAACCTTGACCATAAGTAACCAAACAAAATACAAGACTTTATGCATCTTTAGGTTTTTTTGACTGCAGTCACAGATTTTTAGAAAATTGAGTTTCAACCTTGCGAGGACCAAAAAAATGCCCCCCACAATGGGAAAATAACAGGAGTTCATCACGTTGTCTGGACGTTCGGTCCCCACAATGTCATTTATGTATAACCCCCCTACACACACATGCTTGCAAAGACAATATAGAGTTAGCAATTCATTTGACCATAAATCACATTGAGAACCTGAACCCCAAAATCTGACTCTCCTTGAAGCTTAACATGGTAATTAAAAAAAATCTGGGCATTGTTTTTTTTTTATGAGTTGTGTCGTGTAATTTTATTTTGTATTTAGCAAGAATGAAGGTATAAGTCAATTAGAACAACAGGGTATACGTGTGGAGCATAGCAGTTTTAGGAGAGAAAGTCGCCAGACGATGGTGTG